>CM010311.1:69946850-70274088 GCA_001923025.3 Taenia multiceps | reverse complement strand
TTTCTAACCATATTTTGTTCATGTGTACGCTAGTGTGTTTGTGGGTTTGAGATAGAAGTGTGACAGTAAAGAGAAGAGATGGAGGCTAGATGGCGCAGAGTAACCAGAGCAAATAGGTAGAGGATTGTTGCTTAGTGAATGGAAATGGACATTTAAGGAGAAATTGCTTTGCAAGAAATGGGTTCCGATGTAGCATCTAGAAGCCTGGGTTACTAGCAACATAATAATAGAAGTGATGAGTGGTCACATAAGAAGATGGACAGGAAGAAAGTGAGACAGATAGCTAGGATAATAAAGTGTGGGTTGATGGTGGCTTGACGTTTGGAGTACAAATGAGGTAAGTTGTGGAAAAGTAGGTTGTGGGTTGATGAAAACTAGGTACCTAGTAAATGCTTGATGGACGTAATGCAAGACGAAGTGATAAGAACTAGCAAGATAGAGGATTGAGATAGGTGGAGCGGTTAGGCTGCAGAGCGATATGAAATAGGCAATCAGAGTAATGAGGCCGGAGTAATTAGATAAATAACCAGAGACAGAAGCTGATTAGTAGGATAATTAGGTTTTAGAACGATGAGAATTTGAAGGATAAGAACTTAGCCAGATAGGTAGATAAGTGAGATCAAGATATGGAGGGTTGAATTAGAAAATATGGGCACTAGATAATCGAAAGACCGACAAGCAATAAGGCGTTAGAAAGTTGGGTAAGAAAATATGCCATGTGTTGCTTAAAAGTAAGGGAAGTTGTGGCGTATAGGTAAAGAAATATGTTCTATGTGATGGCACGGGAGGAGAATGGAATCAGGAAGAATGGTGGTGTTGGAAGAAGGGTATAAATGGATGGAAGTGAAAGAGACGTGTACAGAAAAATGTTGTCGAATGATGGATAGTAAATGTGAGGAGGGAGGTAGAGAAGTCGGGTTCTGAATTAATGGGACAGGGGTGACAAGACGAAAATATGAAGAAGGCTTAAGAGCAACAAGAAGTGGGTATTTGTAGAGTGGGAGGAAGTATTGCAAACGGAAAGAAGGGTGCAGGCATGGAATGATGGAGAGGAGTGAAGCAGGAAGTAGGGAATAGCAGTTGTGGAAAGGCAGGGAAGAAATGATTCATTTCTTCACTCATCCTTCTGTTTCGTCAAGTGATGCTACGGAAAGACATGGCTCAAGCTGTGTCATCGTGTGCAGATGTTAGTGGCTGTGAAACTCAGGCATGATTTTTTAAGACCTGCTTGTATTGGAGAGCGAATAATCCCCAATGGTATGGATAATAATGCATTCGTGTATTAATAGGTGGGAAAACCACATAAAGAAATACGTTTTCATTCTTGAACTCAACAAGAGTCAAATACGGAATCCATTTTCAGGAACTGGTTTTACCACTCAATGCTTGAATAAGGAATGAAGAATAAGAAAAAATAATTTAGCATCAATCTTATAACATCCTTCCTTCCGTCTGTTGCGTCCGATTCCGTTAAGGCGAAATTTGGGGAGGCAAAGCTAGGTAACCAAGCATACAGTTAAGCACGCAATGACATCACTGTGATCCTATGGACAGAAGGACTATATCGAGCGTCTGTTAGGATAGGATCGTCTGTGTTTTGCGATAACTGCCTTTTTACATGCCTCCTTTGAAGGACGTGCACCATCAGTGGTTGGGTATCAACAGGTTGCCTAAAGATTTGCTTCACCAACAAAATAGTTAGCCCTATACCAAGTACCAAAAAGGAAGACACATGACAAGGGCTCTTTATCGATCCACGCCGAAAGGGACGATTCTACGAGCTTTGATTGTGGGCGTGGGAGTGCACGATATGATGAAAAGGAGGCGCGAGGAGAAATGTCGCTGTCGAATCTTGCTTCAATATCAATAGTAACTATGTCATTTAAGATTATTAGTCTGAGATAAGTGTGTATAATTATTTACGAATTATTGATCAGAAAAATTAAAACTAAACGCTTTAATGCATGCGTTATTGATGCACCATGCATCAATATGTATACATAAATGTGGAACAAAAGAAACATGTTAATTTTCACAAGCGGCAAATCAACCATGTTTGAATAATTTAATGCTTGTTAACATTTGCAAATAGCGATACATGTAAAGAGGAAAATTTTGTATTTTTAATGATATTTACACTACTTTTCGGCTTATACGCACCTTTGCGATCCGTCGGGCCATTCAATCGGGGCTTAACTTGTTAGAAAAAACATATAATGAAAAAAAAGTTTTTTGCTTTTTATTAGCAATCCAGCACAAACAATACTTACTCACGTAGTACTCGGGTATTTTGCGTGAGAGATTGTAACACCAAGAAACGGTGATACGCAATAGTTGGTAATTACTGAAGAGAACGTCATCTTCTGCTCCTTGACGTAGTAAATTGAAAATAGTCCTTGGCAGACCGAAACATAGATGGCCAAGTCTTGGAGTTTAAGGATTTCAACCTGCAGAAAGACATCAAAGATAGGAGTCGTATATTACTATAGCAGGCTAAATGAAGAGAACCAACCAACCTTGGCGGCATCGTACCATAAACATATTATATTCTTCTCAAAACAACTCCCACATAAAATATTTTTCAGCACAGGAAAGGAAAGAAGACACGTCGTAAGCTCAATTAGAAACTGTGTATTTCTTAACAATATATGAGTTAAAGTTGCTAAATTTGGGGCCACTAAGGCGTGAAAAAGATTGATACTGGAGGCAAGGCAAAATTCTACTAAGGGAAAAATGCGACTCTAATTTGGTTTGATGTAGTTTTTATTGTAGGGTAAGAGTGACTTACCCAGTTACTGTGACTCCACAGACAGACTTAAGAAATTTTCTATCAATGTAGATAATTCATTTAGGCAAGTTGAAAGCCTGATAAAAGAATAAGGTCTCTCTTTCTGCATGGATGTGGGTCACAAGACCTAAACTCTATTTGACCAGGTATAGTTTTGAAAATTTAAAACTTTCATCTATAAGTAAAAGATGTGAGTTGACTTAGAGCCGTGGCAAATAACCCTGTGGAATTGGAGAACAAGAGAAGTTCCTGCATGTGAAACCCGTGAGAAATGCAAGCAAATGGTTTTAGTTTTACAAAGAAAAGACATGTAACCGTTGCATGATTAATTTGAAGGAACTCTAATTTGAAGGCAAATGAGTGAGAGTCATGCTAAAAGGCTGTTGAAAGTACGTGCCTATGTGCGCACTTCATAATGAGCCTAAAGCTGACGCTGAAACATGAAGTGCCGGATGCAGACTGGAAAGCACCATCGTGAAGCCTTGCGACAAAATGGGAAAGCAGAAGTGATGATATGATAGCGAGAAGTTGATTTCTTCTCCACACCGGAGTGTTCACCTCTGGTAGATTTCAAGCTGCAGGTAAGGAGAACTCAGCATGGCAAGTTTGGCTTTAATATCACCTTAATGAAGGGAGGAAGCGATAAACATCATGCCTTCTCTACACATGCATTGACATTTTTCCTGGTTTCTGGTAGCCTTATGTGCAAAGACTAAACGTTCCGAGCACTAATCGGATCATCTTCCGAAGTCGGGGGAAGCAACGTGCCGCTTAAGCAATCAGTCTACCCGTTTTAAAGAAATCCATGTCGATGCATAGAAAGGTGATTGAGGGACTTTTGCGCTGGTGATAAGGGCTGGTGCAGCTTACCTTTTTCAAGAGTGAAACCCATTTAAATAGGTGGCAAGTAGTAATTCAACGCTGTTCACAGACGACTACTGTACTTGTAAAGTTCAATAAGATCTACACGTCAATATGTAATTCGCCGTTAGACAGAAAATTAATTAAGTTGCTTCAAACCACCAGCCCTCTTCCAGAAGGACTGCTTGATTTTGGGAAATGCGTCATGCAGTTGTCTATTGAGGTTAAGTTAATCCGTCTGTTCTTTGCGGCATCATCGGATGTATAAAGCTGTACAAATTGCAATGGTGCAATTTCAGGGGAAGGGTAGTCAGCGCAAATGCACACGTTTCTTACCAATTTAAAAGGGTGTTTTCTTTGCTTTCTCTATGCTATCAATAGAAGTGGATATCATTAAACAATATCATCATAAATGCCATGGATTTAAAGTCAATTTAGGCAAATGAAAATGCATTAGCTTCTATTGAATTGTATTAATCACGGGTGCGCAGTTTAAAAAAACGCTTGCTTGCCTATTATACAATGGATTTATGGCTTACAATGAACCAGGTGTTCGATTTTACCATACGGTTACGATGTGTCTTTTTGGGGTTGATGGTGGTGAATTGGTGCTAAATTGTTTGTGGTTTCATGTTTAGTTGACCCAGAGGTTTATGCTACCTAAGTGCAGAAAGTAGAGGTCTATTATTGACTAGAGGTAGATGTGCATAGATTTTAATGGTTCTGTGTTTAGCACCTACTGTTCTTAGACTAGACTTATAGACACGATAAGTGTCAGACCCATGTGATACAGTGAGGTAAAGGTGAGAGGCAGTTTCCATCACATGTACACAACTGGCACACGATACTACTGAAGATTTGAATGAATAACTTCCTGGCGCCAAAGTCACAGTCATTATTCCGACCGGTGTGGTAAGAATGCGGTGTCCTCATTTCGTTTAGCGATTACCTTTGACAGTGACAAGTCTTCGGTGCCCTTGTGTGAGTTTTTTGTTCAATTCTATCACCTGAGTCTTCTAACTCTAAACCAATAGATCCAAATTTTCCTACTAGGGTCAAGATTTTTTTGACCAGTAACCTTCGGCACAAATTTCGGTCTGCTAATCTGCATCCAAACCTTGTATGTAAGAAGGATAAGGAGCTCCCATTGATCAGAAACCATTGCACATGATAGGAACAAATTAACACGCAATTCTTACTTGCTGAGCTACAAGTGGTCTGTTGATATCGCGTGATTTCTAGCAGTTGCTGTGGTGCTGTAGCAAAACATAGTTGTTAAATATGCGAAGGCGGATAAGTCACTAGACATTCCACTAAAATATATGGTATAATGAATTGCACTGTTCGAAAGCATCATTAATGCAATGTCATCGTCTAAATGGTAAGTAGTTACTGTAATACCCATGTTCTTAAATGTACTTTGAAGCCGAGAGGCGGGAGGACAACTTGAACCTGGTCGTGGGCCAACGCTGTCGCTTCCCAAGATCAAAGACGCCATCGCCATATAACCTCGACTGCACTGCAACACGTCCTTTCTGTGCCTATAATAAAGGAAAAAGGAAGAATCCTCTAGAGTTGCAGTGCCTTAGCTTAAGGTAAATAGAATCAAAACATAGGTAGAGTTTAGCCGGTGTGATCTATTATAGCATTCTACCAACCTTTAGGGCTGTTGCTTCAAAATATTTAAAATCAGTTAATTGCATAAGAAACGAGAATAGGAGTGTGCAGAGATCAATCCCGATTTCTGGCACCAGTTAGGGAGGATCGAAAATCTTTTATTTGCGCTCAACACAAATGCCTTTTCTACCATCTACAGAGTCAGTTTTGTTTATATGCGTTGCCATTATATTATTCGTGACCTAGCGCGTTTTTAATATTTCGTGAGAGCGCTTTTGCCGCTTCATCATGTGAGTGGAAAATTTGAGCAAAAGTTTTCTGATGCTGACTGCAGTCCTATAATTTAGCATAACTAAAGATTTTACATCCTCCATTAGACTAAGAACAGCATTAAAACAAAAAATATTAGAAACATACTTAAGGAAATCAGACTCTCGTGGTATTTAGCTCAAAGAGTTAACCGTGGTCTCGCAAGAGGTCCATGAGACGGCATCAGAAGGCGCAGAATGCCGGGAAAGCTTTTTGTTCCACTGTGGATCAGACTTGCCCTAAGTAGGCGACACGAGTAAGTACATCAATCCTTTTGTGGCGTCAAACACGACTCTGTGTCGTAAGGCGCTCAACGACACAATGAGGTCGTCAAATTTTGCGCAGGATCACTATCGTAGGGGTTTCAAAGACGAGCGCTACCGGTAGCACAATTTTATCTTTAAAGGTCTAATTTTCCTATAAACTCTGTGATGTGATTTTAAAAAGGTGGGTTCAGTAGGCTTTTGTCGATTCATGCCTTCATGGATACAATTTCATGTTACTTCACCCACACACTTATCATCTAATTATTAAATCGTGCGATGAACTGGGAAAAGCAAATTTTATACATTAGTGGCTTTGAGCATTTGTCATTGTTGGAGTTCACTGTGTTAGTATCTGTGCAAGTCAAATCAGCCAAGATCATCATGACTCGGACCGTTTTTTATTCATGTATCCAATTAATGCCTACTTCATAGCAACTCTTTACGGCGCGCAGATGTAAGACGTGAACTTTCCTTCCCCACATCGCTCTGCGCTTACCATACACCCAACCCACACTACAAACAGGAAGATCCAGTAAAATAATGCAAGCTTCATGCCAAACCAAAATGGCTTTACTTTTCTTGCATCACCATATCCCTTCTATACTCATCAAAGTTTGAAAATACGTGAAAAAATGGCATTGTAAAGTTGATGGGGTTGAGGCAACCAAGTTTTATATAAAGGCCGCGATTTTGTCTGCTAACAGAACTGGAGTGTGTACGATACAAACTTATCAATGCACTGAATTTAAAAGTTGTCTATACTGAGCGATAGGCACAATCTGTGGCAAATTACAATGACGGTGGTGGGATTGGTATCGGCCAAGACAAGCGATGAGCTGTAGACATGGGAAGACAAGAGGGAAAGAGTAAAAATCGAAGAAAGGATGAGTGCCGGTGGTCAAACGAGGTAGGCATGTCTGCTTCCTGTTGACTCTGTGAGGTTATATTACGTTGGTCCGAGTTAGTACATGCGCCGGTGACGCATTGAGAATCTTGAGGTTGCTGGCTAGCTTAATCAAATCCAACATGCTTCTAAACACTTCTGAATCAGAAAAGATGCATCACTCAAGTCTAGAGGATGAAAGGTGGAAAAAAGTGAGCTGTGCTTAGTTGTAGAAAAATGGTGGTGCAGCTGTGCTTTCTTCGGCTGGATGAAATTTGGTGAAAAGCATTCGTATTCCTCAACCAAAGATTCCTTCAAAGCGGTAGCTGTTGCTAGCAATTGCTGTGGCATCGATTTCCTGATGCTAGCTTAGTCAGATTGTTGTTTTGAGTTAGAATTTGCACTTTAGTGTTTAACCGTGGATTAGTTCATTATATTGTAAAAGGACGCAGTGAGCCGTTTTGTAATTTTCGACATGTTTTATTAACGTTCATACTTTGCAACGGAGACACGCTTCCTGCTTGCGGCCTTGTATAACGTCACATGATGGATCTATGATAGGGCTTCTTACTTACTGTCAAAGGCCTATGATGTGCCAAAACTGCGTTTATACCAATAGGTCACGTTGCACATCTGTTAAGTCTTAATGCAAGGGGGCCGGAATGGTATTAAGATAAGAAACGTAAAGTATAAAAGGACGGAGAATTTGGGATATAGGCGTCTTGGGAAGCAAAGAAGAGCTTGAAGATGCACTAAAGCAGCTAGAGAGTTTAATTTCTCAGATTTGGGCTATAGAATGTTTACAAATGACGCCTTTACTGGCGGCTTACACATCGTGATGGCAAAACTGCACAATTTGGGCAATAGACGCCGCCTTCCGTCTGAAAAGTTGCCGACCACAGGGCTGCTGGATCATTTGTGTTGATCCATCGATCAAACTATTGTTCGGTACGAACAACCAATCCAAAGTAGTTCCGCATTAATTAATTTATTGACAGTTCGATAAGACGCGAGACACTTGCGCATATAACGTCAGTTTATGGGACTTTATCACCAGGAGAGGAGTTAGGCGCCATGGTATTAGCGGTTGCAAATGAAGCCAGCTGTTGTTGTTTCTCACTAAAAATATTTACCAACTTGGCGCTGTGTCGAGTCATAAAAGTTCCTGCATCTTCCATACCTACATCCACTTGAGCAGCTGCAGCCTCCACCATAGCATCCCTGCTCACCAAGGGTCTCATTACCCTAAGCCTTCTAGTTCCCTTCTACGAAAGACCGAGTTCCCAAACCATGGGACAATGATCCGAAATACGTGCATTTGCAAGATCCACCTTGTCATCCGTAGCCAGCATTTGTATTAGAATGGCACACGAATGAGTTGTGTGACGTAAATGTCGATTGTTTTGGATAACCACAGCCATCGGCTAAAAGACATCCGCATACAATAGCGAAGGTGGTCTCTAAACTCATTGCAATGATAGAATACTGAATAACTTTGGTATACTCTTTTATTGTTATTATTCATAGTCTGGTCACGCCAAAGATTTGCGTGAGAACCTGAATCACCTTCCTTGAAAGTTTGCAGAAAAGTATATTGAAGTCGAAAATCACTACATTGTTACAATGAGTTTTGAAAGTTATTGGCGATAAAATCCCAATATTTCTTAGTAGAAAGTTTGATTTTCTGTAACAGAGCATCTTTCTCAGCCATTTATCTGTGTTACATTCTGGTATGGGCAGTAACTGCGACTGTCAGGCTAGTGCCTTCAGGTGCACCTGTTCCGAGCCATTGTACAATATTTTCAAATTTGATGTCTTTATGCAGAATAACCATTCAAGATGCAAAAGGAAATGGGATGGCTACGGGGTTTAAAAACACAGGTAGGAATAAAGGCAAACAAGAAATGATTTAAAAGTCAGGACCTCATCTCTGACACTATTGCGGCCAGTATATTGTCCGAGGGAAACTCCGCATTAAATTGCTCGTGTCATTGCATTGCTTGCAATAATTGCGCCAATCAGGGCTGATAATTTGACAAATTTGAAAATACGATTAACCTTTATCAATGTTATTTTTTAACTATTAGCCAAGAGTACATATTAGTCAACTTAACCTGTAAAGAGCAAGAGGCACAACATCGTCCCCTTTAGCTTGTCCAGTTATACTGAGCTATCAACTAGGAAAACCCGCGTATAATGGCTATGTTTTATTGCAGTAATGTGATATTCAACGGCTTTGGTGTGTTCTTTCATAGCCTGATTACGTCTCACCGACCCTTAATGCATCTGTTTAACAGCCAATATGGCCTAATGCTCTATAGCCTGTGGGTTTCAGAGGTGCTATTTTTTAATGCACTAAACTGCCAGAGACTACAAATCTCTGATGAGCAAAGATGTGGGGTTTCTTCATTCTCATAGATGGATTGAGTTATCAGTAGCTACGCATTTGCAATGCTATGACTCATTTTCTAAGCAAATGAATTTGTTACCAATGCTCTCTATCTTCTACACAAACTGACGACCAGCTCAAATTCAAATTTCTTACAATTCGTTTATCATTGCTTGCGAATGATAACTCTTTCTGAGCCCTTCCAGGCATTGTGGAATGTTAAGCGACTTTGTAAACAATTGTAGCTAGGCCGTCGACGCAAATCCAAAATCTAAATAGGCGCTACGGTGGTGATAATGCCAAAGGTGCACCCAACGTATTTTGAGAATGTCATTGCACTTGTCAGATCATTCATTGCTCCTTCCCTTACTATGATGCATAGGCATTTAGCACTGCTAAAGCAACACCCAGTAACCAACGCAAAAATCCCAATAATTCTGGCAGTGAGCCATCCAGGGTAGTAGTTTGGGTGACTGTGTGCGACTATTTCCTCTCTGCTATCTGAGTTACGCTCATGTTATTACCAGGTACTGGCCATTAAGTTTCTGCAATAATCCCTAATTTAGGACTAGTGAATACACTCATATTTTTTCAAAGATGACAAGTGTTGTGAGTTCGCTAAATCCCGTCCACGGGTGGGCCTCAAATCGCAGAGCCTCGGAGATCGTCACATTACTGAATGTCAAAACAGAAAAGGATAGCACTAAGAAGGATGCGGGAGTCACATGCAAAGTGAGTGCGTAAACATGCATAAAGGAAAGAAATGGGGCAAATGATACCATCCTCACAGGCATTTTCGCACTTTGAACGCATCACATCACACAGCCTTTCTTCACAGCACAGTGCAGCACAATAGGGTGCGAACCAAAACGGAGCAGAGCTTTACCTCACTCCACTATTACTTCGATCTCTGCGGAGCAAATTAAGTAGTCTGTACGCCAATAGGTTTGTTAAGAGAAAGAAGCAAGAGGTAGTCTCGAGGTTCACCGCAATAGCTACACTTCGTCAAGATGTTATTTTTCAGTAACTTTCTTGCTTATTAGCATGTCATACAGGTACTGGGATGCTCATGTTATTTTGATTGTAGGTAATAGGCAAATGGTGGCAGAGTGGTTCCAATTCCATGCTAGAAGCGAATCTTAATTTCTTTTCGGCCAAATTTTTTTCATTAAAAGGGAAGATATGGTAAGGAGGAAACGTTGATAGAACCCGTGGAGGATTTGGATTTGGACTTGATAATTGGTGCCGACTCTCCACTTAACATCCGGCAATGCAATGAGGTACGCAGACAGCTGCTTCGCGACCAAAAAATGTGTCAATTAAACCTGTAGCTCTCTATTTGAAGCCGCTGAAAATCCATGGACGCCTCTGTTTAGGATATTTAGTGATGGCTGCTTAGCACTTTCTGTGGTGATAATTGGAATTTCCATCAAAAAGCAGGGTAAACACTAGAAAATTGCTCCCACTCCCAAAGAACATGGACGCCTTGCTGGTTGCCTTCTTTTCTGATGCTTTAGTGGGTAACACTTAAGCAAATTTGGTCCGACAGAAGTTGGCGTAGTAAATTGGAGTCCATTAAAATGGTGCAGTACCTTCCTTCAAAACTGCTGCTTTGCTTTTCACTGCTTTACAAGGCTTAGAAACATGATTGAAGCGTCTGTTCCGTTCCACGGTTAAGCAACAAACAAAACACCCTTAGTAATTAATCGGAAGGAAAGTTTTTCACTGAATAGCTTTTTCAAATCACTTTTTAAATCTCTTGTAAATAAAGCACTTCTTTACTCCATCAATCAATTGCTGATTTGAATTTGTCTGCCGAAAACGCGCAATGATACAGCCAATGATCAAAGAGCTTCCTCTTGGAAAGTAGGTCAAAACTGCATTTAACAAAAAAACTCTTTTCGAATAAATAAATTTATTTATCCGGATAGTTAGCTTCTTACAGAGCGGCTGAGGGTTGATATGGAATTTGTCGACTTGAGGAGAGCATTGGAAGAAAGGGTACAGGTAAGTCACAAAGCTGCTTCAATTTTTCCTTCGAACCCCAACAAGTCAGACATGTTTTGCCAAACTAGCGCATTTTTGTCTACCTGCTTTTGTAACTTCATCATGAAGTGCAGAATGCCAAGTCTTCCGCTAAAAAACAAACTCAAAGTCCTTTTCGTCCTTCTACCCTGATGTCTAATTGTCACTGAACTAGAGAACAACAAAACAAGAGTTTAGATGAAGTGCAGACCTAATAGGCATCCGCAATAGTGGAGCTGGTTCTAATCGCCCTTTACATTTACCCTTTGTCTTCATCGTATTCTGTACTTATAACTAGCTAGGCATTGGACACTTGCTGCTAAAGAAAGTACCATCATACTTTCTTTTAAGGCAGAAGACTTTCATATCATCTATGTACCATTGAGGCTAGAGCAATTATTTTCTACTTTTGAATCAGCCTCATGTCTTGCATTTGCGACATAGTGCAGGACTACCCAAAGTATTGCATCACAGCTTTTTAGCCCTTTTAAATAGGCATAAATGATTGCTAAAAAGGTAAAAGTAGCTGTTAAAAATAAAGTCTAGTGCTTATAATCTGCACGAAAACTAGGAATATTACTTCAAATATCCTAAGTTTTCACTTATGTTCTCATGCTTGCCAAAAGCGCAAATTCACATTCCAAATATTTGGATCGAAACTTTGAGGTACTAATCGAAAGTGCTCTATGAAATTAGCTATCTGACTGCAGTAGCAATCCGTGATCTATAGTTACAGTGGCGCTGCATCACCGAAATGGCTATATATGTCCCGCAAGTTGCATTTGCATCACAACAAGCATTTTGTAAATAAAACTAGATTTGTACCTACATATTTTAATACTTTTAGCTTTAAGTTAAAAAAACGTTCTTCTCTGCTAAAAATTGGTTATGCTAGAGCAATACTACAGAAGAGCTTGGCCAGCCTTTCCCTAGTTCTGCGGTGGTCCCAGCCAACGAGTACATTCGTCACAAAAATTTAAATTTGTACTACCGTTGTAACTGCCTTTAAATGACCTGCCCATGGGTTTTATTCATTTCTAACCCTGGTTACACTTTTGCATTATTTACGTGAATACTCGGCATATTGTCATGCATTGCAGCTTCGCCGCGTGCATCTAAAGCAGAATAAACTAGGGCTTTTAGGGAGAACTGATTAAAGAGTTAAAAGAGATGTGAGGTTAATCAAATTAAATAATTTCACACGTATGTCAGATGAAGGAGCTAGAATAATTTTGAGTAAGGTCCTTCCAGTTTATGGGATTAAGCACCTTTTATTAAGAGGCGTTATATTTTTGCTCACCAATAGGCTAGGTTTCGTTACTTGATAAAGCTTTTAACACATTGATTGTACATACATGTAGCGGCTTAAAGTCGTTAAAATAGGTCAACATGGTTGGAAGCTAAGACGAACAAACAACCGTTGTTGGACATTCCTTCTATGTTGGCCCTTCTTTAGGACCACACCCCTTTCGTAATTGGTGTCCCCTTCCTTATTATCCCTGCAAAGGTTGATGCTTACGTTACGTAGGAGCTCTAAGTAAAATATTAGGCCAGTAAATTAATTAATGAAGGCCTTAATTATTTTAAATGTACGACAGTGATTTCAAGGGTTAGACGTCCAGTGTAGGAGAAGGCACACAGTAAACCACTAACTTTTGAAACAAAATGGGTGAAATGGATTAAATGGATGGAATGAACAGACTCTGACCTATCCCATTTGAATTCGTCATAATAGGTTAGGCGATCAGATAAGTTTTCATTAGGCTTGGGTAAATTAGCAAAGGGCGCTTACGGTAGCCGTGGAATTACCATGATGGCAAATGTTATTGTCGACATGATGCCCTGTCCTTCATGAAGTCCCCTTTACTAAACTCATCGTCTTTAGTGCAAATTGAGCAGGGCAAGAACTAATTGTGGGGCCACGGAAATTAGACTATTTGTAGCACTTGCACCACTTTACTGCTAATGTTCTGGAACTCTACCATACAGACAAAAATTATGGACTTGATGGTAGGATGAAATGACTAAGTAGGTCTTTTTTGCTAACATTAAGGTTGGAAACACCTGGCCCACCAAATGCTGGTGGCTACAGATTTCAAATGGACTACACATCCCCGCATAATATTGGTCAAACCTGTTTGACAATCTGTCTGATCCAATTAGCAATGTTCCACATGTCAATGGATAAAATCGTGCAATGCAAACTTAGCAAAAGTATCATTGATTCAAAGCGTAAATTTCAATACATTGGTTGTATAGCTCCAAGCATAGCTGTCGTAGCCGAGTGACTGTTGATTGCAAGAATTTATGAGCTACATGATTTTACTGCCCATCTACTAAGCTACTAAACCGTGATTTACATCAGTAATCGATGTGCTCTTGGAAAACATCCCATGATTGCGGTGAGCACCTTCCCATCTGATAAAACTCAACATAAATTACATTATTTTTTAATAATAATAATAATCATACAACATTAGTTTCCTGTTTTTTTTTAGATGGAGATTTGACTGCAGTTAAAGCGACTTACATTTTTCAACTTTAACGATGGCTTTCTTTCCTAATTGCTACAGCATTCATATTTTTATTTTGATCACATCGAAATTAGATGACTTTGAATCTAATCTCGTCAGGACTTTGCTTCGCTGATCGACTTGAATTATTTGAGATCGAGTTGTAATTATTACAAGAATCTTGGTAAATGGGTTGTAGGGTCCCATAAAGGGACAGATGCTAGCCACTGTAAGTCTTTTTAGCTGATACAACGGTAACGGTTTTTCAAAATCAGCAAGCCTTCAGTGATATCAACTAAGTGGGAAAGGTTCCGTTTACCTTAAAAGTAGTAACTGACCCGAACCACTCGAATCAAGTGATTCATAATTTCTGACCAAAGTTCAAAATGACATTAAATCAGGCACTTTATAGAGCACCATTTGTAACTAATCTCTCCTTTTGACGCCAAATTGTTCTGAAAGCGGTGCCTAAGGTGCAGTAACCGCAAAGCAAAATGCATGCGATTCTTCAGGTCGTTCACAGTGATTAATAGAAATCTGTGTTTCATCTATCTCCTACAAGCATCAGCATTAATTAAATCTAAAAAGTCAAAAAATTTGAACTTTAATCTTTCGGCTATAAATTGATACTATTAATCAAATTACGTGATACGTCCTTTTTCATCTGGTCCTTATGCGAAGGATACGACCGATAGCAACTGGCTCTACAGTGTAAAGTTGCCTCATTACATTGTAAAGCCTCCATCAAATGCTTTGCCACTAATGTGTCTGTCTAAAGCAGCAGAAACCCATGTCCCTGGCAAAGGTTGTACTCTGTTTATCAGATGAACATTCGGTCAATGCATGTGAGTACATAGCACTGCAATGACATTTGTATTTAAGTCATTGTTGACTTTCAAATCATTACCTAATTCTGCGAGCACACTGGTTACCAGAACTTATACATATCATGCCACCTCACGATTACTTTATTACCTAGCCTTCCCAACTCATTCTACAGTCCAGGAGTTCTGACTAAATGTCTTGAGCTGCGGCAGTTAATGCAATCGTTCATTGATGCAGCAGCCAATCAAATGACACGAGAGAATAAGCGCTGAGCACATTACTTTAATGGCGGCGTCACTGACTCCCTCCTCATTCAAAAAGCTTAGATTTTAGTAAAAATAAATTAAAAATCTGTAGTAAAATCTTCAGTTAAACTTCTCACACTGGCAGAGCCGCTAGGGGCTATAATAACTCCTGACATCGAACTTCTCGAATGTTTTGCTTTATAGGTCCCATTCATCACCAACCAGGAAGGACTTGGACTAGTGTGCTTATCTATCTCTGCCAAAAAGTAGGCCATATCAACGAAGTGTACTTGAGAAAGATCTGCTTTCACCGGTTATATGATACCGAGCAGTTTGTTTACTCACTTTAGTCAAATCGCTGGGCTTTCAGATAGCAACTCGCAAGGTGAATAATCAAGTTCGTTACGACCCAGCAAAGTATTAAGCACAATGGGCGACTGAACACCTTAACCTCGTATCCAGGACCTTCGTACTATACTCGCAATTAAATGAGCTCCCCTCTCCCCCATCCTGCTTTCTCCAACATAGCCTTTCCTCATTCCTATTAGAACCAGAGGAACTTCTACGCCATTTTCCTCAAAAGTGGCAGAACCAGTTGGGTAATAACCTTGGGGATTTCCTAGCCTTCTGCTGTAACTCTAAAACCACAACATTATCCAGCAGAGAACACCCATCAAAAAAGAGGAGATGAAAGCAGCAGAAATGCCAATGAAGAGCAGCATGGACCGAGAAACCTAGACAGCAGAGCTTTTGTGCCCAAAAGTCCTCTTCATCGTCTAGTTTGGGTGTCTTATTTACTAAGGTGACCTACAAATAGCATACAGGATCTGCTGGTTGCGTTCTAGATCCAATTTATATGGTTTTGCTCTGCACAGCCCTGGATTTCCCACATTAAGCATGCTACTCATAGTTAATGGATGATCGTGGTACACGCTAAAATGAAGCGAAAATGAACGGTAAAGTTAACCCTAACAAACGCTAGGTCAGTTTTTAAGCACAATAAGTGTGGTAAAATAATAAACGGCTTTATAGGCTGGTTTTTTAACAGCAAAGAGATATTTCAGGGTGTGCTGTAAATTAAATATTGATTTGTTCTTGGAATAACTTATTTATTGCATGCTAAAGTCATGCCAGTAGGACGCTGGGCAAAATCAAGTGTGCCCAAAATTATTATTGGCGCGTAACGGAGGCAATTTGGCGTTGGCGTTTAGCATTGTTGGTAATGAGGCTAGTGAGACCAGCCTAATGCCACCTTCTCCTTGTGTATGTCACCAAGGCTGATGAGGTCGGCTATTACTTTACGTAATCTAGATGCAAGGCGAAACAGTGGGTAAATTTAAAGCCATCATTTAGGTTAATGCTTTTTTAGCTTGCGTAGCTAACAGCAAAGCATTTAAAAAAGTGCCATTTTTAAGCAAAAGGATTTGACTCTCAAACATGGCAAATGGGTCACGTTGAGACAATGAAGGGAGAGAAGGATAACAGGAATTACTAACCCGGGACTGAAAGGTTGTATGTACAGCTTACTAGGGTGCAATAGAAGATAATGTCGTCACTACGGATGACCTAGACAGAGCCTTGGCAATGATGGAACTGAGAGTAATATTGGTGAAGACAAAGGCTGCTGCTTACTTATGGTAAGGAAGGAAAACGTTTATCTACTTCCCTAAAAAGTCGTATTCTTTTTCAATGGTGTTCGGCATTACAACGTGGTCGACTTAGCTGCCAAGCGTACGTGCACAGCAACTGCCTAAGTAGGTAAAATTGTCTCCTCAGTTTCCATGTTCCTTCTTGTGCTTACTTAGCCGCACAATAAGACCCCAACTCCACATGAATTTGGGCTTTTGTCATGTCTTGATTCTCAAATTTTACATGACAAGGGTTTGAGTTGGTTTTTCATAAATCAGAATCATATGCTACTCACCACGCTATCAATGCCGAATTTTATGCCGTCTTACAAGTAGGAAATGTACTCCTATTGCGTAGCAAGCTAATCGGAAATCTTAATGATTGGAATTTAAGCCGGTTACGCTATAGTGGTAGACAAATTGCGTGCGCCTTTTCCTTTCATTTTACTCACGGCGATTATCTGTAACCAAAATTGACTGCGTGTCATCAACTCCTAATGGAGATGCATACCCTCGATATTGTAAGGTCAACCGATATAATGATGGAGAGTACACACGTTGGTAACACTGACGTCTCTACCTGCATTTTCCATGTGTTTTGTCAAAAACCCCTATGTAGGCCTTGATAGACAACATCCAACGCTGTACTGTCATCATCCTCTCGCGCTGACTCCTACGACTGCGATGCTTCCCAAAACATCACGACATTAAACATCACTTTTGATGATGGCCCTCTTCTCTTTAGATGGATCACAGACTCGTCAACGGTTGCAACTACGTTTCGGACAGCGCGACCATTAGCACTGAACAACATTATGCAACAAATTCATATAAAAACCAGCCAAAACTGGGGGAGGCACTAGGATTACGTCGGAATCCTTTGACAAATAGGTAATCTATTTTGGCCACATAGTACTTATTTTGACTGGGCACTATTTGGCCATTCACATGAATCCCGTTCAGACGTTAGAGACGAGGGTGTATTCATGTACCGCTATGGTCTTTATTTAGTGATTAGAACGTCTGTGTGGTTGAATGCTCTAATTCGATCTCCAATTTCGGCAATTAGAGCAGGAACTGAAGATTACACCCAGCAGCAATTACCGGTAGGGTTATGCGTTATAAAAATCACACGTTAGATAATTAGTTGGTAAACCCGTAACAAGAAGAAACGAATCCATTTTTTAAATCGTTTTTTAAATTCCTAGTGCTCACTTTCTTTTGAACGCAGGTGGCTTATCAATGCTAGGAAAATTGGACCAAATACTTTCTTAAAATGATCACTCGGATTTGAAAATTCAAAGTTAAAGAGTTGGTAAGGCATTTATCAAATGAAAATGAAAGCTGTTGCATGAACATAGCGGTTGACCCATTCGTGTGACTATGATCTAAAACAAAATAATAGTTGTGTTACTAAGGCGAAGAAATGGGAAAATAGTGCCATGCAATGTGCGCCTCAAGCTAAGCGTTCATGCAAAGTATTGAGATGGAGAGTTAGATAAAGAAGTCAACGTAGGAATACAGTCGATTTGATCACAAGGTATCATTAACCAAAACACGCAGAAGTCATTTTCAACAACCACCTAAGGCATGACTCTCACTGCGGGAATCTGCGTTGCATACACCAAGTTAAGAGATGGTAAAATCATAGTCACTGATTTTCATGCAGCACAACAATGGCGAGAGTAGAAGGCAAACACTTAAATGGCACCCATGCACCACTGAGAGATGGAGCCTAAATCATCCCAATAGAAGGCTAAAACTCAAGTTCTTTTAGGATGAAAGCTAAAACAGATTAGGGTACTTATGAGGAAACAGCTCACTTACCGTTAAAAGCATAAAGCGTTTTACAAGATTGGAATGAATCGGATAAATGGGGGTGTAAATTCAAATATCAGGCAGCGGAATCGTGCCAAAGAATGCGATGCATGATCTTGGCCGGCTACTAAGAATAAAAGGGAAAGCAATTCGCAAAGGTTATTAATTGGAGCTATAACAGTCTTTAAGATCTATAGCTTACAAAAGGTCCACCTATAAGGAGCTCCAGATGAACTTTTAATCTGTTCCTCCCCACAACGCAACCATTCATTGAACGCATGGCATTCAACGCACTCACAGGGTCGTCGTAGCGAACAAAGCCTGTAAAATGGACGCACTTCAATCAACAGAGAAAGTGGAACCACTAAAGGCAGTTGACGCAACATGTGTACGTACCAAAGCATTTGCTTCGATGTGTTACTCTGTCTACAGGCACCTTCACACTTATCACTCGTCCAAATGGCGAAAACAGATCACCTAGGTCTTTTGCATCATATTCCTGTGGAAGATGATTGATAAACAATTTGGACCTTGGGGACTCTTATCAACGGCTCACAGCCAACGATTCGTTGACGAAGATGAGTAGTTGACGCCTGAACGAAGTCATGACTAACCGCTACTAGGTAGGGCAAAAAGAACACAATGAATTAAAAACTCAACTTTAAGGAAGCGAATTTAGAAGTAAAAAGTTATTAACCTATCATTTTTTGATTGAGGATAGCTGGTCGCAAAAGGTTGAGCTATTGGGACTAAAGCATGTCAACATCTGATTAAAAAGGCCAAACTTCTGCGGCAACAGGGGATAACGACGCCTACCTGCGTCACTAGGTGGAATGTTTGATAATGCAGGTAGCATAACCTCAAGCAAATAAAATTGAGAATTAATAATTAAATTGGTGAGAAACTGCTGCGACTGGTGATGCTGCAGCAAGAGTAGCCGCGAGTCGTGATGCGCATTACCGGTGGACCACCAAGCGTCGCCACCTAGAGTAGCATTAGGCCTCTCCATTAACGAGGGCGAAATCACTGCAGTCGGTATCAGGGATGTGATCGAATAGGTTTCAGATGGAGTTGCCGACGGTAGCGGGCATGAATATTTGGGTTGTTGTTGAGCAAGCATGATTTGTGAAAATGTTGTCGGGTACTAAAATAGCACAAAATGGGTGCGTATTCATTCCATCCCTTCCCCACATACATAGTCGGGGGCATCTGAGTAGTTGGCGACCCATTAATGCCTTCTGCATGTATTGGTAAGACATTTCCCAGTTGATTTACAAACAAATTATTGTGTGGCATCAATGTTTGCGCTTACGGAGGCCAGCGAAGACAGGTATTGACCCTGGTTACTACTGGTGGAAGGCGAGAAATTTTCATTTGATAGCGTCCGCCGAGCAGGTTTTCTTGAGTCAGAAAGGGTATTTGCGGTACAGCCTTTGTTTTAAAGTGGAGAAATCTTGAGATTACTCAGATGATAACGTCAGCACGCAAATAAATGCAGTGCAAATTTATCCCCTAACTCACTGATCCATCAGATTTCCACAACAAGTTTATTCTACCAACAGTATATGAATATTCCTAATTGGTGCTAACAAAATTGCCCATGCATTTTTCACGATAAAATTAGCTGCAATCTTAAAATTTTGCACATTTAAATAGGTGAGAAGTTATCAGATCACAAATGAGTCACTGTGGCGGGTGTGTACTACTAACAAATTAGTGTGCATAAAAAAGAAAAAGGGAACATTCGTGTCCTACTGGCTTTATCACATGCGCCGGGAAATGGGTTCAAGTGAGTTGTGCCAGAGCAAATTTCCAACAGGGAAGCAACGTACTTGAGCAATTTTCCAATCCAGATACGACAAATCGGTAGTGCCGTCCCTATCTGCAAGAATCTCAAGACTACTGAATCTGTTAAGGTTTAGTTATTACTGTTTATTGATGAATTTTAAAAAGTCACAGGAAAAGGAATAACTCGGTAGATACATTTTGCAGAGCGATGGTTAAATCAACCAATGAAGGTCAAACTCCTACGGCATTAAAATTCGAGAGGGACAAAGTAACTGAAAAGCACTCACTTAAACCCATGCTGCCTTGAATTCGAAATAAATTGAAAACACCGAGATTAGCTGATTCTTTTTTAAATTCCATACGCATGTTATTACTAACAGCAGGATTATGGAGCGAAAGAAAGTAATAAGTCAAGGCATCAACTCGCTCAAATATGAAACCCATCGATGCCTCCAGCCTTTATGCATTCTTTGATATATCGATGCCCATACCTTGGTTTTCTATTGGCTAATAAGTAAATCACTGCACCCTTCTGATGGATGATTGGTTAAAAGTGACGAGGGAATGAGGCATCTGACTGGACAAACCGATGAGTCCAGTCCAGTCAGTCCAGTGGGGGAGCAAGTTGACCTTTCGCCTTAACGTGACCTAACTCGTGTACATAGATATAGCTTTTGTTTATATTTGTAACAAATTAATAAGCCTGCCAATATATTGCATTTCTTTTTTAAGTTTACCCTATAAATGAGGGTTCGGACATCGTTCCTATGGTGCTTCGGCACCAGGAAGCAGTTTAAGATCGCTAATAAGTCCTAGTAACCATCTGATCGCAATAATACATTCCAGCAGTATTAGCAAAGTGGCGTTCGATATATCTGGGCAATTTCACACCCATGCGGTGATCTGGAAATAAGTAGAATAGAGGAATGTGTTTTAGACACTTTTGTAAAAACTGCCATTTGGTCCTTAGTGGTCACGTTCATTTATCCGCAATTATTAATCTGCCTTAATTTCTATACAATCCAGGTAGATTTGGGAGGGCAAGTAGACCCAACTATCCGAAAGGACGTGAGGGAAGTATCAGACATCATGATGGTCACTCTTAGCGGTCAACGCCGTATACTTGCGTGGGAATTGCTGTGCATTTCAAGCGAATGCATCCTTGCTGTGAATTCCGTGTTTTCGGTTTGTCTGAAGGTTGATGGGCAAAATTAATCAGTTCTTAGTATGGAATCTCCCATTCATTTAAAAGGGGGCAGAAATACACGCATGAAGGACATGGGACCGAATGGGAATGTTAAGGATGTTAATAAGCTAAGGTCGCAATCACCGTCTATGCATCATTTTCTTCCTCTTCATATGAACGCTCATCCTGACTTTTGGCTCAAGTAAAGAATGCTTTCACCACGTAGAGACTTGACCTTCCTGCATTCTATGTCCAAATTGTGACATCCAGCATAACTTCAAAATCGACGCAAATGCGCTACCTTCAAGTCGAGATGGAGGCATTTCATCTCACTTAAATTATTCGTCGTTTTATTAACATGGACTGCAAAAATCAACGTTTAATGGGGTGCAAGTAAAATCTAAAGCGGCTATTTGGTCATTCTTGATGAACTACTAAGGTACTACCAGGTAGATTACGCAGTCACAGCAATCACTCCCTCCTCGATTTTCTAATAAACGCGACCTTCAAGATAATTTTACCCAAACATCTCTAGGTAAAATCATAAGTACGTAAGCATCTATGTAGGACAAAAGTATGCATGGATGCTTTTGTCCGTAGCTTAGGTTTTCTGTTCAACATCGATCCCGCACTTTGCTGGGTAAAAGACGAAAATGCGCTGATTTGCAGACTTTGTCTTGCAAGGGTGACAAAAAAGTAGTCGATAAGAGTCACTTTGCTTCTTCTGATAAAAGAATGGTTTCTGGGCATCCTTAAAAGAAGTAGAAGATCGTTAATGAAAGAGCATATGGCACAGGTGTTTGTCTAGCCATGGAAATTGGTTAACCTGATAAACAGGGCCGTGGCAAAACGCGGTGTTAAAAAATCCACTTCCAACAAATCCGGAACGTAAAGATATTCACAAATTTTAGCGCCACTTCAAGTGACAAATTGGTAATGTTGCATCGTGAATTAATTTTTGCCTGCATCGTTTGCAAAATATGCTATCACTGATAACGTGGGAGTCGAATAAATGAAATATGGTGCAAAAACAATGAACAAGTGGGTAACCAGGGGGAAATGAAGGTCACGCAAACGATAAATAAGTACTTGTTGCCTGAACCTACCATTATTTGGACGTGCTAACATAATCGCATGACAGAGGTGTCGAGGTTGAAATAATTGGCGTCTATGTAGGGGAGGATTTGAATGACCCCGTCTTGACATAAGCATGAGTCAGAATGACGGAGGCGGCCAGTGGTCCAGACAGCTGCGAAGTGGATGCATTGACTTCTGGCCTCAGCAGAGGTGCAATGGAGCTTTTGTTAAATAATTGATGATACAACACATTGGACCGTACTCTAAGCAGGAATTTTGTCTGGTAGCAACATGGAGGCAAAAATTTCGAGTTTTTAGCATGGCGAATCTTTGTTTATGAGGATGTTTTATGAGGCCTTCTACCTTCCAATTTTATCTGCTTGGAAATGCTTGAGTTCATATGCTCTTGAATGCTAGCTAATTCCTTTTAAGGAACGCATAGTTTATGGCGTTGGTAAAATTAACCACTTTGGCCTACATCTATTACAACGACTCCATCTATATGAGCTTAACTTTCTTTTTTTGAAATGTTTGCCATTGCTCACAGACCTTGACGGCCAGGTTTCTTTGTAGGTGATAAATGGCATGAAATACACGGTTCCTCAGTTTAGCCATGATCCCCCCCAACTAAAACAACATTGCATTACTTTGGATTTGGAACAGCCAGAGTAAAATAAATTGTCTCCGTATGCAGCTGGCCACGAGGGCCTTCCTATTAGCGTCTTAAAGGGGAAATCGGGCCAATACGATATGCCTTAAGTTTCACCTAAAACCCTAAATCATTCATCCAAAGGGGGTGATGAAAATCTGCACCATGGCTGCCCATACTTCAAAGATACATCACATGGATTTGCACAACAATCACATTCAACCAGCTTTAACGATGCGAAATAACGTTTAAAGTAGAATATTGGGTGACAGTCCCAAAGAGGAGATTAGTTCGACAATTAACGGCAACAGGTAGACGCTATTTAACCAAACAAGCTCATTTGTAATGCACTCTGCCTTTGTGTCCCTACTAATATTCTACCATTTGCCCACAGATTAGGTTCAAATGAATTGTTTCATTAATTACGACGAAACCTATCTTGGAGCCGAAAGGGGCCAGTGACATGAAGTCGTCAACATTACACGACAATGACTGCAAAACTTCAGCAAGACACCCATTTTGATGTTCTATGACAAACGTCTGGCATTAATATTGGCTGGTTCGAATTGAATTCTGTCAAAGAGCTTAGCTTTTATCTAACACGGTGGCATTAAATCACGTTCGATGGCAATTGTGACTGTGGGGATTAATTAGGCTGAGTCATGACATGCACAGCTGTGCTCGAATATGTGGTCTCAGATTTGGTAAGTCTTGGAACCGACCCCCACCCATGCCTTTATTAAGGCGCCGTTTATTGTAAGCTGTTCGTTTACGGTTATAACCAGTTGCTTTCTTGTGAGTGCATCCCACTGACTGTGCGAATTTGACAAAATACAGATTTGCTTGCATGGAATAAGCTTGACAATCGCCACTTTAAGCCAGGCACGGACGAGTTCGACATCTGTTATTGTTTCTTAGTAAATAATGCCAATTTGAAGGACTAGCTAATTTATTTATAGCAAATTGCGTCCTCATTGCTTCTAATGCACAGAAGTAGAAATCAAGTCTGCCTTGGATGTCTTGAGACAGACGCAAAAAGGAAAAGCTAAGTGTTAAATTTAGTCTAGAGACTGTTGATTGGGTCTTCAGACGGTAATGCGACTTCGCCTCTTGCATTTGGCAGAAATATATTCGACGAAACTACACGCAATAAAAGTGGGACAGATTCGCCTATGCGTCGCTTAAAGCATAGATCATATTCTCTCAGAAGGTGCTTTTAAAATTGCAAATAAGATGCAAATTTTATCTGCTGTATTGGGTAAATGTGAAGGTTTCAAAGGAACATTTAAAAGCTGGGATGCAACTTACCGCGACGCAAAGTGAACCTGAAAAATATTATGGCAAATGAGTAGTTAAAAATGCATGAAATTTCTAGGATAGTTGGTGACAATCGGTGGTTTGCCTGTCTCTTTTAAGCGCAATCATTTATTTGAATTAAAAATCAAAAGAATTGACTTCATTCTCCGTGTTTAAATGATACCATTATGGATACCTCACGACACGACTCTTCTCCATGCTGTCTTTAAAGGAAGGGTGATATTTAAAATAGTGTGTGCTCTTTGGCAAAGTTCGTTGCATTTAATGTGCCATGTAGCCGGTAAGATTGTACTCTGTTTATTTGATAAATATTTGGTTAATGCATACAAGCGTATGGTACTATGAACACAGCTGCTTCTAAGACGTTCGTTCGTTTTATGGGAAGTTGTTGGTAGCGCTAGAACAATGAGGCACCTGGACTGTAGCATGCCCATTGTTGTGGGAGTGGTGAAGTGTTTTGTAAACAAATCATCTCTTCCTAGCGTGTTTAATGAATCATTTATTCAGAACACTTTTGATGGCGGGTGTTTATTGCGTTGAACAAGAGCAAGTCGATAAAAAACAGAGGGTTGTAAAATTCTCCTCCGAAATCACGGTAACTTACCCTTTCTATAACGTAGTTTATTTGACTTCTGCCTTGTACCTTGCTGAATTCTAGCTGACTTACCAATGATACCTGGTAGCTGCTGATTTATCATAATCTTGTCCTTTTACACAGATTTGGGGTTAGGAGGATGATTATACTAGGGCATTAATTGCAATACCAACATGGTAATTATTATAATGACAAACCACATTCTTTTAAAGCAGTCATTTCAGGCGCCTAAAAAAATTTACATGACATCGCAGTCAACACATATATTACCTTAAGGTTGATGCGGTCTGTTTGACATAGATTTAGTAAAAAATCCCACATTAGGTTTGTGTAAAATGTGTACTTAACCATTCTGATTCAATCTCCGTCCAAAATGATCATTTGCTGCCATAATAACAAAACTATCGTGGTTAGTGGCTAACAAGGCATTAACGTTTACTCAAAACCAATGAAATTGAGGTTAAGCAGAAGAATTATGAGAAATTGCGTGGCAGCGCCATGTGTCTATGAGGTTGTGAGTGCTTGTGATTCTGAAAGCGTACAATCCAGTGTTTATTTTCAATTTTCTAACAGCATTATTGGGTTTTGCGAAAATTGGTTTGCTACGAATAAACGCCAAGGCTCATTAATGCATGAATCAAGGAGTTTAACATTGTCACACATGATGAAATGCCAAGGAACAGGAAGACGAGCACCACCGTCAGTAACGTGGTGTTAGGTGTTGCAGGCTCTATAAAGTAACTTTGCAACGACTACATGGATTCATGTGTCCTTGCTATCGATTTGGACATAAAGTTTGATGCTTTGGTTAATTAACCCCGAGTTTCTGATTGATTCCTTATTGTTTTTTGCCCCAAAACTGGGTGGTGATTTTATTATAAGGATAAGTATATCGATGACCTGACTTGACTTCCTGTCATGCTCCTACCTCTCGACGCGGCAGCTCATGTGAGAGAATCCCATTGGTGGGGTCGTAGTCACCGTACGGCTGCGCCAACTTCACGATAACGGACTCCAATGCACCAAAATCCCTTACAGTTGCATGATGCGCCGCGGAAACTCTTGGGTCTAGGATTTCTCCCGGCTAAGCAGAGATCCCTACTGTGTCCAGAGGCCGAGTCTGTGCGCAAATCTAGCGATAATAGACTAACAAATTTTTGCCATAGGCATCATGTGGTCACTACTAGATGGCACAGGGATCACGAGAGCCCAAACGCTAGAAGCACCCACACTTAACTGCCAAGGCTTACTCATACCTTCATGCGCTCTCTATCTCGGCCTATACACATTCCCCAGACCCATTTGTCAAAATCCATCTTTTTTACCTTACCACCTTGCAAGTCTTTTCATTTCCTTCTCCGCACTCGAATCACCTGCTTAAAACCAACTCGGCCCACTTCACTCCCTTCCTCTACCTCCGATTCTCGCCTGTCCTCTTCACTACCTAGCATTTCGCAAGACGTTTAACCTTACGAATTACTCGTTATTCATAAATTTCTTACGAATAAACATCTAATGTACCTATACCTATTCATCCATTCTTTTGGCCGCTCACATGCCTTGTTTTAATGCACAATATTTCTGACGATCACTTAAGTTGTTCAGGCAGCTTGTGATTAGTTTGTTATTTTAAAAAGGATGGATTTTGATCTATGGAGCCTAATTTAAAAAAGCGGTTTTTGTCTTTATCAAATACTTGTTACTCATGCATTAACTTCCCACTTGCATGTGCCTATTTTATTCATACACGCTTGTTCATTCACTTCTTTGCTATACATACTTATGGTGCCCAATATTGTGGTCTATTAGTTGCAGTTGTCTCGAGAGTGCATTGAATGGCCATTTATTAACTTTTACTTGACTAGTTAAAACTCCGCTCTTGGCGTTGCTTTGACCTTTCGGAATTAAACATCGGTGACCACCCAAGCGTGGGTTCAATTTCGGCATTCAAAAAACAAAGCTGTGGCTTCTCTGAGACTTGAATGTGTTTGCCTGGAAGGCTGTAGTAGAACCCCATGCTTTACGATTAGGTCATTTAAATCGCTTGTCCGGAGCAACTTTAAGTGGTTTTTCCTCCTTAGCAAAATGGTGCCTGAGCACCTTGTAGTAAGTTGCAGGCGCAGCCTACGGTGGCAGGTGAGAATGCGTTAAAGAAAAGCCAGGTAGCTACCAATGGGAGAACGTTTTGTACGATCGGCCACACAATTTTACGTTTATCTATTTTACTGTACAATGCTTTAAATGATTAATTAAAATTTATGCTTGCAGGGTGTTAAGCTGTGTGTTATTTTCATGCCGAATAATTGTGAATGACAGGGCCTTATTTGTTGGAAAGTCTGGAACCTGCCTATTAATCTTTACTAACTAGTCCCTATACTTGTCAATGCGGTTCATTTGAGCATTCGCTTTCTAACGTAAACATGAGAGGTGCGTAAAGTCACTGTTAGGACTTGACGGAAATTCACGAAGCCCTTCACTTTGTGCTTACAATTTAAGAACGACGCATTACACAACTCTGTTAAGGGCAACAATTTCCACACCCACTCTTAGTTATTGTGAAGGAAGAATACATTTCCATCAGCACTTTCACCCGTTCTGTCTTGTCCTCATTCCCATTGTTGCGTGTGAAGATGGTTATACTGGTGGCGATGGTTTTGGTTGTTGAGTCGATGGTGATGGAAATCGATAATTGTGCTGAATTAAGAGGATTTTGGTGCCCTTTTTCGGACGAGCTGATGTGGCTGTTGCACAAAAACTGACCTTACCAGTGACGAGAAAGCAAACCTATTATGAAAAAGATTCATGGCATATATTGATGGGGAAGTGTGAAGAAAGGATGAATTGCAGCAATGAATGTGACAGAGAAGCTCCATTACAGTTTAGTTGTGTGGAAGTTGTAAAAGTGAGGAGGAAGTGGGTGGCGATGCCGGTTGCAGAATGCGCCAATTCCAAAGAGGCAATGCCACTTGGCCTCTAATACTTAGCTTGCTAACTGGAAGTGGTCAAACGGCATAAATAATGATCTAGTAACGCTATTTAATTCACTTTTTCACTCAGTACTTGCATGACTATTGTGATGATAACTGCTTATGCCAGAAAATGTAGAGCAATTAGTCTGTCATGTTCCATAGTGGGCGCTCGCATTGCACTTCTGCATTGGCAATTAAGTTGACATCCATTTTAATTTACTTGTTTATTTATGTCAATTTTTATTTGCGTAAAAATATAGGAGCCACCTGTTTATTTATGCACATGTGTGCGTGCGAGCTGTACGAATGATTAAGAATGATACAAATATATAGCACACCTTAAGTAAAATTAGCAGCGTTTTCAAAACCGATAGGCTTGGAAAGCTAAAAAGCACTGCTGAATAAAATTTGTCCAAATTAATTTTTTAAAGTGTTAATAGATAAAGACGCGTTTGAGTTTCCGCCGGATGGGATTCCATAGAATGCCCATAATTGAAGCAGGCACCACCTTCTCTAATTTAGTGATTGCTTGATTTCACATGCCACTCGAATGACTCAGTAGAGAATTAGAGGCGAGAGCATTAACATATTTTGTTAATTTGACTGCTTCATATGCACCCATGGCTGGTCGCTAAAGTGCGTCACCCACGCAAAATCACTGAGGCATTTTGAGTGCTTAACTGTCACTAACGCATAGGAGCCTTTCAGCCGTCCTCGCAAGTGGCAGCATTTGTATGTCTGCGGTCCAAAACACCCAAGTTATTGCAGAATAAGTGCAAGTTTACCAGAAAATAGGACGCACTCCTAGCGCTACTGCACTCTGAGCAGTGCGATGTTTACCAGTTGGTCTCGTCCACTGTAGCCCTTTATATTCAGCCCAAGAATGAATATTACAAAGCACCTCTGTAATCCGTCCCCTCTGTTCTGTTTTGTAAGAGATCGTCACCTGGAAGTGCAACTATACTAATCAAAGATTATATTGCACTTTTATTCAACTTTCCGAACACATTTTAAGTATATTTAAGCAAATCGAAAAGATACAAAAAGTTTTTTGGTTAAAATTAAACTTTTTCATTTAACCACCACCAAGGACGTGGAAATGAAGCCAATTAAATGCTGTTATTTTACACTGACTTCCTCTAGAGGCTAAAAATGACAGGCTAGTTGCTATTTGCTTTGCTGATAAACGGTAAAACGTGAAGGCTTTCTGGGGCCTTGAAATGCTAACTACTTTGTCTGCAACGCAAGTCCATTTGCAAAATCAGGAGTCAATTTCCTAATTGCAACACTAAATATGAATCGCGTTCCCACAGGATAAATCGGAATCTTCTAAGCGGAATTCCAGCGCCCTAATATTAATAAAAAGCTTACGTTTCACTAGCGTATTTTTCACGTTCCTACCCTTATTGAATTGTGAAGTATAATCTCCATCGACACTCACCTCCTCATTTAGTCTCCTCACATCCTCGCATGTCCAGCAGTAGCCCGTGAATTGTTATTCGCAAATATCACAAAGCTTCGCTGTGGCAGTGGGTAAGTGATGTGTAACAAGCCAGCGCTCTCTTTGATCCTTGCGGTTATTAGTGAGGAATGTTGAGGAGGGTGTCACGTGGTTACCGTTATAAATGCTTACGGTTCTTATTCTTATCATTTGGCACCACGTGCTCTTTCCAACACTGGATTACAAGTGGAAAGTGCTTGGTACTTAAAATGAGAGAAGCGCAAGGTATTGACGCCATAGAAGGCGAAGAGAACTCCAATGTATTTCAAGCAACAAAACGAACCTACGCAATTGATCAGATGTTGTTTCAAGGCGGCCATTTTTACTCACATGCTCCCACGTCCAGCCAAGAATGCTGACGGCTGACACCACGTAGCAATATTATATGGGCCGGTAGTGTCATATGATGTGTTGTGTATTAGCTTTGAATAATGACCTCCAGCGACTTAACACGTAAATGGGTTACGAAAGGAGGAATGCGAAATCCACTTTTTGCGAATCAAATGGAGCATGAACGCACTACCAGCGAACGGAAAGCAGAACAAACCCAACTCCTTGCTTCGCTATGGAAGCCACCTCCCTAATTTACAAACACCAAATTTTTTGCTTTGCCCCCATTGTTGCACTTCATCGCGGCACTGCCTCAACCGGCAACTCTTCTCCGCTGTCACAGCACAGCTGGCTATTAGAGCCCATGGTTTCACGCTCCTATGCTGTTCACTTGACTGTTAATCACCATCCTTTAGCAGAAAGGTTCTTTAAGGTAAAATCGTTTTTAAAAGGGATTAGAATGGACTCCTCTCCTGGCAATCTTCGCGTACATTTGCTTCCGAAGCGACTATCCTTCCTCTCTCCTCCCAGTCACACAAAGACTGGCAGTGTGCAAATTTTCATCCTATTCCCGTTGCAAGTTGAGTTGTGAGGAACCTGGAGAATAGGGCCTAACTCGAACACCTTATGCATATACACATATACATATATAATGATGCAAGAAGTAGCAAAAATATGGTATCTTCCGAAAACGCATAATCAAAAATTATATTGGCCAATTCAAGAATAAAGTATATGTGGTCAGCAGCCAAGCTGTAATCCTGTTTACGAGGAACTTAGTCGAAGAATCCACTTAGTGAGTTGATTTTGGTAGAGAGATTCGCCCGGTCTTATGCGCATTTATGCGATCACACTTCATTGCATGTGCTACGGAGCAGTGATAAATGAGCACTTTTTACTTCTGAAGTCAAGATAGCACTTTAGTAAATCAACGAAACCATGTTTAGCATTTATATACGCACAAACTGCAGGGACACTTGGTGAGTAGATTAGTGAAAAGGTTTGTTAAGGGGTTTGGCTTTCGCCATAGCAAGCATATTAAATAAAAAACGCCTAAGGAGTTGACAGTCAGACTTTCTAAGAACTATTTTTATAGCGCACTTCTAATCAAATTACCGAGCAGCTGGCGTGGATAAAATAACGAGCTTGAGCAGCTGCAAAACAGGATTTGACAATCTTTGCATAAATGAGATAAAGATAAAAGTAGTTTTGCAAATTGGCTGCAGTTATGTTCTATATTCATGCATCAAATGAACCGGTGGTAGCTTGAATTCAATTTAAAAGTTGGTACGGATTTTTTAGGACTATAAGTAAAAGCACTTTAATATTTTTTTTTAAATGTCAGAATTGCATTCTTAAGTAAAATACAGAGGGATTCTACTACTTTTGACCTACAACTTTTACGACCAAGTCTTCATCATTGAAAAGATGCAAATAATCAGATGGCTTAGGAGCTACGCTTTTGTCAGGTGTTAGGCTGTTAGGGGTAAAAGAGAAGGGATGAGAAAAATATAGCCACAGTTAACTTGGTAGTTTTCTTTATGCTACTTCTCCACTGTGGTTGAAGTCTGACACATCAATTACCCTAATATTGGTTTAGAGCACCTTGATACGAGGTGAATTAAGACATTAATGCTTTGCACATCCAAGGTTTTGCCTATTGAGTAGGTAATTTAAATATTCCCTGACATTGTAAGAACAAAGCCTCACTTTTACGAGAGCACGTTTCATTCATTACAAAAGCATAGCATTTGTCTAGAAGCGGTCTTCAGGCCTAGAATGCATCCCGAACAGTAAAGTGTGGCATCTACTTCCAGGGGTAATAGCCGTTTGTAAGGACAAATGATGAATTCCCTGCGGTAGGTGACATATTTGAACTTTCCTCTGGCTACCAGGAGACAAGTCTTTCCAGACGAATCTCATTCTTTTAAGAATTAAAGTATGGGAGCTTAAAATCAGAAGAACGTTGACTTCTGAGTCAGCGAATTTGCTACCCCAACATCGTATCATATTTGTCAAGCTGGTGTATGAGATGGGTGTTCACAAGTAGTTAAGGGGTTGAAGCCTCCGAGTGCCACATCATTCTCAATCTGGGTACAGTATTATGTCGGACAGAACTGCTAAGAACGAAGTGAGCAAAGGATTAGGAAAGCCTTCACTAAACACAAATTTCAAATAATTCAATCCCACAAGTTAAAAGCTCTTTCTTATCCCCACCATCATTTTCAAGAACAGGACGAAGAATTTAGTTAAGCGCAGCAAACTTAAAGCAAGTGTCTATATCGCTCAAAGTTTTGGTCAAACACGCGGCCACTGTTTCTCTGAACTTTAGTCACACGCAAAGTTGAGGACAGATTTAGGAGGTCGTCTTGCATACCCACTGAGTTTGCCGCAAGATTGGCGGCGAAACCTGACGCAACTCGCCATTCTTTTTACCAAAATGAATGTGTACACATGTAGACTGTGCATGAGGTCATTCACAGGCCTCTTCGTATACATTGCACACTTGGAACTCGTGCATCGCGGTAGGCAATTCGCATTTATAAGATGTACTTCTATGTGCACATGTATTATTGTGCAGATTAGTCAATGAATAAGTGAAAGCGTACCTTTGTGCGCAAATATTTATGTCCATGTGTTGGAACCATGCATCCAGTTATGGATCGATAAAGTGTCTTGAATGCAATAACCCTTGATGCGAGCAAATGAAGAATCACGCAACAAATGGTGGATTTATCAAATCGCAGCACTGCTTTTGCGTCTCATTTCAAATATTCTTGCTGTGTTGTAGGAAGCTCAAATTTGTTTTGTCCAGTCTGCCATGTGTTTTGCCACACTTTCCAGATGCTCTTACAACATCAAAGAGGTGAGAGAAGTTACGCATCTATCCATTGTTATTCCTTTATTTATTCATATGTCGAAAGTAAAAGAGGCACTCCTGAACCTCAAAATAGCATCAAATCACAATGTGTGCGGTCTATGCTTTATCCCGTACGCCAACTTTGGTTTGCTTTTCCGTCATCATATCAGAAGTCATACGTGTGAGTTTGCTTCTGTTAATCTTCGACTCAATCTAGTGTATGCTCTGCTCCATGACCGTAGCTTTGGCATCTCATGAAAACCATTCCTAAATTAATACTTCAGCGCACCTCACACAAGCCGCAAGAACGGTGAATATAGGACTGAACTATTGCTGTCCAGCATGCCTTGAAACGTATGCAAGTATGGAGGCGTTGCAAGAACTCATGGATGAAAACGATATCGGTAATTATTGCTTCACCTATCAGACGATTTTGCAGTGATTTTTACTCTAACACTTTGGCCTCCTCTGCTCTGCAGACATTTGGTATGATTTGCTTGAGTAAATGCAACCAACCTCCATGACGTCAGCAAAATATGTGGGTTCTTATTGAACTTTATGCTAGTTTGTTTAACTTCGAATTGGGACTGTTAGCTCCAAGAGTTATAATCTATCACTTTGTGGAGCTCGTAAGCTTGCTACAGAAAAGAAGCTATTTTGGCTCTGACATAGGCGGATGTGACAGTGTGAGTTTAGTTGAGCACTGTCTGGTTGATATGACATGGCAAGCATCGCATTGCATTGCGTCAGATCACATTGGTAGCTTGGATGGTTGCACACAGCGAAAGGGTTACATCATATGGTCAACGGTTGAACGTGAACTCATAGACCACTAAATTTTAAAAGCATTACAAGTTTAAAAGCAAACATAATAAATGCATATTAGTTTCTTTGTGTTTCAGTGCAATCCAAGGAGCTCTACTAACTTACCCTCTTGGATTCAAATCCAGCTATGTACTTAACGAGTAGAAACATGGTCAGCATAAGTAAAAATTTTACCTCTACTGCTTCTTTTTTTTATTTTAATCATTGTTGCAGGTAAGGGCGAATTTGAACAAAATATTGAAAAAATAAAGTGATTATACAAAATTCCTTAAGTAGCAGAGCAATTGTTGCGAAAGGAATAAAGAAAGAGCCATCAAAACTGACAGACTTTTTTGGAAAAAAGGCGGTATTCTAGACACTATCATGTTTGAGGTTAAACTGAGGTTGCGCGATGTCACATGGCACAGCAGACCCATCATTACACAATGGGACTCGGTATGGAAATTCCCCGAAATTCTCTGCAAACAGTAAATCAATTGGTTTTTTTCCAATGGTCACTTTTAGCCACATTTAATTATCACTACATGAGCGAAAAATAGACACTGCTTCATGTGCATGTAATTTGTCCATTTACTGCTTTTTAAAGTAGTTATCACAGCATTGCACGGCGAACATTAATCAGAATGCAGAAGTGGAGGAATTTTGTGGTTATCATCAACAGATCAGCAAGCATTTTCGCAATATATTCGCTACTAAAATGCACAAGTGATAGCCATGGTTCCAGAGGGACTAAGCAAAGAGGCTAGTGGCTGCTGAGAGAATTGGGGCATAAAATTGTTCAAGCTTAAATTTAAATCAAATCTGCGTTCATAAGCTCTAAATATTCACGAGAATTAGTTTTATGTCACCACATAAAGTCTGTTTTCTGCACCACATGCGTGATTATGTAAAATGCAGTGGAAAAATTGTAAGTTACGCTATAAATTTAAGGGTGTGCTATTTATTAGGGCCTTGCGCAGGAATAAAAAAATGCCTTATGAGCATCGAGAAATGGGCCTAAAGCCTACTTCATTGTTCTTATGGAATTCAAAAGCACTGGTTCCCTCTTTCAGAGGAAGATAGAGGTGTGGTTATTAAAGAGGCACCATAAAAGCAACATGCATCAGGTCGCGTTGGTAGTAGCTGACTGTCTACTCGCATTAAGCTGCTAAAAATCTCTTCATCTTGCAACGCTGAATAGTTCTACATATCGCGTTGACAGTCTTATTTGCCGTTCCTATTTCTGGCCTTACTGAATGATGATTTTTGATTCGGTTTTTAAGTTGAATCATACCTAATAGGACGCAGCTGTTAACATGCAGTCCTGTTTGCATTTGGTTTTCGAACAGAGAAACGTCTACATTAACATGCGTAAAAACGAGTTTTAGTGACGATTGGCGATGGATATTGTAGCGTCCCGAGACTCCCTTTAAGGTAAAAGAAGGCATGGTACTGGGGGTAGAATACATGTATTCTGGTAACAGAGGACTTGGGGGCTGTTGGCACGGCCCAAAGGCCGATCAACCGGCTCAGTACAATATGGCCACCCAAGTGACCGAAACCGGCAGTTCGAACAAACAAAGTATTACAGGTATGATCCAAACATTTAATGCGTTTTCCAATTGCAGCTTACTCAGCACTGGTTTCGAAGAGGTGGCCTTGTGCATTATTTGCAGCATGAAGTCTGGTACATTTATCGCTGTTTATGTCCACAAATTTAAGTAATCTTGTCAACTCAGCCTTAAAAGTGTGCAACAAAAGGAATAGATGTTGGACGAATTGGACTTATCGGTCCGCCCTGCAGCTAGTGCTTACGTGGCTAGCACGTATTCTCTGCTGGAAAACAACCCTTTCGAATACTCCGCCCCGTTGCAACGTTCGCACTTTGATGAGCGATATAGTGCGGTTCGGAAGTTGAACTTATGACTCCAATGAATGTATCTTTGTGTGAGGTGTACTTTCGAAAAAGGGCAATTTACACTGAGCATGTTTTAAGTATTTTATTTTGCCTAACCCATGACAAGCGGAGCATTCGGACCTAGGACAGTGTTTGACCTTGAGATGAAACTATTAACTTATCTGTTCTACTAGGACAAAAAATCAAAATGCACTATCTTATAATAAGGAGTTGAGGTGGGTAATGCGCAACGCTAGTTAATAGATGTAGCTGACGTAGTCAACTCTGCGTAGATAATGTCTATGTCTATTTATGCGGCCTGTTTTATGTTAATTGTGGAGTTGAAATTGAAGCTGTATTTTTATGCCCCCACGACAACGCTCTTATGGCAACTGTAAATGTTCCCCACCTTAAATAAACACATTGCGGATTTTGATCTGTAGAGACTTAAGCTACTAAAGGCAACTTTTCCTTTTCCATTTGAATTAAATAAATGGCTGCCATTGGCATGCCTGAAGTTGGAAGGTTAAGCGATGGGTTTGTTTACATCTGAACTCAAAGAAATCGTCTAACAAATCAAAAACCAGGGTATGTATGGACAGGCCCCTAGCACGCCAATAAAGGTTTTTACACAGTCCCTCAGTTTACCCTATCTGTTTTGACGAACCGTTTTTTGCATCTGAGGTACGACTCGCCACATGCTTTCATTCGCTCCTCACAGATGTGTCACGAAAGCAAGCATATTAAATGGCAGCATCAGTGAGACAATGTTCAACCTACCAAGAAGTAAGCAGCACATAAATGCTTAGAATTTCCTTTACATTCGACGCTATTCGAAGACTTCGATGTGTTATACTAATATCTAGGTGTCTAATATTCTGTATCATAAATGTGGGTAATGAGTTCTTGTTCGCTTGGATGCTTAGGACTCTATTTTTACTTTAAGTCGCCAAATGTGCAGTGATTTGAAAATGTGCTCATTTGTCGATTGGGTTAGGATAGCAGCATTGCGTTTTATTTTGCATGTCTCCTCCATATATGAGCCCTTATTCTATCCTCGCATTCTCTCGACCTTCCAACATGTAGTACTAAATATACGGTGCTCAATTGTGCCAAAGTATATTGAATTTTATGACTTGAGATGAGACTTGTGAGACCATGAATGCCCCACAGTATGGTGCCAGATTTGACCATCAACGAACCGTTTGTTTGATAAACGAAGCAGACAATAGCTTGAATTTAGTAATTTTTCTGTAATTTTTCATGCACTCGCATCCATTGCTTTAAGTAAAATTTCCTCCAAATGTTGCAGCTAAAATAGCACTTTGAACAAAAAAGTACACAAATACAATGCGTTAGTTGCTTGTTTAGCTTCCCTCCTGATCGGACAAGCACTTAAGCACTGGCATTTGGACATTATTAGTAGATTAACTTTTTTCTGTACGTCACAATTGCATTGTTTCAAGAACAAAATCGATGTCTCCAATGTATGATGTTGAAAATGCAACGGTGGTCAGTGTCACTTACAACTGTGGCTATCAAGATTAAGGGTAGGAAGATATACTTGCGGTCGCGCACCTCTATTTTCCTAGACTTTGTTATCGGTACCAGATTATGTTTGTCAAGGGCGGCGTCGAACTGAATTGGTGCGTAAAATAGGGAGAAATTTAATCCATTGAATCCACCAATGTGGTGCTTAAGAATGCAACAGCAGAATTTCAGGTGATTCTAGTTGCGTTTATGCTTGCTGCCGGATTGATACATTGGTGGAGTCAAGCAGGAAGCAAAGGATAAGAAAGGTGAGAAGAATGAGGGTTGAAGAAACATTGAAATAAGGATGGAATGAAGTCGAGGAGAGCAGTTTTGACCGGCACAGTTATGGAAGCTGTTGGTAGAAAATGCGACAGATATAACAAGACCGTATTCAGTGCATGGATCATCCATATGCTAAAAATTCAATGGCGAAGGTGGTATCTAAAATCATTGCAGCGATACAATGTGTAACGACTTTGATGTAGCCTTTAACAGACCTTTATAGCCTGGTCACTATCCCCTGATTTGTCGTGTTTGACTGTGCTACCATCATAACACGTGGGTTTGAAAGGTGTTATCTTACGTGTGCTACACTATTTATTGCTGAAAATGTTCAATGGGCAGAAATGCGGAGTATTATTTATTCTCATAGACTCTTACAATTATCAGTGAACCCACATTTGAGATACTGTGATTCACTTTTTAGGCAAATATATCTGTTACTACCGCTTTACAGCTTCTACACAAACTGATGACCATTTCAACTTCGAATTCCATATTTCAGTCTGATAACACTTTTGGGAGGAGAGACTTACTCTGAGCCATTCCAATGCATGCTTAACATCAAGCAACCTCGTTATTAGTTGCAGTTGGGTAGTCACTGCATGCATGTCCATTATATCACTACCATCCTTCACAGCACAGCACAACACAGTTGGACACGAAACAAAACGAAACGAAGTGCACACAAAATCGATCGTTTTATCCCATCCCATCGTTTTCTGTATATCCGCTGTGCAGCTTTTACAGTCTATACATCATCAAGCATATTAAGAGGAGGGAGCAAGGGACAGTCTTTGTGTTCATTGCTATAGCTATAGCTACTGAAGTGCCTGTGTTGGTCCACGTGTACCTATTAGGCAAAAGTTGATAGAGCACTTTAAATCTTGTACTATAAGAGAATTCCAAGTTTTCATTGTCGGAATATCGTTTGGCAGAAGGAAAATAAGGTCATGAAGAAGGCGCCTCGTTAGAAATCTGCAATGGAAGGGAAAACTGGGTAGTGAAAGTTACTGTGTCCAGAACTGGATCTGAATATAATACTTGCTACTTGCCCTCTACTTAGCGCTTAAGCTGGTGAACTATGGGTAGCATCTTTTAGTGTGCCGTTTGAGTAAGACTTACATTCTTTCTACAAAGTTGATTACTCCATACTTTACCTAGATACATGGTTGAGGAAATGGGTAAACGGAGGAACTTAGGAGCATGTATAAAAAAGAGGCAATGAAATGAGGGACACAGTGCCACAAAACTGTGCAGAGACATCCGACGACAGCCTTTTCCATGCTCTTCTCTACTTGCTTTCTCTAAACATCTCGAATTCGCCTCCCTCCAAATAATCTGTGTGGCTAGGAATCATCAGTCACAATATTTAGAACACTAAGTGCTGGTGAAACCTCTGCTTCTAAAAATGTGTTTTGATTTATAACGGAAGTAGTTATAGAAAAGACATGCCACAGTTATTTTATATTTTCATCAGGACCATCATTGATAGTAATTGGTAGCCCCGAGTTCACCCGATACCCTCCAAAATGGGATGATGGAAGCAGCGTGCTAGGCATACGGGCAGAACTTGTAGCAGTGACAGGCTACTGTCCTACTTTCGAAACAGACCGAATATCATAGGTGGTTAAGGGACCGAGAGTTAAATCATTCCCACATTCCCCATTTTCTGACAATGGCCTTCAAATTGCAATACCATATGGTAAGTTTCTTTAAAACTTCATGCAATGCTTTCAAAGACGCTACAACCTGTATGATCGATTAACTCTCCACTCTTTCGCCCACATACTATGGAGTTAGAGCAAATGAGTGAGTCGGTCTTGCGCTGCGATGGAGTCGCATTGGACTATGCAAAGCCTCACAATGTTCCCTTGTAGAATTCTCACTTACCTCTTTTGTACTTGGATTCCTTCCTGCATCAGCAGTGATGGGGTCCGGTACGCCCACCTATTTATGCTTTGAAGGAGCGTTTTAACTGGGAGTTCATTAGGTTGTGTATTTTGCTCCCTCTTAGGGTGGCGCGATCACCCTCCATGCAATCAGCATTTAGCAATCATTCCTTTTTAACTGACGACCGATGGTTGATTAGTGCTCTGCGAAGAATAGATCAAAGTGTTTTGTGTAACTTTTGACGCAGATTCGAAGGCAAGAAACTTCCTGCTTTTGCAACGCAGTCAAAGACCAAGTGCAGCAGAAGCGCCCACTAATTTGGATTGGAGGGATTAATTGTTGGGTTTGGTTTTGGCTAAATTAAAATTGTGAACGAAAAGTGGCTACATGCACAAATTTAGGAGGCTAACTTATGAATATAGGAAAATAGTCAGCACAAACATTATTGTTGCAAATTAAACAAATTATAGAGTTTGCTAGAATTTCATCAAATGTGGTTAGTAGCCACCTCCAAACAATTGACTCCCCCAGTGCATTTGATTTGGAGTAGCTGCTATTTCGCGATTGTTGCAAGGGGCAACCATCTGCACTCAGGCAAATGCACACACACAAGCAGAGTGCTTTGTACCTCTACACAAGAATTATTTAATTACAGCATCCTAAAGGACTTCCACGGGAGTGATTTCATCTCAGCGTACTTAAAGGATTTTCAACAAAATGCACAACTGACATAAGAAAGGTAGCAGAAGTGGCAAGGAGGATAGTAGTGACTAAATGATGGCAACGCTAGTTACTTAGGCATAATATTTAACAATGGTTGAGACAAAACAACAACTATTACGTATTGAGTTTTCCTGAATTAATAAGAGGCACGACAGTCAGCTAGTAGCACAAGTACGAGATTGCGAAGTTGGCTCCATTGGAACTTCCTAGTATGGCTTAATATTTTTGATTAGTATTTCATCTGACCACGCCAGATTGTGTGGCCCTGCTAGATGAAATTAATATTAAGCTGTAAGCTTAAATTTGATGCTCGACAAACTGAAATATTTCATGTTCTTTCGCACAAAAGGAGTAGTGTCAAAATATAATCATTGCGATGACAGTTTCCTTTCTTTTATTGGTCATTGGTTATTCAAGATTCACGACCGTGACGACTCCCTTATTGACGTCTGATCCTGTCCGTGGAAATCGTAATGCTTTTTAATCATTATTGTACAAGTTTAGAATACAGAACAGAGGGGTTAGCAACACAGAAGCCGATAAAAAGCGAGATTACCTAATAACTCAATTGTCCTTTACTCTTGTTTACAAACACCTCGATTTCAAACAGAAGCTTAGTCCCACTAGTTCATTTGCACGATATGGGCAAAGCACAGAATTAGGGAGCAGAAAAACTGGATTTAAACCATTTGATTTCGGACGCAAATTAGGTAATCTTTAATACTGAGTTCAGCAACGCAACTGAAAAAATAAATTAAGAAAGATATTAAGCGTGCTCAATTGATGTTTTTTGTTCCAACAAACTTTACTAATCGATTATAAGGAGCGCTTAAAGTGCTTGGAATTACCAATTACAGAGAAGTGTCAAGTCTAAAGCCAGAATATGTTCATCTATTTGGCAAACAAGCTTTGAGAAAACTTATCGTTGCAAGCAAAGATTACATTGATATTCGAAATAAGTAGTTAGATTGACGCAGATTCTTAAGACGTATTTATGTCACGCTAAAATAGCTTTCTTAGAGATGGGAAAACTGATTACTTGTCAGCTGTAGAAATAGTGAGGTATTCACAGTTTTCCAAGACTAAAAGCCTCTTTTTAACGTGTTTCACTCTATATTCCGCTAACTCTGTTTTTACTTCAAAAATTATCAAGGGGTTCTGCTAAAGCCATTTTAACACATCTTTTTAGGCCCGGAACTTCATTTACAGTCAAATAGCAATGTCAGGCATCATCCTAAATGCATCACACCTCCATGCACCTTGCAAAGCTTTTCCATCTGTCAGAATTTAGTCTAGATCTTTAATACGGAATGCTTTTAAGACGTTACACTTTTCTGCGCGCATGACAAAAGTACTTAGCAGCTAAATTTGCGTCCATTTAATAGCAATAGGGTTTTGGACACCAATCTAACTCTTACACATGCTTACAGGTATTCATTTTTAGCAGCTTTAGGTGGCATTTACCTTCAATTCAAAATTTTACCTCATTTCAGCACAAAGGAAGACTCGTGTTAACTCAGTGGAGTATGCCCTCACAGCAAAACCACTGCACGTATTTCGCGTTTAATAGTCTACAGATCCCTTAAATCGTTCCCATGCTGTAGAAAAATCCCATTTAGACGAATCTCTGCCTTTTAAGTACATCAAAGCCATTGTGCCTCAAATTTTGCTTAATGATAAGTGAAAGAGCCTTATATTTTTTCCCATGTTACATTAGTAATGTTTTTGCAGGCTATAAGTGTTTGCCTTCACATTCTTGGCACTGTCCCTCGACACTCGCATAACTACTTATGCAATAAGTGGTGAATATATAGGAAGAAATGAAGGTGGTCAATGCAAGATTGTTACTTCTAGAGACAGGTGGTTCTATGTGCGTGCACTCTGAACCAGCCTGTTGGTGATAAAGGGTTCTGGTGATTATTTTTTTAGATAATATATTTAGACGAATCTTCATAGCTACATAGCATATGCTGTAAAATTGAGTGTAGTCGTTTACTTAATTGTTCTAGCTACTTGTAGTCCTTCGTCAATAAAGCGATTAATAAATTGTAACTCTCGTAGAACCTGCGTGCTTCTCGCTCAGAATTCTAGTCTGTTGAAGTTAGCATGCACTCCATATGGTGTCAATTCTAGGCTTCCACTCACCACTCCATGCTACAGTTGATGTGGTGATCAGGTTTGGTGACAGCGTGATGGCCGATTTAATTCATAGTGTCCATACGGTTACACATACTTCACCGGCTCAATAAGGTATGGTTCTCATTCGTTTGCAGGGAAGGGAAGCAGAAATGGGTGATGAAAATGAATGAGTGTAACACCTCATTGAGCCAGCAAAGCACGTGTCAATGCATGAATCGTGAAAATAAAGTCAACCACCGCACTGCAGTTAAATTTTCCCAATTTTTAGTGGCGAAAGTGCGGTCAAGATCGTCGGCTCATGACTGGCTGAGGAGCAACGATGGCACTACCAGGTGACCTCAAACTTGTGCGTGGGGTTGCATGCACGTGGTCTGCATGGGTGAGTAGAGAGGTAGACGGATGACTATTTTTAACGTAAGTTTTTGTTCAATAGCAGTCGTACGGATCGATTGTCTGCCATCTGATCCATGTTTCAGATTCAAGAAATCCTCTTACCTATCCATGAACACGGATGTTAGCATCCGCTGGACGAAGTTATTTTAAACGCAGTACTCCTTCTAAGTGACCGCCTGTATTCTTACGAAAGCAATATGGAGCAATTCAAAAGCATGAAACTCTTTTTATAGATCCATTTGCAAGTGATTTTTTACTCTGAGGCCAGTTAAGTTTCTTGGCTAAAGCTACCCTTCCATTTCATTTACTTTTAGCCCCTTCTCTGCCATGAGTGGCACGCGGTATAGAGGGTTTGGTGGTTTTGCACTTGCTTTTTCCTTTTGTTAGGTTTGGGCTCCAAATAACTTTTCATTTATTAAATATAACTCTTTTCGGTTGTGCCTTCATAAGGCATTAAGAATGTTCTAATGCAAAAGCAATTAAAATTAGTAAAAATTTGCAGGGCTTTTCCTTTCTTTTTTATGATGAAATTTTATAAACTCACTGTATAGGTAGTTAACTCGTCTATTCGGGTTTGAGAAATTCGGGATGTAGTTGTACACCAAGCGGTAGCATCAGACTTCTCAAGAATGTTAGATTTTAAACAATCACACCCATTGGTAAAATAAGCCAGAAAATTATGCACGGAAAATTGCCATAACACAGCGAAGGAGGTCGCGATCATGATAAATGAAGAATATCTCAAGTCAAGGGCGCAATTCCGGGAAGCACAGCTCTTTGACACAGGCACGCAGTTGATTTATATCCACGAAAGGCAATTCGCTGTCAAAAGTACCTTGCGTACAAATAACGAAACGCAATTAGTTGAGGCAGTCGTAGCATTCCATATTTGAGATCATGTTGGCAAATTTGTGATACTGTAAGTTCATGCATATTAGAAACAGCCTATAAATTTCACTGCCACCTTCAACGCGCATCTTTGATTAACACAACGCTATTATCACAGGTTAATGTCTCTTTTCCTTCTTTTTTCATTCTTCCTTCCACTTCGCCAAAAATTTTCTGCTTCTCGTTTATACTTGCCTAAGATTTTACCAACTAAAAGATCACTCTACTAGTCCCCTTTTTATAGTAGTCACTTTGCGATAATAAGAATTTGCGACGCCGAGCTACAATGGTTTTGATGCCATACTTTTCAAGCAATCTGCTACTCGGAAAATGTGTTCTTACGTCTTTAGAAGCGAGACTTTTTACCAAACTCCATAAAACGCCAAAAAATTAAAATTCTTGAGATAGGAACATTAGCAAAGCACTACAAGGAAAAGAAGGTCATTCAACAAGTTTTTACAATTTTTGAGAGTTAGGTAGCTTTAGTAGTTCGGGTATGGTTCGTGCTAACTAGTTTATAGCCCAAGAGACGATGTGTTTTTCCACGTATGCAATAAAAACCGAACCAATTTTTAACCAAAGTCCGACCGGATGTACCTAGTTGCTGCACTTGGTACACTCTAACAAACAACACAGCAGCAGCGTTGCAGCGTGACTGACTGGCTAGGTGTTGGCCAGGCTTGCTCACTTACGCGCATTTATAATGCCTTTTTGTCTACGACGCTCGAGTAGTGCTCTGTAGACCCAGAGCATTCGCCGACTTTTGAGAGCCAATGGGTAGCCACAAAACAGGAGTTGGATTCTGTATAGCGTTCAATGATGAGATTTAAAGCAAAATTTATTTAAGATCTATAGAATCAAAAAGCTGCGAATAACATGTGAATTTGGTTGCAAAACGCCTTTAGGATTGAAGACGCTTCCATCTTTCAGCATTTGATATCTAAACCCAAAGAAAATGAAGGAAGTAGAAATCGCCTCACTTGTGTCCATTTTTTTCTTCTGCTTAAGCAAAATACCACAAATCGCATTACTTTGATGCCGATTGCAGTTGGGATCGTGTGCGTAATGTGCATTCGTGGGCACTGGGTGGAGCCATCTTGAAGTGCCAGTTAGCCTGTGCATTGAGATGGGATAGAAGAATGTTGGTGCAGAATGTTTTGCAATAAAAGCAAAGGAATCGTTGCTAACCTGCTCTTTGCGCATTGTGGCATATGGTTGATACAAAGACAGTGAACTAACTCGTGGACTAGAAGGGCAGAGGGAGAAAAAAAGGGAGAAGAAGATGGTATTGAAAGTCATGGAAAAGATCGCAGAAGGACATCGCAGTACATGAGGGACGTGGACATCATAAGTTGCGGTCAAGTTGTGTTAGTGCTGGGTGATAAGGGTTCTTTATGTGCTGGTATCCTTACATCTTCCGTAGGCATTACTGCAAGCCACTTTGGTTTTCTCACAAAACGAGAAACACCGTAGGAGATCAGAACGAAAAATGGGCTGCCAAGTCCATTTCTTGTCATATATGATGCAAAACGGAAAAAAAATAGCAGGTATACCGAGGTTGTCATAGTTTTCCCAGCGAAAATTGGCTTTCTAAACAACAGACAGACCAAATCTGCCCGCCTTACTTTTCATTAAAATTTGGGGTGCAGATGCGTACTTAGCTGATTTACGGAAGAATTGCTCTACGCACATGGCGAAGAATGCCATCAGCCGTGACCTGCTGCCACTAGCTACTGTCAAAGATCGCCTCTTGCACCGATTTTTTACTTTCGCCGCTCTTGCTGCATTGTTTGTGCCATGTTTTAGTGCTTTAAACGTTAGTTTGCAAGCGCTGAGGGGGAAGCGCGATGCGCCTACATCAGTGGTGTCCGCTTAACGCAAAAATTCCCTTAAGTTACACGACATCTCTGTCCTAAATGAAATACATTTTTGATTCTTAATTTTTAAATATTCTAACCATTTTATGAGATTAAAGTTGAGTATCACATCAATATTCCACACGACTTTTCCATTGCGCAAGAGAAGGGCATGCATATCTTGCTTTTCAGATCTGTTTCAATGCGCATAACGTATGGTTATTATGAATGTATCAGCGTTTTCCCAAACCTACACGCTTGCATACTATTCGAGTTCAATTCCTGCATTTTTTAATACTTAATCTGCACGCTTTCTCTATTTGTAAAATTTGGGCCATGATTTCGATTTGTAGGTGAATAGCTTTGCAAAATTTGGTCACTTTTAATAAATGTCCGAAGATAAACATTCATCGAACGCGAATCTTGTAGCAAAACAGATGTCACCTCGTCTGAGGAAGAAGTAACTCTCAAATGTCAAGTTATTGCCACTAAATCCCATTTGTACTTTCGCAGAATTGTAGGACTTAATGCCATTTGGCCACATTCATAATACTCAGGACGCTTAAGATGGGCAGATGGGGTTCTAAACAGCAGCATAATTGATGGACATCAAAGTTCTCCACCAGACTCCTCTACGGTTATGGGTGGAAACTTAACTTCCATGAAAAACACGTGCTACTTTGATAGAAGAAATTTTTACGATTGAAGTACTACACTGACCCATTGTTAAAAAATTTACCTTCTTAATTAGGGCAAATTCATGGCCCATATCTTGCGGAATGCGGGTTTGCACAGACAACAGCCTCATGACTCAAAGCCATCTGAACAATTGTCCAGCCTATGATTAAGTGCCCGCACAAGTTTAGTTATCAAGCCTTTCATTTAATCCTTTGGCTCGGGTGGATACAAAAACAAGATTTCGTTTAATGAAGATCCGAAGTGAGGACCACTATGCTAAACACCGCTATATCTGCCTGTAACATGCCCATCATGTAGCAATATTAAATTGGCCTACAGCACTGCACGAACTACCATGTATTAACTTTGAATATCGCTGTTTAGTGATTTACTATGTAGACGCTTTACTTTGCACTAAGAGGACCGCAAACTCTCCCATTCGCGTAGCAAATAAAGGGGTTGCTGCAAACAAATGAGATACGGATTAGCCCTAATTTAGCTTATCAAGTCAAAACCCATTTTGCTGATCCGTCGACGCAAAACAATAATTAGTTTACCTTCTATTGGTCCTTAAGCTTTTGTTCTAGCATAGATTTGCAGCACCACTTCAAGGGTCTCACAACCTGCTGACCTACGCTGATGCGACTTGTGTAAAATCAATGGTAACGCCTTCGTATTTATTATCGCCTCATAGCGTTGCAGAGTATTGCCTAATCCACTGAGGCATAGCCAATAAGTTTACATCAAGAAAGGTAAGTTCAGCGTGACTTATCACTAAACTTAAGCAAGCGTGATCGTAAATGGTTCAGTCAACTATTATTAAGCACCTTCAATTTGAAAAGTTTATTTAGGCAAGGTCGATATTAGGAAGGATGAGAATGTTTTTCTTCCATTTGTGCCTTTGTGTAGTCACTAACCCTTCTCCCTCACCACGTGTAGACTGCTCTGACCGAGACGCTTTTCACAAATTGACGACAAGTGGTCCCGATATTAAAGTCTATGGTCCTTCATGTTTGGTCATTAAGAGCGCTGCAAATGATTTGCCAGAGATATAGCACTAACAAATTTAATGATCTTGCTAGTCTTTTTTAAAATTAGAATCAGTGGTTGGATTATCATTATTATTTTAGCAAGTCTTGGTTGCAAAACCCACTCAGTGAGTTCATTTTGGCCAATAAATTTGCTCGGCTGTACACCAAGTCATGCAAACCCAGTCACGTGTGCTGATAACCAATAAACGCTTTCTCCTGCTTAAGGGATCTCAGCATTTTTAGCGGATTGGATCAACGATACACTCATCATTGATATGCTTGGAACTCACAGAAGCAAAGACATGTCAAATTAATGACATATATTTTAAGAGTAAAGTGTCGGCCCGTTTAGGAACCGGTCTTTGTAAACCCCTATCAACAGGACCGGTGGAGCGGTTGCAAAAGGATAACTACAAGCGAAGGTCATCATTTGGTTAAGTAGTCATCTTTGACAACAGTGAACTAGAAAAGTGTCAACATTGCCGAAACCGAGACAAAGCTGCGAATGGAGAGTTCCGAGCCCATCAACAAGAACTAGCATCTAATGAAGACTATGTAGGTTGTACACAATCCAAAGGACAGTACAGGCATTTAGAATGGCTGCAACTAAGAGTGATGCAACCAAAACTACCCCATTCCTCTTATGCTTGGCATCCAATTTTCACGACGTAGTCAAAGCCCGTCATCAAAAGCGATTGTACCACTGCAAAGCAGTAAGCCATCAGATGTCTTGAGGGCATCACATCTCATCTCTTACAATAAAAGCTTTTAACAGCCCTTTGATTAGGTAAGATAACAAGGAAACAAGGTTTTAACTGCGGTGAACGGTAATCACATGTCAGCATTGCCCATAATCTTGACGCTGCGTGCGATTACCACTCGACTGCGTTTTAATCATATGTAATGTTAAGGATAGATGCAGAAGCTTCCTTCGATCATCCGTTGAATTTCTCATAAGTTCTCTAGCAAGTTCCGGCACAATCTGATGTTCCCTTTATAAAAATGTCCCACCGTGTGTGCATAATGTGCTTCGCTTTATTTAGCAGCATCCTCTTAGAGCTTGCACATTTGGTTCGCAACCATCACTTTGGGCGCCCCTCATTCTTTGATGCGCTTCTTTATGCATGTCCTATTCCATGCACATGAATGCATACATAAAAGAGGTCTATTCTTGAGTACAAGTATTTGTGCCAGCTTAGTAATAAATAGAATGCGTTGAGTAGAACAGGCCCTAATTCAGCCTAAATGACGAAAAATCAGGCAACAATTGGTCAAATCAAATCAATCGCGGCACTATTTCATCACCTTATTACACATGTTTAACGTGTTGCAGTGATCTTCGATGTGCTTTGTCCACTTTGTTTATTTTCTCGCAAAATCATTAGGTTGGTCTTGCCCTGTAGCCGCACATTAGGCAAAAGTAAAAATAGTGAATTTTCGAACCCTAAAATAGAATGGAACTACAATTCGTGCTGTCTGTGCTTGGCTACATTCGCAAACTTTAAGTTACTTTGCAGACATCTTTTCGAAACGCATCTTTATGAGTGAGCGCTTACTACTTTTCAATCAAAATCCAGTGAGTGCTCAAATTTTCTGCGGTAGCTTTAGCTCTCCACGCAAACTCCTCTAAAAAGTTATTCGTTGCTCTCTACTACTCTAGCGCAAACAACGCAAAATTTAGATATGGTCCACTACTGTTCAGAGTGCTTCAGAGAACTGTTCTGTTTCAAGATTTTAAGAAAGTGCTAAATGTTAGGAAATTTAGGCTCTTGCAAGCAAATAAAGTCGACCAAAACAGTGTTTGCTTCTTTTAAATAAATGTGGAATTAGGTTCGGTAGGTTGCAATTTTTAATAACCTCTCTGGGCACAGAAGTCACTACTTTAATGGACCTAAAAATTTCTAGTCCTTATTTAGGCATAATGTAGAGAAAGTGGTGATGCAATCCATGTTGGGAATGGTCTTTCCTTTCTGATTTCATGTACATCACAGCAGAGTACGATTCAATACCCAAGATTCGTACGCAACCAAAGCGGAGGCTAAATGCTTATCAACCAAAAACTTGGCTTCTTTAACTGAAAGTCTCTACCTAGCTAGTTGTCGAGGAAGATCACAGGTCTCAGCATTGAAGGTGAGTAAGTAAGTTCATGCTCGCGAGTAAGATGACCCTGCCTATGAACGCTGTTGTGTCTGTTTAATCTTCAGCACGTTAACATTTATAGCCACCTAGACGTGATCTTGATGCAAAAGCAAGGTCGACTTTAGCAAGACAACAAATACAGACAACCTCACTCTCGTCAAACTCTTAAGGATTTCATGGCACCCTTAGGACTCTTCTTAACTTTCGGATGAATGGGCCCATAGCTAATGGCTTGTGAATTGCTTGCACGCATTAAACAGGTAGATCACAGACTGGTAGCATAATGCGTTTTTATGGTGCCGATAGTGGTACAAACTGACCCCTTTCTCCTAGTTTTTGGAATCCTACTTCTAGCTAAGCACAAGTTTCCAAAATGGAGGGCCTCTTCATGGCGTGGAAGCTCGGGAACAGAAGTCTAACCTAAAACACACCATTCATTCTCCCGTACTTTGGCTTCCCGTCTCTATTCTTTTATTGCGGCTATTTTGTTATTTACGAGTGAAGAAGTGGATAGAAATTGGTTGCGTTCCAAGTGAGTAAGCTTGATCACCGAATGACACAAAGAAGTGTGCTGTCCGGCAAAATCATCCACTCAAGTAAAAATCAGGTAGAAGGAAGGAATGAATAGACCAACATCGGGACTGAATGATTTGAGACACGTGCGCAACTGCATTCCACCTGTCATTCCAATGTAAAAACTGCATATTTTTTAAGCACAGCAGCCTATTTACAATTAATCCTGTCCATTTTTAATAAAACATTTGACCAAACACTAAGGTTCAAACAATTACTCCACATAGCTTATGCTACAATTGAATGTTCCAGTGGTTAGAAAGCCATTTTACGCCACAAGAGGGTCGCACTAAATCCAATTTTGAGTACAAGCTAATCATTTCTCATCATGAACTCTGCGTATAAATAAGACTGCCATTACGCAATTAATTTATTCAGGGTCTGCTTGATGCCGCCTCGTTTGTTGGTGTGCTCTGCGAACCCTAGCACTACTGAACAACATCCTAGTAACCTCATCTGAGCAGGACCGAATTTTCACCACAGGTGTCGGTTGCACTATGACATCAGTTGCTAGAGGAATGGAACGCAGCAAGAAGGGGTCGTGTTGATGTAGATTATGGACTCCCGGGTGTTCTAGCGATTTAATGGTTTCTTAAAAGTGGGTCTGCTTATTTAAGGGTAAGTAAATGTTCAAATGTCGTCTGATGATCACAGTGAAGCAGGTCGATGCTCCTAGGAGAGGTGCGTGCAGCTATTATTGATAAAGGAGTTTATTTTCTGAACTGAAGCAAGAACAAAATAATTGAAAGCTCCCTTGAATCTTGAGCAAGACCAACACTTACTTAAACATGTGCAGATAATACAAACTGCATATCCGTAATGCTGTTTCATGCATATTAAGTTCTAAAACCTAAAATAATGCAAGACTAAGAGCACGATGCTTTTGCGCACCAGCAAACACTTGGCTTATTGCCTGCATGAGTTTAGCAAATGTAAACAAGTTTACCAAGATTTGTAGGACTGTTGCAATCCTTAACATGACTTGGGAAACAGGTGGACGATAACGCACTAATCAAACGATAAGTGGGATTGATGACTGCTGTTGTCCTCAGCATAACATGCGCTTATAAATAACGAAAGGTTCTGCCCACTTTTGTATACCTGTCAACTCGGCTTTATCGCTTCGACCAGACAAAGAGTCGATTTATTTTGGGTAAAATTGAAAACTAGAAGATAGTTAGATTTATTTACAACTGCCATGTTCACACGAAATATGAATAGGTGACATTTTAAAAAGGTTTTGTGAGCTCACAATATTTTAGCATTGCTAACAAAGATATTTTCTCGTGTTTGCAAAAAAGCCCCAGATGTGAGTGGTCTTGTGACTTATGAAAGCACCTGACGCGTTGCACAGTGCATCAAGATGACATGCCTCATTGGCATTTCGATTGTGCAACAGAAGCTGAAATCTAAAGCAAAGCATCCATTTTTAAAAAAGTTTTGCGAACAGCATTGTAGAGATGATCACATGCCATATAATTAAAAAATTTAAGTCCTGGTAATCCTTACGAGTGGGAGATATTCTGCGATTTATTTTATTTGGACAACTCAACAAGTTCTAATTTATTAGAAGGATATCATTAGCACAGATTTTAAACAAAGTTTTGTCTTCCAATATCAAAAGTAAATGTGTGGCATTCAGTTTTATTACGCAAAACTCATGCCAATGCTAATGCATCGATCGCTATTAAAAGCGTCTCTCCACCTCCTTATGCATAATGATCATGGCTATTCCTTTATAATCATCATATCTCTCCTTACAGCTCCGAGGAATGCCTTGCTATGGTTTTACTATCGCACTTATCGATTGCTATTTACGCGTCTTTTATCGGAACGAAGGCGGCAGAATCTGCATTTTGATGTTTTTATAAAATATTTGAGGCCACAATGCTGATGAACATAGGTGAGCTTATTCCATAAATAAGTCTTGTATGGCTGGTGGACGTGTCGATTGGAATTAGGGGATATAAATCTATTGGAGGTGATCCACCTTGCAGCTTGGCACTTTCTGATGTATAAGTTCATTTTTTCGCCCATTAACAAAGATCCGATCGATCGGCAATAACTGCGGTTGAATGGTAATGTGCGTAAGGAGCTTAAATATATATTGGTGGCAAAACGTTCCTTAATTGGATTAATGCGAACGGTTTTTGTTTCAACCGATGGCATCTGACCAATTTAACCAATTGCCGACACTCTTTTTGGCAAATTTTAACTCAAACTTGAAGAAAGTAGCAAGGACAAATGGCGTAGTAATCGGGTTACCGGTTTCCATTAATAACTTAATCTAGTCAATACGACGACGTATTTTTAAAAGAACACTCGTCCTTTGTGAAGTAAGCATAGCCTCAAGTGCTGCTAATATTTTATTGCCAAATGCTAGGTACCCAAGTAAACGACTATGGAGAAGTTGAGAACCAAATATCGCAAACTGTATGTTATTTTAAACTGTGAAAATCTGCTAGCACTATTAAAAACCACTACCGCTTTCGTCATTCAGAGTCGTGTCCTGTATTGAATGACCTCATCCGCCATGGCATTTAATGCAAGGCAACCTAATACTTTAAAATCTAAAGCAAACCCATAGCATGTTCTGCCTCCGGATTGGCCGATGCACAAAGAACCAATGTTTTGCGCTAAGGTGGGGTCATTACAATCCTCCCCCTCATGGCAGCCAATTATTTAAACCTCGACACCTCTGTCATGCTATCCATCTACGTGATTACGTCTCACAAATGGTAGGTTTCGGCAGCATTTGTTTGCTTCTTCTCATTTTGTTGCTCCCAACCATTCCTGATTAGCTGCATTGTTATAATTTTTTCATCATATCTCATTTATTCAACTTCCACATTGTCATTGATGGCACTTCCTAAACATTTTAGCCACATATAAATTCAAAACGCGGCATAACGAATTTGCCGCCTGAACTGGTGTTAAGAATTTGCGAATATCTTCACGATGGGTATTTGGTGAATATTGGCCTAATCATTCCAAGTTGGGAATGGGTATTTTCGACACGGCGTTTCGCCACTACCCTGTATCAGTACATCAACCAGTGGACGTGGATAGACAAGCACCTATGCAAACTGCTTTTTCATCAACCACCTACCGCTTTTTTTAAGAATGCTTTAAAAGCTGTTCGTTATCAGAAGAGTCAAACGTACTCTTATCAACTGTTTCTATCGTCGCCTTCGTCAGGCGAAACCTGCAAATCAGCGCATTTTCGTATTTTGCTGAGTCCTAGTGCAAGAATGATGGCGGACAAAGAACTTTTGCTACTGTCGGAAGAATCGAGCATTCCGTTTACCGACCACATAACGGTGCTAAAGCACCGTTTGCGCACGCATATTTTTGATACGCATGGATGCATACGTACTGGTGGTCTTAGTAAAGGAGGTATGGGTTGCATTATCGAACAGGTCGCATTCATAGGGAACCGAGGAGGAAATGAATGCTGCGATGGCTTGATCTACCTGGCGGCATCTTCGCAGTTTACTAAAGATTACCTAATGGTTGTCTTGAAATCGCTTGCACCTCATCAAACGTTGATTATTGCAGTTCTTATCAATGGGGCGACGAACAAGGCAAGTGGGATGGAATGCGTCATAAAATTCCTCCAGAGCATTGGTGACTTCAACAGCTCTCCACTCGCTTCTGTGCCAACAAATTGGCGAATATGGTGCATCAAACACTATCATGGACGCGTCGACTGGTCCGATCTGCTGTTTTGGGGCTTGTTTGATGTGATCTCTGAAAAACATTGAGGGTGGTTGCAACAGTGAATTCATACTGGTAAAGAAGCAACTCACTCTATTAACCCTCTCCTGCATTCGCCGTATGCAATGTGTATGCTGGAAGGGCTAAGCGATGTTCAGCATCAATAGTCTGAAAAATAGTATTGTAAGTATCATGCTTTTCTGTGTTTGCTCAGCCATGGGAAAGGGCAGACCCCGGCATCCACCACGTTATGTACAGGCAAAGCGAATGCTGTTGTAGCTTCTTCTCAAGGCTGCGAGACTCACAACTGTTGTTGGAGGTTTGGAGCCGACATGGAGACCAAAGGTTGTGTGTTTAGCGTCATCGTCTGTCTCAGCAATTTTTGCACAGCGAAATTGTGTTTTAGAATGGGAAAACTAAAATTGTCAACGGCAAGGGAAGGAGCTTGGATCGCGTGTGGAAGGTAAGTTAGTATTTGCAAATACTTGGTCTACTGAATAGAAGCACGTAGTAACGCTTGGTGAGCTGTAAGACTAAGGAGTGGAATTTTGACATCCATACTCTGTTGATTTGTTGCAAATATACAAGGTGGGAATCTAAGTGGGAGGTGCTATCGCTACATCCACCATCTGTTTTCAGTGCATAGATTGGCCCACAAATAGAATTTTAAACAGGAACGAAGATTATCTAGTTGAAAAGCGCATCGTGCGCACTAATGCAGGCTTTTTGGGTTGAAGAAAGCCAATTTTGGCAATGCTTAAATGCATTGATGGGGAGGAAAGTTGTATGTGCTTCAAAATTAACAAATGCATCTTACGAACCAGGTAGCATTATTCGCTTGATATCGCTTTGGAATTGGGGAGGTTTAAATGCATGCTAGTTAGAAGGCAATGCACGTTAGATTCGAGCCGTATTATGCGATGGCCCATCAAGGGTGTTCTCATCCTTCTAAATTCAGCAGCTCATGTGCTCCTATAAGGTTCAACCACTAAGTCGGGTCCACTCGAGAATTAGTACACCGACGGGCTGTAAAGCATGGCATCGACCAACTTAACACTCTCAAGGTAACCCGTTTGCATGTCAAAGCCGCTAGATACTGAAAATATATCAAACTATGTATTGTCAATCCACAAATGTACTAACCGTGTAACTTCAATGCAAGAGGAAGCGGCGATATTAATCAAAGCTGAAAACTCGGTCAATCTTTTCAAAGGCCTACACACTTATTAGGGGTATAATATAGTATACGAGGTGATAATTTTGAAGGGCACAATGGGGTTGAGTTAATTAATATCTGCTGCAGCTTAGTGCAGGTAGCCCCTTACCAAATAAGCACATCAAACATGTAATTTGAAAATATTGCATGCAAGCATCCGTGGTCTGTAGTCGAGTTATCGTCCTTTCCACTAGCAACTCAGCCGCGAATTTTGCTCTGCGAGCTCATTTTGGCAAAGCGATTCGCTTTCATGCGATCACAGTTCATTGCATGTGCAATGGAGCAGTGGTAAATGAGCAGTTCTTCATTACCGAGGCCGACGTGGCGATTTGGTGAGGCGGACAAAAGTCTTCCATGGTTTGGTCGCTTTTTCGGCGCATTTACTACGAAAATGTTTAGAAATCGGATTAGCGAAGAGATTCAATAGTGCTCAGCCTCCGCTGAAGCAGGCATTCCATATGAATAACAAATGCAAGAAGAGCCGAACGCCAGCCCTATTAGGAGCTGGTTTTGCAATGTCCTGATAATCTACCTATTAAGCTGCAAGCAAATGTCCTGTTTTGCTGATTATTAAGCTCGACCGACGACAGAGAGAACTTCAAAATTTTAGTTAAAATGAGAAAAATATGAGACCAAGGTGTTTAGAATCCAAAAACAAACTAGAGCATGACATAAAAACTAGCGCTTTTGCGCACTTGAACCACAGTTTCTTTTTGCATTCACATATGTTTTAAAAAAAGGGCATTTTGAGACAATTCAAAGACCAGCGCGGGAATTTCTAGGACTATAAATGGAAGCATTACAACAATACACGCCATTAAAATGCCCAAATTGCACACTTACTCGAAAGTGGAGAGCATTTCAACTATTTCTGATCTTCAACTTTTACGTCTAGTTTAAAGGGCATCATCGATTGCGGCTTTATCACTGCAAAGCATCGTATAATCAAATGGCTCATGAACTTCATTTTCGTCAAGCGTTTGAGTGTTAAGAGTAAAAGGACAGGACAGTTTTACTTATTGATTGTTCCTGATTATAGTTGTGTTTGCAACATCACTTGCCCTAATATTGCATTGGCGCACCGCGATGTGAGGCGAATTAACATGCAAAAACTTTATGCCTTCAAGGTTTTATTAATAAGGCCTGTAATTTAAACACTCCTTATATTGGAAGCACAACGCTTTACCTTACGGAACTAAGTCTCAGTCACTGCAAAAGCATATTTACTTGATGTTACTGTGGAGGGGTTCTTCTTTTCCTCCTCCTTTTCCCTTACCACCTTATTGGAAGAAGACCTGGCTTTTCTTGGCATGCTTTATTTAGGAAGAAACACTGAGTGGGTAAGACTGGACTACTGGGCCTCGGTGTCCGGAGCTGGGGAAGAACACGTTGACTCGCTCTCGGCCACGTGCAGATTGTGTTCCCGCCTCCCACCTACGAAGCGTATATAAACACAAACATTATTACACAGCCCCCTCCTTTATTGAGCACCGTTCCCGGTGCCACTCTCGCCCATTGGTTTAGTTATGACCTCGGGGGTTCTCCCTTCCTCCACTATTCCGTAGACTTCGTCCTCATATCCAACCGGCGGAGGGCCTTTGTAAGGTCGCATCTTATTGTGGTGTACCGTAATTGGTTGAGTACGAAATTCCGCGTTTCGGACGAGGTAGTTCGTGGGAGAGAGGATTCTTACTACGCGGAAGGGATCTTTGCTACAAGGGTGATAGAATTTCCGATGGGTTCCAGGTGGAGGAACCGGCTTGTATATTTAGACAAGATCTCCTTCGCGATAGGTGTTGGGTCGGCTACGCTTGTCGTAGAACCTCTTTTGTCTACTATAAGACGTTTGTAGGTGTCGCCGCGCCAAATTGAACGTCTTTCTTATCCCTTCTTTTAGGCGCAGAACGTAATCCGACACATTGTCGGGTGTTATCTCTTTGCTCGGGATAAAGATGTCGGACGGAACTCTCATTTCGCGTCCTGTGAGCATTTCGAACGGAGAAACACCCGTTGACGTGTGGACTGTGGCTCTATACGCTAGCAGGGCGCGTCCCAGGCTCAAATCCCAGTCTTCTGGCTTCGCCCCCTTGGTAAAAGCCTTCAGGAGTCCCACCAGGGTGCGGTTCGTTCTTTCCACCTGGCCGTTGTCTTGTGGGTGTTCTGGTGTCGTGCTTGTCTTCCTAATTCCGAGAGTCTTGCACAGTTCCGCAAAGAGCCGACTTTCGAAATTAGGACCTTGATCGCTGTGGACTGATTCGGGGACACCGTGTTGACAGATCCAGCGGTTGAAGAAGGTTGAAGCGACTGTTTCGGCGTCTTGAGACTGCATGGCTTCAGCTTCAGCTACTTTCGTGAAGTAATCAACCATAACCAGGATATGCCGGTTTCCTCATTTGGTAGGTGGCAGGGGACCCATAATGTCAATGCCCACCCTTTCGCCCGGGAATTCAGTGGGCATGGGTTGTAGGGGTGCCATTGCTGTTGTGTGAGGTTTCTTGAAACCGCTACAGGTGATGCAGGTTCGGCAGAAATCGAGTACGTCCGGGGTAAGAGAGGGCCACCAGTAACGTTTGCTCGAGGCCTCCACCATTTTCTTCACACCTACATGTCCTAATTGCTCGTGTAACTCCTAGAGGACTGGTTGTATCAGCGAGCTGGGGACAAGAAGACGTTTAGGGGACGTGGTGTCTTCTCGATACCATAAAACTTCGTCTTCCAGAGTGAGTTTGGGCCACTGTCGCCATATCTGTTTGGCTGCTTTGCTGGACGATTTCATCTCTTCTGCGGTAGGCTTGAGTGAGGACGCCAGGAACCTTTCGTATAGCAACGCCGTGTCGGGATCTGAACTTTGTGAATTTCTCCACTGGTGCCTAGTGGGTTCGCTCAAAAATAGCGTGCCAACTATACCGCTTTCCCTCTCTGATGAGAGAGGTCTGCGAGACAGTGCATCCGCGTTGCCATGCGAAGTCCCCTTTCGGTACTGCACTGTAAAATCGTATTGCTGCAGTTCTTCACACCAGCGCGCCACAGAGCGGTCAATCTCCTTCATTGCTTTTAGCCAGGTCAGCGCTTGGTGGTCCGTTCTCACAATGAACTGTTTCGCTATCAGGCAATGTTTGAAGTGTCGAACCATTGTAAAGATGGCGTACAGTTCGCGTTCCGTTGCACTTTTCTGTCTCATTTTTTTATTGAGCCTGGTGCTGGCGTATGCGATGACGTGTTCTCTGCCTTCTTTATCCCGTTGGGATAGAACACCGCCTACGGCCACGTCACTGGCGTCTGTGTCTAGGACGAAAGGAGGTGCGCCGTTCTCGAAGTTGGGTAAGGCCAGAACCGGAGCGGAGCAGAGCCTGCGTTTTAGTTCTTTAAAGGCCTCATCATGTTCGTTCTCCCACGTGAAATTCTTTTTCGCCTGTTTCTCTGTTAATTTGTGCAGGGGACCGGCGATCTTGGCGAAGCCTTTGACGAAACGCCGGTAGTAGTTTGCCAAGCCGAGAAAGCTGCGGAGCTCCGTCTGATTGGTCGGTGTCGGCCACGTTCTCACTTGGTTTGTACGGTCTTCGGTAAATGCCATCCCATTTGACGAGACTGTATGCCCCAGGAATGTAACCGAACGTTGAAGGAAGTGGCATTTCTTTGGGTTCAGGGTCAGTCCAGCGTCTCGGAGACGATCCAGCACTAGTTTCAGGTTGGCATTATGCTCTTGCATTTCTCTGCCAAAAACGAGAATGTCATCGAGGTAGATTATGCAGTGCTTTGGAAAAAGCCCCCTTAGTGCAGTCTGCATCAGGCGCTGGAAAGTAGCTGCAGCGTTACATAGTCCAAACGGCATTGTCTGAAATTCATAGAGTCCGTTTGGCACTATGAAAGCTGCCTTCTCTCTGTCCGTCTCCGCCACCTCCACTTGCCAGTACCCGGACTTCAAGTCCAGAGTAGAAAACCACTTTGATCCGTGCAGGGAATCCAGTGAGTTGTTGATGTGAGGTAGTGGGAAAGCGTCCTTCTTGGTCACAGCGTTCAGTTTTCTGTAGTCCATGCACAGCCGTAGGCTCCCGTCACTTTTCTTCACTAGCGCAATCGGGGAGGCCCACGGTGATTTGGATGCACGTATCACGCCGTCAGAGATCATCTCGTTCAGTTGACGGTTCACCTCTTCCAAGAGGGGCAAAGAAATGCGTCTCGGGGGCTGCCATATTGGTTTAGCATCACCTGTGTCGTTGGCATGTTTGATGATGCTCGTCCGACCGAGTTTGGTTCCTTGCCAAGAGAACATTCTGGAGTATTTGCACAGCAATGAGTGCAGTTCCTTCCTTTCGCTGTCGGTGATGTGTGTTAACCGTGAGCAGAGCTCATCCAGGTTGTTAACAGGAATACCCGCGGTTTCGAACAGAGCACTGCAGATTTCGTCAGCATCCTTTCCCAGGGAAGGCTCGGCCGACTTTACTGCTTTGAGCTGCTGGGTCGTAAAGGTACCTTCTGTGAAGTTCAGGATTGCTCCAGCATTGCAGAGGACGTCGACGCCCAGTATCGCGTCACATACTAGTTCTGGACACATAATAAATTGTACTGTCCAGGACTCCTTCCCTATGGTGATATTTAGCGACGTCTCTTCGATCGCTTTCATCTTCCTCCCTTCAGCTGAGAGCAGTTTTATGGAGGACGATCGAGTACTGATCTTGCGGAAGAGATCTGAAAACATTGCGGGATTCACCAGGGACTTCACTGCTCCCGAGTCCAGGAGGAAACGACAGGGGTATCCATCTAACTGGCCGAGAGCTTGTAGAAAAGGGCGAGGGGCGTTTGTGGGTTGGCAAGATAGCGAGAAGTAGGTCTCACCTGCTCTTGGGGTCTGGCGTGGAGGGATCCAGCGGGCAAGTGGCTGAATTGGCCGTTAATGGGACGTCTGGGGGGTAGACTTCACCGGAAGTTCCTGACGGAACTTAGATACGGCCTTGACCAACCGATTGAGATCGTTGGTCTCAAGTGCGCTGAGTTTCACGGAGAGGCTTGGCGGTTTGACTCCATCGCAGAACTGGACAGCCATCCAGCTGGTGACTTTGGCTGGAGGGCAGCCTTTGAAGGCTCTTTCTGCCAGGAGTTGTAGGCTCCGAGCGTAGTCTTCGTCAGTTTCACCCACATTTGGTCTCGGCGGAAAAATTCTTTGGCCAGAGAGCGTTCACACTTATCAATGGCCAGCTGCGAGAGGATCTCACAGCAATGGTCGAAGTCGGAGTCGGGGGTAACTCCTGTCCTTATTGCTGAGAAAAGAAGCTCTTGTGGAAGAGCCTGGAGAAGAAGTTGTACCCTCTGTTGCTGGGGGTACCAGTGGGTGTAGAATCTCGCAGTTTGAATCCAATCTTCAAAGTCGATGTCGCCTTTGAAGGGGGGAAGGTTCGCCGACGCTGCCACCAGTGTGAAGGGGTTCTTCTTTTCCTCCTCCTCTTCCCTTACTACCTTATTGGAAGAAGACCTGGCTTTTCTTGGCATGCTTTATTTAGGAAGAAACACTGAGTGGGTAAGACTGGACTACTGGGCCTCGGTGTCCGGAGCTGGGGAAGAACACGTTGACTCGCTCTCGGCCACGTGCAGATTGTGTTCCCGCCTCCCACCTACGAAGCGTATATAAACACAAACATTATTACAGTGTCCATCATTTTGTTTACATGTCACAATTTCATTTGCAACATTAGTTTTGATTCTACAACAACCTTCGAATTTCATATTTGTTTTGCACGGTGTGGACAATGATTACGTTTATTTTTTTGCAAGTTTCTTTGAAAAGTCAGTAGGACTAGCTATTTTGCAGTCTGGTGCAACTTGTCAGCTGCCTACAAGTGTCAGCGGAGCACACTCTTGAATGCATTCGCGTTTGAGAAACAAATGTTGCCTTACACTGACATTGAGGATGAGACGTTGCAAGTAACCCAACAAATAGATGGGATAAAATTGTGCATTAGGTTATAACCTTTGCAGAAAAATTATTTATATCTTTTTGCGTCAAAATAAAATATTTTAGGACATCTAATTTAGTCACATCAATAACACGTTGTAAAGTTTTACTTAGCTTTAGTCTGTTTCCTTTTAGTCAATCGCACTGCGATTTTCCGAATAACATTTGACATTATGTTTAAAACTGACCTGACATCTTATGTGGTCGAAAACGTAATGAATATGCATGCAGTTGAGCAAATTACGTATCTACAAAGATATGCTTGAATGCTTGAACGCAAACGGCGGCAAGCATTTTTGTTGTTTTTGGCTTCAATTATCACTCAGAAATGCCCATTACAAACTAAGCACCCATTTGTGAAGATTTGGCTGAGTCATAATGGCTAAGGAAATATCCAAGATAAATTGGTGATGCTTTCTCAGAACGCCCTACAAAGTGTTAAGCTTGATCTTGCGCATCCCTGTCGTGCAAAAAATGATGTTTTAAGCATGTCCTATTGAGAGTCCAAATCATATCGCTAAATCAGCCAATCAAATCGATGAAATCAAGTCCGCAAGCGCATAAAGTGCTAGTCAAGCGCAGGTGTTAAAAGGAAGGCAGGCAAATAAGTCAAGATGGCTGTGGTCTATAAAAGCTTATTTTTTTGCTTTCGCAGATATTACTCCTAGTAACACACCGAAGCAGGCGAATATAACAATAGGCACGAAGAAAACAAATTCTCAACAGCATTTTTGGGCTAAATTGTGAGTCTAGAAGCCACGTGACGCAAAGGATTGCAGGTGATATCGCTCAAAAGATAGTTGGTGGATTAAAACGTGTATATTAATTGTGATTTAATGAAGCTGCCTTTTGTGCACTTTATTTAGTTAGTTAAAGTACAGACAAGTGAGGTTTACTTTTTACAGGTAGACTCGAGTAAAGGAAGTCATTTTCACTTTCTTGATTTGGACAAGGCCAAACGCATCTAGACTAAAACTTGGTGTATAAGGGGAAAGCTGCCTTCTTAAGCGCTTACGGTGTATCTTCTAGATCCTTTACATAGTCGCACGACCTTGCTGATCGTTTATCTGTAAGCACTGTTTTTACCACTTTCGAATTATCAGTGCCCCCAAAATGTCAGGTGATTCTTACAATGAACGTAAATCTTGCCTGTGCTTGAACAGAAATGACACCTGTAACGACTCAATGGCCTAGTCGCAGCAAGTAATTTTGGTTTTATGGCTGAGGAGCTCCTTATGCTCCCAAGTAAATTCGAATTGCAGAACCCACATCTTTACTTTAAAGATGAATTGTTTGAAGGTATATAAGTCTATCTGAGAATATATGGAGTAAGCATTTCTCGAATTGGCGACGCTGAGTATGATGTCTTCGATCGGAGTGATTCACATACAATTCCAATCGTTACTACCGATTGATTGCAAAAAGGTGAAGTCACAATGTAGGCAAACATGGTATTTTAATCAACCATTATTTTTTGACAACTGCAGCTTTCGAAAACTTTATAAGGGAGGAGCATTTATGCAGACACAAAATAATTTTCGTTTGGAATGAAAGCCTAATTGTATATTTGAATCGGCAGAAGTAGAAGGTTGTCAAAGTAGGCTTTTGTGGGCCGAAGTTTGCTAATGAATTCACCACCTAAAGTATAAATGTGCACAAGAAGCTGTCGTAAATTTTTAGCGAATGATATTGTTTATTTGGCATGATTTTAGGATATCAGAGCAAAATAGGCAGGCGAATTGCAGTTTTTAGTCGTCAACTTGGATAACAAATCGCCGAATGGATTTGACTCAGTCTAAATAGTGCGCGTGTTGGAAAAGCAGCGCTAAATTTGCATTAAATTGTGAAATTTTTTGCACTCGGATTTGCAACAGACTATTTGCAACCCTGTGCACATAATTTGCTATTAAATACCTTGGGAATACTAGGTAACTAGGTACATAGGACGAAATCTCTCCTGCTGTAGTATCGGGTAGCAATATAGAGGACTGTAATGGCTGATTCTTTAATGCATTTGCCTTAAAAGTTGCTGACAGTAACATTTGATGATACCAGCCTTAAACTAATGGTCAAATTTGCTTGATTAGCAGCATTGGTGTCTGTGCTGGCAATGTTGCTAGCATTCTTTATTGATACTGCGCCTGTTTTGTAAGTAAGTGGTCACTTTTATGCCCGATTCTAGATTCATATAAGCTGAAACCAAGTGTTGCTACCTTCATCGCCAATTAGTGGGAGCATCTCCTGCACCCAACCTTTGTTTGCAACATAAAATCGAATGGCATCGCGTTTTTGCATCTATTTTAAAAGTGCATACCAGCCTAATGCTGTATGCCTTTTAAATTTCCAATCAACGACTGTTTTGCAGTCAATGGATGGCGAATTGCCCATTTGCTTTCTTTATTTTGATAGAGTGCATTTGCGTTTGCACCCAAACGATGCATTCAAGTTTAACCTTATAAAGTTTAATTAGCGGTTAAAATTCAAGCATTTCGATGAGTCGAGTTCATTTACCCTTCGGTTTTGCCTGATTGTTATTAATAAGCAGAATTGGGCTGTAATGCTACCAATGTTTACACAAAGACTGAAAAAGACACTGCGACGTTGCCATCAGTGTAAAGAGTTATCGATAGTGCTTCGATGAAATGTGTATGCACAGGCTAACTAAGTCGTGCATCCACACGGGGATAATTAAATCAGAGTCCTGAGGAGCTTTACAGGCATGATAATGTGCACATAGCTGTGGTGAAGTCATATTGGTTAGCGCATTTGAAGTTTTTTGACAAATTGTACAAAAATAATTGGAATAAGAAAGCCGAAAATGGAAATAATATTTACTAAAGCGTAAGATTTCACAATTTTAAGGGCTCTACAGCCAGATTCAAGAATGGGTGCAGGATAGAAGCTTACAAACTTGGAGGGCATCTAAGTGTAGTTAAGAAATATGAATGACTATGCTGTAGTGTACCGATATACCTTCGTACTTTTCTTTGTATTTTGTACAGTCTGACCAAGTTGGACCGATTAACATTTTACGATGTAGCAGAGAGTAAGGCTGCAAGTATAGATTTAAAATGCGACAAAATAGTAATAATTAATTGCATTTATATGCACAAAGGTTAAGGCGTTTGCGTTCTCTTTTGGAATAACAAAACCAGGGCCAAAATTTTGGCCGCTGTGAATGAACTTTTCATACCTTATTGGTAGCTGGCTATTCAAAAATTTTTGCCATGATAATGCCATCGCTGACATTCTTTCTGCTCTTGCTAAACTAAAAAACGAAAATCATGCTTTTGCATCACTATGGTGCAACTGTAAGATGTAATAAAGGAAGAAAAAAAGTAACACAGGAGCTGACAATAGATGAAATTACCCAGTCATCTGCCGAATTGTTTAAATTCTGCTGACAAGCCCCTCGATTGAAGCGGAAGCTTAGTTTTTCAAACCAATTTGCTCGACAAGATTAGTATACCGAATAGAGCAGCGAAAGAACCAAATACAAATCATTTAGATAAAGAAAAAATTAGACACGAGATACGATCTGTCTGTAATTATACGATTGCTTATTGTGTGCCGGTTTATGAAACCATAATAAAAATTGCAAAGCAAATTATAAGTCGATTAATGTCTCCTCTGTGAGATTACACGAGGATTTAAAAACCTACTTATCCACCTAGTTTGCATCGACTACAGCACATGCAGCAATTCTCGGTTGATTTACAGATTGCATGTTCGAACAGGAGCACCCACTACGTATAAATATGAGCTGGGTGACGACGCAATGCGTCTACATACAAGCGGAGGGAGTAGAACCCAATTACTCTATGTGTAGAATAAGCAGCGGTCAGAGCAGTTACTTGGGCAGCATAAAGTAGCGTGAATTGGATGGAAGGTGCGCAGCCTCTGCAGTGGTGCTTAATTTAGTTAGACTACATGAATGTGCCTTCGCAGAAGTCATTAATTGTTACCTTTGAAATGTACTAATCCAAGCTCCAGGTGTAAAGATGTGTGCACTTACTGACGGAGAGGCATGAGCCAACACAAGCCACAACCAACTTCCAAGTTATTGTGGACAAAAGCTATTAGTAGCGCTTATTTTATTAAAAGAGATATTAAGCCTCTCTAGTTTGTATCTAAAAAGAAATACGATCGCTATTCCCTCGAGACAGCTAAAGTGCTTATTCATCCTGGAGGTTTGCAAAACATAGCTCAAACTCTCAATAACGTCGACAATATGCTACTGATAGAACGGGCAGTCGTCCGATGATATTGAAAGCATTTATCTTAAATTCGTTTTTATTTCGCCTTATTGGATGCCTTACGATTCTAAATAGGGCTGTAAGCATTGTTAAGCATGGGTGTGGATGATAATACGCAATGGGTATAATTAAAGCTAAGCTTTTTTACGAAATATCGATGCTTCGCATTTAGGAAGACTGTACTACTAATCAGAGTCACAGACTGTTTGTCGTACAACCACTAATCCTACCTACCAACACTTATTAATGTGTCATGAGTGCTAACTTCAAGTGGTACACAACGGGTTTGCACTTACACCGACTAAACAAATTAAGGAAGCTCAACAAATAGATGTCGGCTAAACACATGAATAGAACTGATAAAACTGGATCCTAAGGCCTACAAGACTCTCCATGCCTAGGTCACTTCTTTACTCGCCGCACACATCCTAGTGTTTGCGCACTGAATGTCAAGAGATTAGAGGTAGATTGCCAGCGCAACTTCAGATGCATCCCCCAACTGGGTACCACTAAACAAGGCCTAAAATGCAAAAATACATTAACAGGGCGAGTCGACAACGCAGGAACTTTTATCATTTTGCACAGGCGGAGGCGTTTTGAAAAACCAGGAGCACCACCACTAATTCATAAATAATCAACATCACCGCGGTAATTGTAAGGCAGAAAAATAAGTTCGCACAATTTTCCCAACAAAAAGCGAAGTAATTGCAAAACCTTCCCTCAAGGCCCAAAACTCGTTGCAGTAATTAACACTGCGGCCCAAGTTGCAAGCTCTTCCAATAATACGCAAAACTGCTCCAAAATCGGAAGCAACACAGCTGGTCTTCAAACAATCGAAGCCAATGCAATTCTTGGCTAATTTTCGACACCAAAAACTGATGTTAATCAGTTGCAGCTTGAGCTGACATGACCAAACGAATAGGAAGAATGCAAACAAGCGGAAAATGACTGAAGACACAGAAGTGCATGTGCACAGGACTAACTGTGCCAGTAATTAAATATTAAAGCATCAAACAAATTCAAATATTTTGTAAAAAGAACAAAGCTCATTACAAATAATGCAGGACGGGGCTGCCATATGTTGCGTAAATGTGTACTTTTTGTTTGGATCCATTGTCAAATTCACTAATGTCATGGCTAGGTGTACGGGTGCCTTGTAACTTGTCTGCTGTGTATCGCTGCAAGCCTATTCGTTGCTTATCCATGTCGTCGTGTAAGAGAGCCAGGTGGTTCAGAATAGGCGAATTTGTTATTCGCCTTTGTAATTTTTATCTATGGTCTCGACTAATAGGGCTTGCTTTGCAGAAAAGTTTTAGATCTATAGGATTTTGCATCCATCTCCGATTCCTTTAAACCAGTTCTTATTTTCGCATATATGTACGCATTCATCTAATTTTGTATGCATCCATTTGTTGGGTTCAGCGCTATTTTATGCTGCAAAACGTTTCAAGCAATTAATCAAGATAATTTTGCTGGTGATTTATATGGTTTGCCATCCTAATAGTTGTGAGTTTTGACAACTAGGGTCTAGTTTGATTGATGCATTTGGAAATGTACCCAACATTTGGCTTTCCTTCGTGTCAAAGGCTTGGAAACCCTGCATTCGAAAAAAGCTCACTTTTTTTTGGTAAAGCCTTTGTTGTAAGTGCGGATGCATTATTGACCAACGCTGTACGAACCCCACCTTTGTCATTGCTTCCACCGTTGCTTTGGTAAAATGAGTCGCGATTTATGAAGTGTTGCCATTCCTCTCATGGATTCATAGTTTTGATGTACGCCCTTTTGAGCAGCATTTTGCATGGCAAAACTTAGATTGCCCAAGTTGTTTTAATGTTCATGTGGGAAGATTGGATCACGCTTTTCGACACCCCGCATTCTAATTACTCATTAACATCTATATCACTGGCTGAAACCTCAGTCCTTAGCTGTATCTACCATTTTTAATGATGCCTATACGCAAGACCTCAGTGACCACTTAAGCTTAGGCCCAGAAACAAAAAAATAAGGTTAAGGAGTGCTGAAACTGTTTGTCTGGAAGCCTGCAGTTAAAATTTTATGCTTAGAGATTAACTGGCTCAAACTCCCAACCGCAGCTTCATTTGGGTTCATTTTGACGATAAGCTAATGGGATAGTTTAGATCAAATTATTGACACTGCACTTGTGCATCTCACGCAAGTCCAACGCTTTACGTTCAACTCTCCTTCCCTTAAAATCCACCCAACGTCAGTCGAAAGATGCAAGGTACAAAAGCTAGTAAGGCAGCAAGGCAGATCACCACAATCCTACCCAATCTACCGTCGTAAGTCTACATGCCATAGCACCAACAATCGTCTCCGCAGCACCTGCATTCAATTAACAGCCAGTTGATCGCACATCCAGTAGTCAGCAATTCGCCTTTTAGTGTGGTAGCCTTCAACAGGGCCAATATCACGCTTCTGGTTGCACACTCTGTGAAGAGGCACAGGATCCGCCTACTCCTTGCTGCTGCCCACCAGCTTTTCCGTCTTCTTCGGCAGCAGCACCGCCTGGATGTCGGGCAGCACACCACCCTGCGCAATAGTCACATCGACCAAGAACTTGTATAACTCCCGTTGTTGCGAATGGCCAATTGTAAGTGACGATATATTATTATTTTTGTCACTCACCGCATTACCTGCTAACTCCAGTACCCACACACTCCGCGTAATCGCCATGCGTGACAGTAGGTGCACTCGATCCACAGAGAACAGTAGACCCGCCCTCGCCGAATTCGTCTTCGCTTCGGCTCGTGGTTTGTCTCCTTTGTCACTTCCACTCATTATTCTCTAGCTCTCTTTCGACCAACCGATTGGAAAGTGAATCTTTCACGTGACGTACTATCTACTGGCTGTACTTACTGCTTGTCACACTGAGACACACTTCTTATCAGCTGAATAGCATACCTAACCACCCCATGCATCTCATTAGCTCTCCACCACCAAAGCCCCTGCCATTGGCCACCTTATTCGCCATGCTGCATTTCACCAACGCCTGCATCTGCTATGACCGGATTTCGTGTAGCCTAAGTCATGGAGCACTTGCTGCTTACTTAAGCCATGTTGAACTGATCTCACCTCAACAGAGTCGCGCATTGCAGATACTGTCTATAGTGAAGCCTCAAATTCAACAGTTCCGCGTTGCCCCACGCTCTTCTACTCACTCATCTCTCCGCGAGTACACCATCAATCTGTCCAGCTAATGGCAGGAGAGGAGGATGGGTTTAGTAACTTGAACGACACCGCCATTCACATGGAGTGGAGCATTTAAAACGGACAATCGTATAGGGCCTAATTAACCAAGATGATTGTGAATTTTGAGGAAAACCGACCTAAATATATAAATAAGCACAATAAGATTGGAAAAGTGAAAGCCACCGAGAAGTGAAACACAAGGTTGAGGTACCTTGAAAGTGAGTCATTCCCCATTATTCACTCAGACTTGCAAGATGTGTTTGAACGATGAAAATGATATTGTGAGACGAAGAGTACACGAAAACGCACTCACACAGGGATGCAAAAATGTAAGCATGATATTCTAGGCGTGAATACTGCTTGCCTGGGAAGTGTGTAATAGCGGATACATCGCATGAAGATGATCGGCAACATTTGGTTGCATTTATGCTATGCTGCGCTTCAATGAAAATTTGAAGGCAGTAAGTAAATTATTAAACCTCACTTTTACCTGTGACAAAAGAAACCTTTCTAATTTGTCGATGCCTGCTCTTGTGTTTTGTTTGGAAATTGCATCGTTTGCAGCAAACCTCATTCAAGGTCAGCCAAAACTGACATAACTATGGAACAGGAGGTCATCTCTGTTCCAGATTAATTTCGGACTACAAACTTTCCATTTGCTGCTATTTTGTATTCTTCACAAGCACTTAGGGATTTAAATTCTTGTTGAAAAGCATGAAGCATGCTAATGGTCAGCCCTTCCTAGTACAAGTCTTTCGATTCGACTTACAAGGAGCATTAAAAATAAATAGAAACATTTAAGTTTGTGAAAAATGGATTGTATCATAGAAACGAGAGTACTTCAGTACTGCTTTCATTGGCCTGCATAAGTGTCACAAGCCAGCATAGTCTAGGCCAAAACAGCTTTACGTCATATTGTTCCATACTTACACAATTAGGTATTTTAGTGCAGACCACTTTGGGTGAAGGAATTATGAAGTCTATGCCAAGAAAACAGGCCAAATATGGCTAGTTGCCTGACCGAGCATTAGCCTTTTCAAGCTAAGGCTAGTTTAAGTCGTCTTAAGCGTAATCACACCGTCATGCCCTTCCAAATAGCAGTCTATGGGAGAAGGCTGAAAACTATCGATCCTTCCCTGTATTTTAAAAGCACATCAAGGAGAGTAGCAAACATCAGCGCCGACTATTTTTTTCTGTAGCCACATGTCTTTGACAACTCAGTCATAAATTTAGCCGTATAGCAACAACTCATGGACCACAATTCGCTAATTGATCGCATGGCGATGATTAATGGGTTCCCGTAGCCATGTGGTAACACGAAAATTTATCGACACTAATGCTTGCTAAAATCTATTTGGTCGAGTCATAGTCTGTGTATTGTTTTCAGTAGTCTCTTTTTATCTATAACTTGGAATAGCATGCTAGCGTGTACTCGCTTGAAACAGCACAAACCTGAAAGCCGGCAACTTAAAATAAGCTAATTTCCTTGTCACAGCCTTCGATTTTCCTTCGCTCAAAGAGATCTACAATGACAGCAATATTGTCCAAATGCAGCCCAATGTAGTGGTTCAAGATGTGGCTGGGCGAATTGGTGTAGAGTAGCCCAATTTACCCTAGCACAACTTAACCTGCCTGAACGGTATATCCCACCGAACCTCACTCATTCATGATCACCAGCTCCACTAACGGCAAGGCCATGCGTAACACCACTGCTATTGTTTGTGCTAACCTCTTCATTTTGTTCAGCTCTACATAAATTACTCATTTATCTTGCAGCGATGTTTATCCTGAACATTCTTACAACCATCTCATACAGCCTTCCTACATTACCTTGTCTTCCTTGCCAATGGAATATAGAAAGGTTAATGCAAGCTGTGATGGGGCGCTGATAGTCGTCCTAAGCAGGACCTTTGAAGACTTCACGAAACAAACCCGGCAGCAGCTGTCCAGCCATCGGTAACAATGCCATCTAGCTACCAAATCCGTTTGGGGCACGACCCTGGATTCTGAGGACATCGACCACGTTTATTGTAGTGACAGCCTTGCGCTTCAAGTGCTCAGCATGCGTGATGGTGTCGTGGACAATGTCATCCAGAAAGATCTTGGAGCGCACCGCGTGTCCGTAGACCAGGTCAGAGCCACATCTCATGTCACTACGGCGTGGCAAGCTGTGCGGTCAGCATTTGCCCTTTCTAGACCCCAGTGCACACAACATCTCCGCATTCCGTACAAAATAACAATTCATACTTCGGCGTATTTGCATATTTTAGCGTATACCCGTGCCACTGCCATTACTAATTGTAGCTGAGCTATTATTTTCGCCAACATTATTCCATTTTATGATTACTGTGCGCATGCGTATCGAAACACATATAAATGGTAACATATATATATATTTGTGAACACAAGTAAATGATGATGGTGAGAAAGAACTGGCAGGATAGGAATTAATGTAAAATTAAAGAGTAAGTAACAATGCATGAAATGCAAGGTACATACCTAGTCTAAGCTGTCTGCACAATCCAATTCTTAGTTTCCACCTATCAGGCAGATAGGTGGAACAATAAATAGTGGTTGAACCTTCTTCTGCACAAACTGCCGGCATGGAACACGGCAACCACACAACGGCGGAGAAATTGCTACTTTTGACCTCTCCTGTGTGGGTAAGTACTACGAGTCCGTCCACTTTAGAAATACACCCTATTTTCAAATTTACTAGGTTTATCGCCATTCAGCACAAGTGCCTCCTCGTTCCTCAAAGCTTTCTTTATGCCGCTGTTTGATAATAAACCTGTAAAATGTACAATCCTCGACAAGTGGAGAGGAGGTATGCTAAATAAATTTGCAAGGCACTCTACAAATGGCACGTCACCTATAATATGCCCACTTAAATGGTGCCAGGGGCTTCTGGATTGTTCTTAGCATTGAGGTTGTCAAGTGCAGCTAGATGCATTGTTTTGAACTTTGAAAGTCAAGTGCTGTTAAATACTTCCATTGTAATTTGTTGTCGTGAATCGCAAAACCTCTAAAACCCGATGGTTCGACCAGTAGCCTTAGGGGGGATTACGTCTTTGAAGCTGCATTTTATGTGCTGCAACTGTAGTAGTTTCCAGATGAAATGGTCGCCTTTGTGTTGCCTCAAGATGGTATATTCACGATGTCGATTCATTTCTGGTCCTGAATTGTTGAAAACGGTGCAGACGACTTGTCAGATCCTTGGTTTAAAGAAGACGTTTGAACATCAGAGCTTTGACGGTTTTGAGTCAATGCCAGGAGTCTCACTCAAGTGTGTTGGCTGTTGAAGTTGGCCTATTTTAGAGTTGAAATGGGTCACTACCCTTGCAGGCCAAAAGTTATGGTGGTTGAGCATGAATGGAGCTGTAGCATTCGAAAATTGGAAGTTGAGGGATGACTTCGTGTTTCTGCTCATCAATTTCATGCTTAGCACATAGCTACTTGTTGGTAAATGTTTAAAGTATCTCTAATGTAATGCATGGCAAAGGATTTGCCTGGTACTGATCTTGCTAATTCAGTTAGTAAAACTAAACCTTAATTAACCTTTTGAGTAACAGCAATGCTCTTTAGTGAAAACTGACCGAGTGGTATTAAGAATAGCATCCTGTTCAAAAGTGTATTAATAACGGCAATTGTTCCATAGGCCGCGAAATTTCCTTAGTACTGAATTCCTCTTTGCATGGAGATTCGTGTGAGGACTAGAAGCAAACTGGAATGGACGTGTGAATCAGCAAAAATTCTTAGCTAAAATGGGTTTGACTTTTTCTGTGCGTGGACTGAGGCAACTTTAAAGCTAATAAAATAATCACGCCTAACTTGAATTAAAGAACCTTGTTCCACAGTTTCATAAGCCCCCTGTACGAGCCTAGTACCTAAGAATGCTGTCTGAAGCTAAAAATGTTGAAGTATCCGACTAGTTAAGATTGGTTATCCTAACTAAAACCAAAAAACCTTACATTTAGATGATGCTTGCATCCAGTACATCAGTGCTTTATTTTAGGTACCCAAGTCTAAATTTTCATCATTGCAAGTTCGGCATTGTGCCACCAAATATTTGATCCGCTTTGGAGTATGTTCGAGGCGCTATACCTTTTTAATGCACAGGCACGAAATTGCACTACGCCCTCCTACCATGAGTATTTATTAGCTTTGCCTGATTATTGCCACCAATACTTCACTACCGCAATTTTATTGTCTAGCGCTCACTATTGTAATTTTGACTTGGCGACACCACTACCACCGGACGTTCACGAAAATATGCACATTAAGAACATAAGTGACCGCAGTAAAGGCAAATGTTAGGCAGGTTTTGTAGTTTGCTGTATTTTTCAAGCAGAAGTAAAGACAACAAAGTTCATTCGTTATCGCCTAATAAGGCAACGTCAACTAAAATATCAGCTAAATTCAAATTCACTGAAAAGAAACATTGTATTTATAGCAGAACCACCTTAAGGCGCCTCATAAAATTAGCTATTATACTATCCTTAATTGCGAAATCATTCTTTAAATTGTTTAGGTTCTGCGCATAGTGAAAGCATCGGATAGGAGAGCATGTGCAATAGGGATAAGGTATGCTTCAGCAAAATACTGTAGCGTCAGTGACTGTTCCGATTTTGATGCTCGCCTTTTCTTAATCGCACTTTAAAATCAGCACAGTTATACAAATGATCTATTTTCATTCACGTGTTGCTTTAAGCCTGTTAAACTTCCTCAAATTTTGTGGTATCATTAGTGCCGAAGCCGTTAATTTGAGGCGATTTAAACCAGCACCCGCTTTAAGTAACGAACACTTGGTCGTCATTCAGGAAGTGAAAAGAGTTCATTTTACAACCAAACTTAAAACTGCAAATTCAAGCAACCGGTTTTCGGTGATATAGCCGAGGTTCCATCGGATATAGCATTGCCACGGTTCCTGCCATGATGAAAGGGTCAGTAACGCATAAAGATGGTGCCACAAACATCAACATTTCCAAAAGCATTCTGTTTAAACAAATCTCTATCCAACCTCTGGCAAATCCCAAAGCACCTCTCAACGACCGCTTTGTAATGCAAAAAATCCTTTAACAATCTGCGATAATGTTGGTCAAAGGAGTGAAAAAATGAAGCACGCATAATAAGCAATGAACGACATCTATTTGCATACGCATTGAAAGGGAGTGAAGGGGGAAGAGTTTTAGTAGTGCCAAAAACATCTGCACAACTTGAGGAGCGCAAACGACGTCGAAGGCGGTGTCTTGGAGATTTGCATTCATTGTTGCCAGAGGGATGGCTCTCGAATTTCAACCGCCAGTGCTCCCCAACCAGAAACGTTGACAATGTTCCACCGAAGCTAAATCCGGCTACAATGAAATCTCACCTGGCCTAAAACACTCCGCAAAGTGGGAATAACGACTGTCCTTCCAAATTGTCTGACTCTCATCTGACTAGATCCATAGATAAAAATAAATTTTGCAACGCATTATCATTGTCGAGCACGAAAGCATCCGCGAAGTAGGGCAAAATATAAATTTGTGATTGAAATTCTTTTAGCATTAAAACAGCTTGCTAAAGCTGGGTTTTCTCACATAGATTTGTACATTTTTGTGTCTTTCGGCGCGGCAAAATTGTTTTTTGTTTTATTTCAGAGAAATGTGGCATATTTATTAAACAACTATGCAGTTGGTTGCGTGCATGCGTTTTTACTACTATTGTAAAAGTCCCAAACACTCGTGTAGGCTGCATCAGGCAAAGGTATATGCAGACAAATAAAGGCAAAAATGTGGGTTATGTGGTTGTTCCGAATCTGTTTTAATTGTATCTAACCTTCGACTTTTCTTTGCAAAGAGTGACTTGCAACAGACAACTGAATGCTCAAATTTAACTATTCTAAAGATATCACAGTCATTGATGCAGCTACCTATAGATTATCTTCCATCTTGATGTTTGGCGGACATTTATAAACTACTTCAAATGCCTGATTAGATTGTATTCAGGCTCAATCATATTGCAACAAATGAATAGCCCATGTCAACCTCTGAGCACCACAACTTACTGCTAGATTCTACTAAGCTGGTAGTAAGTGTTTGCAGTAGACTTCAACCCATATTTCAGAGCAGAGTTTGTTTACGAACTGTTATTACCGTAAAGAGGATCGCTCGTCCGAATAAATAAAAATTAGGCGCACTTTTATGCGAAAGACTTCCGCTCATTGGTAGGCCAGCTGGAGTATTTATCGGTCGGTTTCGTTTGGAGGAGCAGACGGTTTGACCTCATTTTTTGAAAAAGCCTTAGGATAACGGCATCGTCTCCCAGTTTTTCGTCTGTGTCCTTAAAACAAAAGCAAAAAATTGACCCTTAGCTTCCACCTAGATACTTGACCAACGATTTTGCGGGCAGGGAAACCACGACAAGCGAAGCCATGTTTAGACCTTGGATCTATGAATAACTGCCGTGTGAACATTCACACTGCCTCAGCTAGCGGTTCACTGCCCGAGAAATTTGCTGGTGTAGTGTATTCATGGTGTATTCATGCCCCCAAGGTTATAACGACAGAGCTTAAACGATACTTTATTGAATAATAGAGGAAGTTCAAACAAGTTAGGCAAGTATTGGGCATCATTTTACCTTGTTCTCTCTGTTTAGTCAAAATCTGAAAGAGAATGATTTATCGCAGTAGTAACAACCAAGCCTTTACGTTTATGAGAGAGCAGCAGTTAGAAGGTGGGATATTGCTGACCATCAGAGTATGTGTGCTTTTGAATTAATCAAGGGTATTGCCCTTAAATGATGAACTCACCGTTATGTACAGTGTAAAGGTGTTTGCTTAATTCATAGAAATCCCAGAAGGATTTATAGCAATGCCGACAAAACTGCGTTTTCTTTTCCATAAAAGGGAACAGCGAAGAGTGCAAAAGGCTGGTACATCTCATAGCAAGCAATTTCAAAAACAGTTAAAGCATATTATTTTAAAATGACTGACCTACTTTCGTGGAAATCGTAAATATGTCCCCTTAAGTTGCTCTCACTTGCGAATGGTTTATTGCAGTGATGACACCTAAATGGCCTAATATCTAAAAGAAAAGCTTGTGGTCGCTTAAATCACTCTCTTGCAGCGCCAAAGTATAATCGCTTACGATCCTCCATTTTGCTAAATAATTTTATACTAGTAAAACAAAAAGTTTTTGGCGAGTAGAATGAAGGGAAATGCAAAAGGCCTTTGAGTTCAACTAGCGAAAGTTTAAGGAGCTCGCGTAAGTTGGGCCTAAAATCACCTCGACTCGTAGGCATTTTACCGAATAGTTGGCACTTTAATCACGAATCATCAAAAACCGAAAAGGAATGATGCTTACATAGCGATGTAAGAGGCTTTTAACATTATTAGTATCGAAGTATTTTTCTCGCTGAGGTATCAACCGAAACTAGCTTTTAATCAACATGGATGCACAAATGTTCAGTAACATTGTTAGCAGTTGGTGGACTCACTCCGATGGACCTTCCAAGCATGATCTATTAACTGGCTGCCATTCGGGAATCTTGCTTTGCACTGCTGACACGAAAAGCAGCCTTCTTCTCGAAAAGAAGGCAAAGAATAGTAGAAATGAAAAGTTCTGCCTTCCAGTTCGCTAGAAATAGAGCCAAGCTTGTATGCACGCTTTACAGCAGCTTTACAAAAATCTGCTCCTCATTCATGGCAGCTCAACGATTAAAATCTGCACAACTGCAACAGGTTTGATAAGTCATCGCAATCATCGCAGTATGTAGCACAAAGTTCGCCAAATAGAGAGTAAACACATGCCATGCTATGTTCAGTGGCTGCTTTCCTTCCGCCACCATCCCTGCTCCCTCTTTAAAAAGGCGTCTTTTTATCCTAACGCAATATTGATCCACTTTATAACCACACAAACGTTATACGTGTAGGAGCATGAGGTACAGTTCCACCACAAGAAAGTAGATTGCGATCTTACCCCAATGAGATTGCTCCGCGTGTTGCAATAGGTGTGCACAGTGAAGAAAACACTTCCCACATCAGGAGCACTGAATTGGGTTTTGATCTAGCAGATTGCAAACACATGCATTTCATTTTAAGCGGCAAGAGTGTGTATTTGGCTGGTATATATAAATGAAGGAAGAAGGTAAGTAAAGGACAAGAAATCATACCACGCACTATCTTATCTGCGTAAGTGCGCTTGCAGTTAGAAAAAAAAGGAAAAACACAAAAGGGAAAGAGTTTAAAATGCCGATATAGTTGTCAAAACTGACCTGATTTTCAAGTTGCAGACGAACCACTGGGAGGCGATGCCATTCTTCCAAGGGCTATTCAGAAAATGAAGTCGAAGCATCTGCTCCTCCAAACGAAACTGGCCAATATATACTTTAGCTTACCCACCGATGAACAGAATTCTTTTTTTTAAAAAACGCGTCCTGACGAACGACCCGTGTTTACAGTGATATCAGTTCGTAATCGAGCTCTACTCTATAATATGGACCAAAATCTACTGCAAACACTTCCCACCAGCTTATTAGAATTTGTTGGCACTTTGTGGTGCTTCGAGGTTGATACTCACTATTTACTCGTTGCAATATAATTGAGGATGGATGCAATTTTGTCAGACATTTAGAATAGCTTATAGATGCTTGCTAGCCATAAAGCTGGAAGGTGGTAGGCGGGAAACCGAAATATCAACGCTGGTCATGAGACCATGAAAATCAGTGGTTGCGATTTCTTCAGAGTCAGTGAGCTCGCCAATCAAATACCCGCTGAGAGTCATCCTTTGCAAATAAGTAAGCGAATGCTAGATATCACGGAAAACAGCTCCAAATTAACTGCCAAGTGGCTACTTACCGCCTTTAAAATTAGCTTGTCTGCTCGACCTGCAAGCGCGCCTCTCTTTGTACATGTGAAAATGTCCAATGAGGCCTCGGTAGTTACGCATGATTTTAAAGAAATAGTGAATTCGCAAATGCACTATTGACCATATAATTGTAAACATAGGAGCCGCAATATTTTGAAGTTGTGCTTGGTTAAGTGCGAAACAAAAAGGCAAGGAGTTGTGCTGCTCAGGAAGACAAGAAAGAAAATGCACAATAGAACAAATTCACACTTCATTGTAAGAAAAACTGGACTTTGCAAGCTGTATTTAATGATAAAAAACTTCAATTATCAAGCCATAGTGCGAGCTGTAAGGTAAGAAATAAGCAGCCACAATTGACCAAGAGTTCAAAATGTGTACCCCTCTCGTTGCCTCTGCTCTTGACGAAACGTAGTGCTAGCAGGAACAGGGAGCTTACAGCCGTCAGGATGGTCAAACACCTTCAATCGTCATAAAGGATGGACTAACTGAAATGCCACGTATAAAATAACAGTTTACCCTTATACGTTATAGAAAAGCAAGCCGTCTTCTCTTTACTGACAATGAAGGTGGAATTTCGGTTCAAGCATGCTAAAATGTGCTCGTTCAAGCGGTCAGTACAGTAAAAAGTCTCCCTTGACAGACACTTTCCTATTCCTCACAAAGAAAACTCAATTTGCATCAGACATTTAATTAAAGCATATTATGAAGAAGTGAAGATTTGCGTTACGATGAAATTTAACCTTATGCGTGGTTGCTCAAAATTTTGGCCCTGCATGCGACTACTGCTCTCCTGTGTCTTACTCACGTGTAATGTTGAGGACAACTCCTCGAGAACCCTTGCTTATCCATCGGCTACATCACAGGCACGCTTGCAAAGTCTCCTGCAACTCGACATCCCCTCCACTAAAATGTATATCCATAGATGTACAGTGTGCTTCACTTTATTCGGAAGCTTCATCTCAGGGATTGCACATTGGGTTCGCGACCATCATGGTAGGCGCCACTCATTTATAGATACACTGTTTCGTGCGCATCCATTTCTGTCCATTTGAATGCGTACATAAGTACAGCTGTGTATTTGCGCATAGATGTTTGCGTTTGTGCCAAGCAATTTCAAGCTAGCTTAGTAAAAAACAAAGTGCATTGAGTGAGGCGACTCCTGTTTTAGTCCCAGTTATAGGAAACCGGGAAACTACGAATTTCATCACAGCATTGGCACTCGTTTTACATGTTTTAACGTGATTTAGCAACCTTGGATCTGCGTTGCCCGATTTGCTCAACGTCTCAGGGAACCTTCGGAATGGTCTTGTGGCATCAAGAAGGCAATACAGATTACTAAGCATTTCCACTATTTATGTCTTGTGCTCTTTTGCATGTCAAAAGTAAAAAAGCACTTTCTTTTGGACCTTCAAACAGTCTGCAGTCACAACCTGTGCTGTCTATGCCTCGAATCATTTGCAAACTTTGATTTACTTCGCAGGCATTTCTTTGAAACACATTTCGGTGAGTGTACACCTGTTAATCTTTGATTGAAATTTAGTGTGCGCTCCACTCTGCAGCCATTGCTATGCCCTCCCACGCAAACGTCTCCCACATTTACGGTTTATTTTACATTACCACAGTTCAAAGAATAGCGGACTCGGAAGTGCGCGTTTACTGTATAGAATGCTTCGCAGAACACCCAACGTTCAAAGCGATGCTTGATCATATGCAATCGCGTCATTATTGTGGGTATTTCTTCATCCATCAGACACATTTTACAATGGGTGCTCTTATCTACACTATGTTCTCTTTTGCTTTGCAGACACTTGGCTTAGATTGTTTGCATAGGCCACGAACAAAACCTTATTGTGCAAGTGTAATTCGTAAGTCTTAGTGGTATTTACGCTAGCGTACTACTTCTGAACTCAAAAGTAATGGCCTAGTAAGGCAAGAGCATTTGCTGTGCAGAGATTTGTATGTGCAATTTGTGGAAGCTCTGACGCGGAGCAGTTTGACCAACTGGATTTGGATAAGCTAGGCTTGTTGGATGTGACGAGGCAAACATCGTTTCGGTAGCTTGATTAGTTTAGACGATGTTGGAGTAAATGTGCATGATCAACATTTGAGCATTAGTGTATAAGCCAAGAGGTGCCTAATTTACTCTTTGTTTGTGTTTTAGGGATCATAAAAGAGTTGCCTTAACTTGCTTCCCACGTAAGCCTACTCGTCTGCGTGCTTTAAGAATACACATTCGTCCAATATAAGACGACGGTTTTGCATAAAGTGCTGTGTCTTCATCCCGGTCATAGTTGTGTGTAAGGGTTGGCTTCCATTGCAATGCTAGGTAATCGAGATAAGAGCGTAAAATCATGCAACACATTGGAATTAATTTTGCGTAAAGAGGAGATATTGCCGTGGTCATGCAAATCATCATTACACATAGATGCTTAGCACAGCAAGCTATAAAATTTTTCTAAGAATGCCAAAATAGTTCGTTTTTCACTTTCGCATCAGAGCTATATCTAGTAGTGACTGCATAGGCGAGCAACAGGCACTGTGTCATGCGCAAACAATCGGCGAGGTACTTGTCACACCATAGTACGGTAAAAAAAAATTGGGACTGTGGAAGAGCCTGGGGGTGCTTTTGAGGTGACGGCCAGGACCAACGCTGGGCAATTGCGTGGGGCTGACTGATAGGCAATAGAAATGGACAGATGAGATGGAGGTTGTGGTAGGGGGCCATATCGTGGGATGGATTTTAACGACATCGATTAGTATGCCTGCAGTCACTTTTACCTTTTATCCTTGCTCAGTGCCACTTTGGTCTGCCGGTCTATCAGCTCTCTCATTAACGTGGCAGCGAAACGATCCCCTGACTACAAGAAATGGCGTTTAAACGTAAGAAAGTTACTGTGAGCACAGTGTAGCATGAGTACATTATAGAAACCTCAAACAAGAAATAACGCAAAAGCTTCTTCATAAGTCTAGACTCGTACCAAATGGTTATCGGCACGAAAGTGGAGTGGTGTTGGCCCTAGCTGTGGATTAATGACTGGCTTTTGAAGTCTAAAATTTGTATTTTTAGGGCCGCTAAGAAGTTTTTGACCAAAGTATTTACTTATGTGAGCTTAAGATGTTTGGGTTTTGGACAAATTATTCCTAGAATAAATGCATGGCATCACGTTGCAGCATTAACTGAAGACGTGTGAAAGTGGTCTGCATTACGTTATTGCTTTGAAGACTTAATGCGATCCAACTCGCTCAAAATGTTCAAGAGTGAGTTGTTGTTGTGCTTTTGTTACTTAACGTTAAAGGTATTTTGCATCACGGTGCAAGGACGGCGACAACCTGGAGAATGCCATAATGCTACGCTGATGGGCGTCGATGACAAAGGGAGTGTAGTTGATAAAAAGTGAACGGCATTTGAATGGATTGAGTGCTAAATAGGCTTCAAAATGAAAACGGTAAAGCACAACAGTAAACATTCGGTTGTAGGATGATGTTGTAAAGTAGCAGAGCATTTGTGGCGTGAGTGGCGAATTTGAGAATTTGTAGAGACTTTGAAAGTAGGTAAATAAATGCTTGAGACTGGAGCGAACGGCATGGATGAGGATGAGTAAAGCACGGATGTGTTGAGGAAAAGCGAAAACGCTTCATGTGGATTAGTATTTTAAAGGAACGGAGTGACTGTCATGTGGGCAACAAATAGGAATGCTTGCGGAAAAGCTTGATTAGCATCAATGTCACACCAAAGAGGGGAGGGAAACGATTAAGTGCTTATTGTCTCGTTCGTGGTTGGTATGGCAGATTGAAAGGAGGAGAGTTTTAACCGCATGACCTGACATTCCAAAGATAACACCCACTATTACAGGTCTGATTAAACTGTAATTGAAGCACTTTGTACATTATTTGGCTCCCAAATTTTAATTACGACCACTTGGGATAGCCACGCTACCTTTGTAGGGCGAGCCAGTCCCTGAGCCATGCAGGCAGCACTATCTTCGCACTATTGCCACAAGCAATTTCTACTGACTTTTCACCCTATACCTAAACTAAAATGGTGCCCCTTAAATTAGCTACTTGGTACCAACAAAAAGGAACAAATGTCACAGAAATGACATCTAGCTCATTTGCGAAAATCGACGCATTCTATGCATGGAACGTTGCCAGTTGAGTTGAACACTTACTCTAGCTCCCATCTAGTAGTGGAATCATCAAGACATTAGCAGCGCTGACGGTGGAAGAAAAAAGCGAGGAGAAAATCGGTGCTGTGACAACTGCATTTACACCAAGGGAGCGGTTTTCGGATCGTTCGCCCCCACGCACATACTCGTTACCACGAGACTGCGGTGCAGCGCGTCATGAAAGAAGCGCTGCGCAAATTGCATGCTGTCAGATCGTGCGATAGTTTAGGACACTCTAAGGACTGTGCTGTACAGAAGAGGTGTTTTCCTTATCCGTCGCAACTGAGAAACAGTAAGTAAAAACAATTTTCGGAGGTGAGGTAATAATGTCTTCATGCAGAAGTGCTTCCGACTCTGCAATCCACTCTGCAATTTCGATTTCGCACCGACCAACTGCTGTTGAGGAGATTAGATTCGCCAAGGGCGAATTCAGGTTCCCCCATAAGAAGCTCAACTGGCAAAATAAAGCAGAAGAACTGAAAATTCAACGCTTTTAACGCTCAAAAGTTAAGATTTGTGCACATCTGTTAACTCTTATACTGAAATAGGTTCCAATACTACCCACTTCTTCTAGCATCTGCGCTGTATGCCAAGGGTAGACAGTCACTGTATTGTGCAATTAAAGTAGGTTTTAAACCATTTCAAGGGTGCAAAATTGCAACATTTTGCCCCTTCTTTACAAGGAAATGTGAGATAATTTATAAGTTGGGTTCGGCACGACACGTTCAAGCATGAAATCCTCCCCCCTTGTACCCAAAGTGCTCAAGTGCGTTTAAATTCACTACCAATGATCGCATTCTGCACATCAGAGGCAATGTAGAGACAAAGCAAATATGCTGAAAAGAGCAAACGATTGACGAAGTAAGAATTTAACTTTTACTATGCAATAGTTTGTCTCATGGAAAATATTGTGGTTTGCATTGCACAAGAGTATGGTTGCATAATTTTGAGGAGCACAGTTAAAATGAACGCGGAACCTGCATTTGATGAAAGTATTGTTTTGGATTAAGTCGCGTTGAGAATTTAATGTGGGGATGTATCTGCAAGAAATTGTGTCAGTGATGCATTCGATCGTATTAATTGCAAAGGAATGTACACATTTGCTAAGTAAATGGGGACATCCCATTATTTGGAATGTGAAGCACTTACACTCTCAAAGCCTCTGTCAACTTTGGCCTCCAGGTGAAAGGTAATATGATTAAGGCTTCCCTTCGTTTCACAATGCAAAGCATGAGCATTTGCAACAACCAATTAGTAGCATGTTTTTTCATGACATTCAGTGGATCAAAGCTAGTAGCATATACATGGCGCACTGTTTCTTCCTCCAGCATATTCAAAGCCATTAAGTGGAATAAAATAGTATGTGAGCAAATCTCAGGCCACGTCAAAATGGCCTGCTACGTTAGTAGGCCTCACAAATAGCTTGTTCTCTCTTGCATATTATTTGTCAACTAGTAGGAAATGAAAGACAGTCGTTTGTACCACATTGGGCCATCTTCCGTTTACCACCTTCCTAGTAGTCGAACAACCGGGCTAAATCCATCAATCGCGCTAGCACTTCAGTCACATTACCTAGAATGTGAAATCAAAGCAGCTATATTGTTCCTTTCAATACGTCCTTAATAGCTGATACCGATGTCACTTAGGTGCCACGCAAACAAATGCGGGGCAGGCGAAGTGCTACACTTCACTAAGACGGCCATATCATTCTACTTATGCTGCAAGGCATGGGTTCAAACCACTTTTAGTTGTGGCCACCAATATTGCTGCATTTAAACTGTACTCTGGAAACTGATTATGTCTTGCCATTCGCATTGCTGCCGGAGTTGCACTAATGGATTTTAACATCGCCTGCTGGGACTCATACCACGTAGATGAAAGTACGTTTAATCATTCAAATATTTAGCGAAAGTGGTCGATTTGCGTGGGTTTATGCGGTAACCACCGAAGCGCAGTCTTCAGTGAAATACGAAGTCCTGCTCACCTTTTGGGTTGTGCAAACTTCTCAAAATGCACACTGGTGGTTGTGGAAAGCGGTGCTTTTCATCCGTAGGTAAAGTGAGCTTGCTGTAGCACCAGAGGAACGTTAAAAAGGCTAACTCTTTGCGATTTGTGAGAAGTAGCTAAGATGGTATAAAATAAAGAGAACATTAGACACGGCAATGTCGCTTAACCCCATTCTACCATTTAATTAATGTGGGCCACAACGGCAGCACGGAAACGTGAAATATGCCTCGTGGACAAATGAGCACATCGCAACTATCTCAAATGAACAGCCATATAATTGATTGCTAAAATACCAACGAGTAAGGTCAAATCATTTTCGCCATAAAATAAGTGCTGTTGACCTTCAGTCCCACGCAGAGGCAACTGGGGTTGGTGGTAGTATGTATTGGCTCGCGTCTCGCCGACAGCAGGTGTACACGTCTTCACACTTGAGGGCCAGAGAAGTGCATTAATGAGGCGATTCGTCAAATAAAACATGGTTTGCTTATGGAGCTGCGTTTGTTTGTTTATTCTACTTCATGTTGCCCTATGTTACCAAAGTTACCGCAACAACCAGCACTTAGTTTACAAACTGAGCGATTAAGCCTCACTCCTTCCGCCTTTGAGACATTGAGTGGTTAATTGACTTTCTGCTTGCAGGTACTGAGCCGTCCCCATTAGACGAGCAGCATCCCGCCTTAGGCGATTCGTACACCAGCAATCTGTTACGAGGATCGAGGGATATGAGACTCATTGTCCTCTTGCGACATTTTCCAAAAGGCATCACTACTAAGGCTACTCTTAATTAATCTAAATTTTGAATAGCAGGCCATGTTTGCTTTGACATTACATTGGGCGCACAGATAGCACTTAGGGATCTGTGTGCTCTTCACTTGCACAGTAAATGGACGGAAGCGAGGCTGGTGAGAACCAACATTTGGATTACAAGCTCGTACATCCCATTCGAATCCCTTCCACTCCTATTCCTTACTACAAGCGTTCATTTCTGCCACAGTCATGCACTGATTATGGTAGCGAATTGAAGAGATGGGCAATCGTACCATTACGTGTATCTTGTAATCCTTTTTCCCAATTTCATGAATATCCCTTTGGTCACGTCGTGCAGACGCACAGTCCATGATGTGCAGTAAAGAGGTTCTAGCTTTGCCTGCCGTACATCTACCAAACACTACGAGGCGACTGAACCTCCTCGCCATGTTCAGAAGGCATGAAAGGCTAATCACTGTCGATGTTTCACTCAACTCTTCTCTGTTTAAGGCGTCGCATTTGACTAGTTTTGCCAGTCAATTAGGGAGATCTAACTAAGTGTTGGGTTTCGAAAGTGTTTCTTGTGTTTCGGGAAGAGAAATGGCAATGGTCCATCAACTACTGCGATGAATGGCTCACTAGCGGCCGAATAATGGCTTTTGCTTTTGTATCCCCTCCCAAACGCATGTCTACTCGCTTTAAAAACCAAGTGGAGCAGATTCAAGGATGAGCCAACCTGAGTATTTTATGTAGTGATGAACTTAGCTTTCTCCAATTGCTGTTTGTTCAGGGGGACATTAGTGCTAGTTAAGTGGGATTCACGGCAGGTGCTCTGCAGTCGTAATCAAGTTGAATTCCCGATTAACTGAATTTGTCACCATGCAGAAGCACTGATGCCCGAAGATCATTGGAACATCACTAATCAAGTTGAAATTCTCTTTGTTTTGGCAGTCAAATGGACATCTGACATGCGCGCGAACAGATGTTAATCACGTTTTCTAGGCAGTGCATCTAGATTGGGGCTGAACCTTGGGATAATTGACAATCGATACCGCGGAACCAATGAACGTGAACTAAAATGTTCTAGCCCTTTTAACCATGCAAGTAGCTACTCAAAGTCACTAATTATTCTGCTATTCATGATCAAATCATATCCTAGAGAATCATGGCAAATGCATCATTTCGAAATTAAAATTGCCTTAAATGCTGCCAAAGTTGGCATGGCAAAAAATGTGTTCCCGACCAAATCATCAAAATGAATAAAGTTAGTGCATCAATAAGACCTCGTTTACTGCTCAGATGCTTGCAAAAATTAGTTGAGTTTGCACAGAGCAGATTTGTGACTTAAGGAGCGAGAAGACCTCACAAAGAGCAGAACAAACGCCTGAGGTTGTTTCCGTTTAATTTTGAGGCAGCTGTGAAAACCCGTTAGGAGAGCCGAGCACTTCATGGGGCATTGCAGCCAATCAAAACAGATATTTTTGCATACGCCTCCAAATGACATCTTGGCAAGCCCATTTAAATATACCCTAACGACCAGCGACCTGCAAAACATTCTTCTTGGCGGACCACGCTCGCCAATTTTATTGGTGCAGACATCATGGGTGAGTCATATCTGAAACTAAGTTATGTGACGTAGTCCTAAAAGAAATTTATCCCACCTCTTTTTCTTTTTTTGCCCCTTTTTGCAGTGTCCACCTGGCTGACTTGCTAGATGAGCTCATTTGTTTCACTAGAGGCTTATAAAGGATGATTAAAACCGTTCTCACTAGTCGGTGACGGGTTGAGCTAACACGTCACAGCGTTGATCAATGGATTATTACACCACTGAGGGTATGGGTAGGTCCTAAATCTGTCAGTTTTATCCAAGTTTCGTATTTTATGCCTTTTCTAAAGGAAAAAGGGTGCGCTAGTGGACAGTACAATATAATAAATAGATGAACGAAGATTATAACACTATTCACTCAAAACTTGTTCAAACGGCGCCAAAGTGAGGTGCCGCGAGGACATGGTTTGTTCACTTTACAACGGTGGAGTGAACATGCAAGGAGGGGCTGAGAAGGTTGCTTTGAGAACGCCCACCTATCAAAGTCTGTAATTGACCACTACTGATTTATCTTCGTAGCCATTTGTCTGATAATACATTGCTCTTGATTCCCACACCTCCAGTCATCTAGTTATCAAAATCTTCATTTCATTTGCTCTCTTACGCACCAAGTTCCATATTTCCCACGTTTTCCTATTTCACTTTTTTACTTTTATAGCTCTCAGGTCCCTTAAAACACGGGTATTCTAGCTTTCTAATGCTGGAGGAGGTCAAGGCTATATAAGTGCAGGGTTCTTCCCATTGTCTGGAGCTAATTGTGTCGATTTGGTCATAAAGCTAAGATATGTCGACCGCTTCTTGACTAACAGATATCTGCACTATAATGAGTCACTCAGTCAATGAACACCAACTTTTTATTGGTGGGATTTCCTTTGGATTTGTCGCTCATTCCCTCACGAAGGCTGAATGTGGCCAGTGACTGATTTGCAAGAGGCCTTGGCAGTGACTGGCAGTCAAGACAAACATCATGAGACAAACATGAGACGTTGCATTACTTAAATCTTTTCCCAAAGTGGGTCGCCGAGTATTGTAAACAGGACTAAGGACCTTTATTAACTAAAATGCCTCCCTACGTGTGGCCCCATCTCCTTGCAATGTCGATTGTCTAAGCAACAAGTGAACTGCAGTGCAGATATCTTTACTGACCGACATGCATAGGTAGGAGGAGAGGTGCTACGCCTGTCTAGGCTGCTAGCGGCTTGATGGCGGAGGTTAGCGAGCCTGTTTATAAGGTACTGGATCCTCTTGTTTACGCACATCACATAAAGTGGGATCATGATCTCAAGGTGTATTATTGCATTCAAGACGTACCTCAACCAGTCGTGGCAGACTCATCGAGTTGCCTATTCTAAAGCGTCCACGATGGTAGCCACCAAAATATGAACTTCTGGAAAGCTTAACAACTGTTTTCTGACCTGATAGGCATCTCCGCTTCACTCCCTACGGCACCATTTATTAATCTATTTTCACATACTGTAAGGAGTTAAACCATTTGCACTCGCCACTGCAGTGCAGAATCCCCTTTTCCTTGCTGACCGCTTGTCTCAAACTGCAGACACTGGCCACTTCGGTTGAGAAATAATTCACTCTCTCCCACCTAAATGCGGGACACCTGTGCCCATCATCCCTACTTTTCAATGAGGATGGACGCAGCCTGCGACAACCAACAAAGCGTTGTAGTAGGACGGTCATGTTGTTCCAACATCGACTCAAGTGAATACTGTTCTTCCAGGTCCACATTTCGTCTACCTTCCCAATCACAAGATGAGGTCTCTGTCAGAGCTTATCTGCTAATGAGCGCATAAGTTGTGATTTAGTATGTACTGCAGTGACTCGTACCATCTGCTAGCGCAAAAGTGGCTCTGTTCCATCGAGGTGGTACCCTTGACGTACAGCTCACAATGTGATTCAATGTGCACGTGCTGGTTATAAGACCAATCCCTGGATAAGTGGTACAATATTTTTTGCAATCTAGCCCTACCTCCACCAGTCAGAGATAGACCTTAGTGCGATCAGCAGAAATAAATGCAGAGGCACGGATAACTTTAAATGCGTGCTTGAAGCCCTGCAAGTTGTGCTTTTGCTCGATATTATGGACATCGGTCTGTCCAAACTACTTTGGTCTGATACGCCCTCACTAAAGACTGGAAGTGATATGCTTACCAGTTGAATTTCGTTAAGATATCAGGACACATTTTAGGCCACAAATAGAACAAACAGTAAGAGTAAATTTTAACAGCAAAAAACCTCTGCCATCATAATTTTGCGAATGAACCTGTTGGAAAACCTCGGACTGCCGAAATAAGTATCGCGAATTGAATGTCAGTTGAAGCTCAAACCTCATAATTAATCAAAAAAATTTTGATTGGGTGGAATAATCTCCAATTTTTAAGAAGCAAGCCATGAACGATGTAAAGGTCTTTGGAAAACGCTAATCTCTCATTAGCAAACCTTCAAAAGCAGTATCAGAGACGACGTATTAAGTTTCTTGACACTCTGGAGCACACGTCTTGAAACGCCTGCAATTAGCTATTCGAGTGCCTTTTAAAGAATCAATTTATCACCAAAATTAACTCACTAATTTTGAGTCAGCATCGGAATCGCAGAACTGGGAAACTCATTTTAAATGATGCTTACAATGAACAACTAGGCGGCGATCGTATTGCCACCTTCTTCAAGCACTAGCCACAAATGATTACACACACATAGACAAACGATATTTTAAAGGGCTTTACTTGATTGCCCTTTGGCGATGATTAACCCTAATTTTAAAGATAGTGGTTCTAATATGTCATTTGATTCATACATAGCATTAGCATTCAACTCTCAACTGCCGGATGTCATTCAAAGTCAAAATTTCCACATCGCCATGGGTTGATTGACGCCTTAATTATCGTGGCTCATTGTCGTCCACCAAAGTAAGCCTATCTGACAACCTCTTCATAATTAAATAAGCTACAAATTAAAGCAGCTCTGCATGACGCCTGTAATGCAACATACAAAAATTGAAGCGCCCCATTGATATCCTCTTCTTGTTTATACTCACCTTCGATCTGCTACACAGCCCTCGACCCATGCTAATTTTGTTCCGGTTCCTCAGTAGCCTATCTACGCATGTCTCCACAAGACAATTTGACCCATCACATCCTCAAGAGAAGACTTGGAACGCTGCACCCTTTAGCCTCTCCGAAGCAAAACACAAATATATCGCTGTCATTTAAGTTGCTCTCAGAAAGTGGAGGGTGTTGGTGTAAGTTTTGACTAAAATGAAGCAAAATCTGAGCTATTTTTTTGCAAATGCACATAAAAACAGCAGTAGGAACGATGAACTCATTTGGTGCAGTTATTTATCAAAAGGACAAAATTAATGTATTCTCATTTCAACTCACCGCGTGTAATTGATGAACTAGCGTGAATTCCAAGCCAAGGCGATGATTTAGGGATTGGAGAAGGGAAGACAAATAAGAGCTCTGTAATGCAAAACTAAACAAGAGCACAATTTGACGCTGACCTAGCACAGCCTGGATCGCTATCAATGTCGTGAACACCTCAAGTGCATAAACATCTGCAAACAAAGTGCAAAACCGAAAACAGAGATGCAGCCATAATTTTGGATACTTAGAAGTTTCCTTGCACTGTTTCACATGTCCATCGAGAACAGCAAGCACATGGAATCAAATGTGAAGGCAAGAAACTCATGCACCTCGCTAACGAGCACAATTTTGAATTACCTAGCAGAAAAGTGGTGCCGCACACCAGAAGTGACAAAAGGTGCCAGCACCAAAAAATGCCACAATGCATTTGGACCTTGCTGAAGATGAAAATGCAAAAAGTTAGTTTGACTAAGAATACCTGCACGGTGCAACTTGCACTGCACCTGAATAGCTGGTTTCACCATCATCCTCTCATTTTATAGTGAATGCTTCCACAATTCGGCTGCATGAGTAATCCACCAACTAATCAGCTCGCCTAACCGACACAAAAGACGAGGTTTATCTTGACCAGACGGAAAATGAATGCCTTCAATTAAGTAGAATCTTGTATTCAAAACTCAGTGCCATGGCTGCAACGGATATAGAAATATGCTGTGTAATCAAGGAACGCGTCCGTTAATGCGATGTAATGTGCGACAAAATGCTGGTAAAAAATTGCAAAAATTGCAGAGGAATTGCAACTGGTGAAAACTGCAAAAATTCTTTGAATGCTTGCAATTGCTTTTGGATGGCACTGAAACCAACCGCATTAAATGAATTTAAAGGAAAGGCTAATTAAATGAGCAGTAACATCAGGTATGCAAGCGATTACAACTCAAATGGTAGAGCATAGGTATTAAATGCACATTCAGGCTAAATATTTTGTTCTTTAAACGCGTTGTACACATTTGAACACTAAACTATGCTACTTTATTTATTTTAGACAAGTGTTATTGCGTGATATACTTTGGCAATGGAGCAACTTACTCGTTCACACTCTCTCCTGCGAACACTCCTGGCAAAAGAAGGCGGATTGTGTTGCCACAGCTTTATTGTCTCAAACCAAAGGGATTAAACGCAGCCTTGATGCCAACTGGAGAGGTGACTTCTCTCAGTTTCGGAGAAATCGTCCTTCTCCTCAAGCACAGGGTTTAAGCCACCCTCCCACCACTCGTCTAGAGTTTAAGGCCAAGGAAGCATAAGTATTGTAAAGCCTTATCGTCTCTTCGAGAACCGCCCCTAGTGTAACCTCTACTGGTTGATCGCTCTTTTTCTTCTACCTCATCCGATTGGCGGGGCATCTCTGTAGAGTCGTATCTTGCTGTTGCGGACGGTTATTGGCTAGGCACGGAGTTGTTTCAAATGGGTCTTTAACCCAAGGAAGGTGGAATTTTATGGTGAGCCCTAGGTGAAGAAATCATATTGCATATTTGTACAAGGTTTCCCTCGCGGCAGACCTTAGTCCAACTGCGTTCGTCGTAATATATTCTCTGTCCGATATAAGACATCCCTGCGTGTTTCCTTACGATGCTAGAGGATCTTATGCAGCACGTACTCGATGCATTGCTGTTTGCTACTTCAGAATGAGCTCTCATTTTGCAGTCTGCAATCATCATGATCGGAAGATCAGTTACTGTGTGGAACGCAGCCCTGCATGCGAGGTGAGTGAGTCTCAAACTTACCCTCCACTCTTTCTGTTTTGCATCATTAGAAAAGACTTTAGTAATCCGGTAGGAAGGCGGTTCATTCCTTCTGCCTGTCTGTTACTCTGGGAGTGTCAGCTATTATGAGTGTCTTTGAGATCTTGAACGACTTGCCTATTTTTTTAAGTCTGCCAACGAAGTTGGGACCTTGATGGTAATGGACTGATCCGGGTACTCCGTTTTGATAAATTCGTCCAATGAAGGAAAGTAAAGGGAATGCTTTGACGTCTTGCGGCTTCATGAGTTCTGTCTGGACTTAATTCGTGAAAAAGTCAAATGTGTCTTGAATGAATCTTTTCCCTTCACGACGGGTGATAGTGAGCCCATGTCGTCCATGCACCCTCTTTCTCCTAAGAACCTCGTGGGCACAGGCAGTAGTGATGCGATCTCTGTGAAAATAAGGTTTTTCTTAAAATTGCTGTAATTGGTGCAAACTCGGCAGCAGTAAAGCACGAATGAGTAATTAAGGGACGTCAGTACGTTTTGCTCGATGTGCCTTGGATAACAGGTTGTACTACGGAGACTTAGGTCATTGGATTTTCGGGAAGCACGCCATCTTCTCGGACGAGTTCCCACCATTCTCGCTATATCCGCTTGGCTGCCTTGCTAAACGAGGTTATATTTTCCGCTGTGGCTTTACAAAAGGATACCATGAACGTCGCTCATACAGAAGCCGTGTTGGAGTCAGTACTCTGCGACTCATCATGCTCCCACTGCTACTGGAAACTATTTTTGTCTGCTTTCCAATTAGTTAATGCAGCCAGATGGTTGTATTGGCAAAACTATTAACAAACGACCTTTGACAGAGTGTCATGCTACTTGTTTTGCACGGTTTTCGGTAGCCGCCGTCTGATCTGACGAGGCTACACGCACCAGAAAGGCGAGTGATCATCGAAGGAAACGGAGTTCCTTCGGATTTAGGCCTAATTCTGCGTCTCGCTGGTGATACAAGACCAGTGTTAGCTTAGTCTTCCGTTCTCGGATGTCTACACTAAGTGCGAGAATGTGGTTGTGGTGGAGTATAAGGCGTTTTTGGACTAGACTAATTAGTGCTGTCTACACTGGGCGTTGGAATGTAGTCGCAGCATTACAGAGGCCAAAGGACACTGAAATTTATGATACCCATTTGGCACTATATTAGCCATCCTCCTTTTTTCTGTTTCCATCGCTAGCATCCTGATTGCATGTCCAAGTTAAGGAACTGCTGTGATCCATGCAGGTGTCTAATTAGCTGTTTGTTTAGCCAAATAATCTCCTTCACCTAATTGACGAGACCAAACTTGTGTTAAATCTATTGCTTGTAGGTTGCTGCTCCCACCTTGGTATGATGCTAGAAATGCTTGAATATTTGTTGGAGCCTATCGGAACTCGATTGCCTTAAAGTCGTTGACAAGATCGAGAAGCTACTGGTTGAGTTGGGGAGTCTTGTGAGCTATCACACTGGGCGTCTTCCTTGAGCAATTGACTTGCTCTCGCATTTATTTAGGTATGATAGCATTGCAGAAGTGCTTTCTCCACTGAAGTGGATTACCCATACTATTCTGGTACTATCGAAAGTTAACTTCAAAATAGGGAGGCTGGGCATATCAGTGCGCAATCATATCAAAGCGCTATGACAACAATAGGTGGTGATTGATAAATATTCTGTTGGCTCTGCAGTGCCAAGTTAAATATGGCTTTAGCTTCCATAAAAACCATCTGCTAACTTTAGCGCTTAACGAGATAGCTTGGATTGGACGTTTGTATGTTAAGATGTTCGAGATTCGGTCGCCTCCCCACATCGTGTTAGTGAGTTTCCCGCTGTGAATAACTGAAAGTTATTTCTTCTTTCCATGCCACGCATTTTGTGCAAATTTATTTAATCCTAATGCAGTGCCCATGAAATCAGATGCCACTGTCGTCCACCTATTTACCTACTTTGCGTTGTAAAACACCCCCTTCGTTATAGCACTCCTTTGCTTTTTTTCACGTCCACCTGTTTTCCTTCCTTTCTGAAGCTGTTTACTTGTCCTGCCGTTTGGTATTCTTCCTTTCTTTGTGCATCCACTCACTTACCCGTGCCTGCTCTGTTCATTTATGACCCACCTCATCTCTGCTGAATTCGTTTATTTCGTACTCACTCATATTTATGGTTTCCATCCTATACGCACATGCAGTCTGCTTCCCTTTAATTTATTTTGCATAGTTTTGACAAAACGAACCTCTAGGTGCCCGTTATACAAGAATCGTCTGTTCTCTCCAGTGTTATACCGTGTATGTGTCTGGCCGGAGTAGCGGGAGCAGCTGGCACGCTCCTTTTGCTCTCACGAGCATCCTTTAATCGCTCCTGAAATGTCACCGCTCTGACATAGTTTGTGTTCCACATCTCTACATTTTGTCCCTTCTGCACTTCTCTGTAGACAGCATACTTTTATTTTACCATCGTTTTCTTAGTTAAGGGGGAACGATGCGTAGCGGAGACGCTTTGAGCTTGAGAAGCCCTCATCGAAGGGGATGGATTTAGGTCACTATTGGTTGGTGTGCTTATTTTGCTTGTTTATGCTACTGTCTTCCCAAAAAAACATGATTGGAGTGGAACAGACTTTTCTAGTTTAATAGAATATGTTGTCATAGAATTTTGAAATTTCATTTTTTCCAAAAATATGCTGCCTAGAAATCATCATCATAGCTGCCTCAAATTTGTAGTTCAAAATTAATGCAACATCCTTTAACTCTGTTAGTGAATAAATGGTGGAACCAATTCATTCTGAGTGGCTACTAGCATTCTATTTCTGGAGTCTATCAGTGTCTTCGAAATGCGCATGATTACATTTTGATATTTTTTATTTGATGTGTGGGAAACCGTTCCTTTAATCTTAAACGACTATTTATAGTCCAGGCATCCATTACAAAACAACTTGGAGCATTTACATCTTGGCTGACTCATTTAATAGGTGCTGTTTTAAATGCTCACTTAGCTGAGGATTCTTTCATTCGCGACCTTGATCCTATTCGCTGCCCAATGCAGAACCACTGAGTGGTGTGTTACCGCGCGCATTGGTGACGTGGATTCGGCTTCATTAGAAATCACAGAATGCTCGAAGGGATGAACTATGCACGAAAATTAAAGGTTCTGTCATGGTTTGAGCAACTGAATCCCTGTTTTGCATCTACACATCTGTTAAAGTGTGTTGAGGAATTTTAACAAAAAATAGCCCGATCGAAGCCAGTCTGAGGCTACTTTGTGGGAAAGGGAATAAAAACAGAGGAAATGGACAGAAATTCTGAAGCATTTGCCAATGGTAGCAACCTGTGCTGCTTATTCTGAATTCTTTTTTAGCAACGCTATTTTCGATAAAGTCGGTGAGTCGCTCACAAATCCACCTCCGATGCATTTCGCTCAACCAGTAGAGGGATTGAGTCCCCATTTCATTTACACAAGAATGCTTCGCTCCTCACCCACACTCCCTTCAGGTTTGTATTCCCCTCCATTCCGCACATCCTCCTGCCAAACTTTCCACGTATGCCCCTTTAACAGGGTTCTCTCATTGCTCCACCTCTCCAAAATCGCATCAGGCATTGATCAAGTGATTGATGGATTCACGCTAAAGACCTTTGGGAGGACAACTTCGACCAGCCCAAATCAGACCGCATTTTACCAACGGCCAAGTCTTCTTTAAGGATAGATCGGATTAAGTGCATTATCTTTAGCGATTTCACCGTTTTCGCTTCTGGCGATTCGATGTATCTAGGTGCCCCGCACCAACTACCTCTTTATCCCGCGCCATTTATACCTTTGAGAGCTAAGTTGAGCATGTCACCTTTAACATTCTGTTTTGCCTAAATCCCTATTTATTCCTCATTGCTAATGCCCTCCTTTGCTCTTCTAGGCAGCTGCACTATCTGGTGCCACGCAGTGGAGAAGAAGAGGAAATCTTCTCTTTAGACTACCTTTACCCTTTGCACCACGTGGGTCGGTGTCTGGATGTCTAGACTTGTGTGCATGTGTGTGTGTCAGCGTACTTTTCCCACTTGCACCTTGTAGAGTCGCATTAATTGGTGTCGTGCGGGAAAGAATAAGACGATGCGAGTGTGTGAATGTGTGTGAATTGCTTGACGTTCTAGATGACTGGATGAGCAGTCCTATCCCACGCATGCTGAATGTGGGCAGATCATCTTTCGTGTCGTTAGGATACCAAGGTGTGTCTGCAGTCGCAAAACAAGAAAATTTGTCAAGCGAAACAAAATTGACATCACTAACACATAAAGTGGCAGGTAGTTACAACCAAACAGTTACATTCCTCTGGCATTCAATACCTTAAGGCCTTTTACTCTCACGCAGCCTCACGCTTGATATCGGACCGAGACGAAGGAAGGTGGTTTTGTTAGCAATGCTCGTATTTCGAACATCGAATGATATCCTGCTTGATATAGTAGGGGAGGAAGCACATTCGTTACCTCCTCCAGAGGACAGTTGTGGTGTCGCCAGAAAACCTGCGTGTCAGCCCAATCTTCACGCCACCCAACTCTGTTTCGTCTATTAGCAACGACCTGACAATTGAGGAAGTCGCATGCATGTTGCACTGGTATTGCTGAGCTCAGTTCTGAGTTAACACTGTTGAATGGCTCGTAACATCCCTGTGAACGAGATATTCCAGTCTAATTAGAAGCTCTTAGGTACTGATGTCGTTGTATCATGATACCTTGACTAATGGCTTGTTTTGGATTATGATTTAGTGCATTGCGTCCCAATTTTACTTCAATTTTTCCCTGTGGATGCAGATGAGTGGGATTTAGGCTATTGCGCTCAGAGGAAATGTGGAAGTTTACCTATGGGATTAATGGGATCCGTTTTTACTCACGGACGAAAGACCTATTACTTAAAGGCAATCTTTGATGTCGTCGAAATCGAAAAAACTGCGATGTCAGGCTTTGTAGTTTGTGGTCCTTTCATGCTGAGAAAGAAAAGCGTTTTGAATGCATACGCATAAGCATCCAAATGACCGCGTAGATGCAACGGAATAGCTGTCCCTATAATTCAAAAATTTATTGTGTCTAGGCGCATTTGCAGGGTGCTAGCCTATGGAATAACAATTTTGACTGCAGAGTAAAGCATTCGCCTCTACTGTATCTCTTGCGAAAGGAATTATTGCTGCTCGAAACCCCTCTTCCTTCACATAGCAAAGTAAAACGTAAAGCTTCCTTAAGATTACACTACCTTTCAACTGGGATTTCGCACAGATTTCAAAGGACTTTTTACAATGAAAGACTCAGCTATTTAAATCAAATATAGGATCAGAAGTAGCCATTGATCGATTTCACTTAGTTTAGTCCAAGCATCGAGGTAGCCGTCAGGAAAAGCCATACATTCTCTTGGTGATCACGTCGTAACCTGCCCATTCCAATGGATCGGACCAGTTGATAAAGTTATCCTCTTTGCGTCTGACACACCACAGTTCCCAAATCATTAATACAGCAGACTATTGTGAACGCCACCAATTTGTCAACGAATCTTGCGAATTACTCCATCTCACTTGACTTGCCCTTCTTTGCATTAACAGCGAGTGCGATGACTAGTGCTTGGCTCTTAGCTCATAATCAAAGAATATAAAGTGATACAATCAGAGTTCTTGGGCTTCTCGTCGTTGGCTGCATCTGCATTTCTTAGGATTAGGTAATCTAAGCCACTCTCGTGGCAATCTCCAATGATGATAAGATTACTTCTCCTAGCAAATCGTACGCTCATTGGATACCTGCTCAGAGGAATGTCCTTGCCAGCTTCTACACAAGGTGATTCCAACATCCAAATGCACTCACAATACGACATTTATTAATGTTAAAGAACGGCAGAAGACTAGCTTGGTCCTGAGGCAACGCGGACAGTAGCAGTCGACTAGAGTCAGTTTGCTGTGTATAGTATCAAATGGCGTCAAAAGCCCTTTCAAATGACTTGTGTGGGGAGTGGGAATAGCAGCTGGCACAGACGTCTGTCGAGCAGGGTACACTGCCTAATGTGCTGAGACATGACGGTGGAGAACCGTCGAGTGGAGAGAATCGACTTCCAGTTTGGAAGAGTAAAACAAATGTTTGCCAAGTATGAAGCATCGAGGCATTCGCATATTCTCAATGGCAATTCAAATGAGCGTTCTGTGATCTTTCGATCGTTGTCTTCTTGTGTCTGAATTTGTAAATATGCATCAGATCTTGGGTGGCGTGGTAAACGCCTGTGGAAAATGTAAGAGCGAAATAGAAAAGAACTTGTAGTTAGAGAGACATTAGCATAAGCGTACAAGGGAAGCAGGTAGAGTCTACTGGGGCCTACCATTGTTGGGAGATCTTAGCAGAGGTTGACAGCGTGGCAGAAAGGTCGAGGTTTGCATAGGTTGCACCTCGGGTCAGAGATTGGAATCACCTCACCCTCACGTACACACACAAGGTCAGCACAGAGACAGCTGATAGTGTCCTTTTCCTGGCCGTAGTGAGTCGACGACCTTAAGTGCATTTGCGTTATTAAACACTGATGGCCAAGTCGTGTGGCTTCTCCCCTTTGGAGTCAGCGTTGTGTATGGTTTTCGTAAGGTTGGCTCCACACTGTTTCACCTTTAACTATATTTTTTAAAATTTTCTAGAGCACACTTAGTGAGCAAATCCCAATGTTCGTTTCAGCATAGGCACAAAATTTGGCAAATTCTTCTTGTATTCATGCGTCGAGTTATGCCAAATGTGCTGTTTTTTCCACTTTACTGTTCAGTGTGCTTTGGGATCGAACAATGTATAAGCCTTTTTAAAGTATCACAACTGGTATTTGTTATACAGGTGCGACTTTCAAATGCTGTTGAATGCCGAATCCTAAGGACTGTAAATTGTAAACGTACTTCCAGTGATGTTCGGCATGTTAGGTGAAAGCGGTTGTGGTCACCAGTAGAAACTATCGTTTGAGTCGGACTATCTGCACGCGGATGAATATTTGCGACACTGGGTTCTACTAAGAAAATGGAGGCGTCACAGATGCGTGACACTGGTAGGAAGCACATTATGCGTGGCTACAATTTATAACTCCGGTTAGCTGTGCACTGAGCAATATGAGCTAACTGAATAAGATAATTAAATCAATGACAAACTTTTCAAATTCTAGCTTGTTATCTGCTCCTCCGTGATAATGGTGCTTCTTTCTGTAATGCGTTGAGGATTCGGCAAAGAAATTAGATGAAATCCTCAAATGAAATCCACGATGTTTTGCTGTACCTGATTTGGTGCGCAACAACTTGTAACAGCGGTTGCCGATTAGTCGAAACAGTACCTCTTATTTATTTTAACTTTACGTACCCTTAATGGCAATATGAATGCCAAGCGAGGAATTAAAGCTATCAAATAAATTATTTTTTGCTGACGTGCTGGTTAAATAGGTTTGCCTCGTTAGCTAACCTTTGACTTTGCCGTACTCGGAAGACGGAGTCTCTAAGTCAACCTCATATTAAGGTGCTGCGATTGTAGTCAAAGTCCTCCACTGATGCGTCCCACCACCCTCCGAATTTGTTTGCCACTCGTGCCAAGGATTGCATAAGGTTAATCGTAAGTCTTTTGTTTAGTCCCGAATCTGCAGTAAAATGAATACAGCATGCCCAGCTGATAAGTTACGCTGCCTTCTCTCCTGACCTAGCTCAGCTGATGCGTTGCATATCACCTAACTTGACCTTTAGCTCCGACAACGATTATTTGGTGTGGAATGTTATTTAGCTCACAGATCATCAAATGAAAAAACATTAGATTCCTGAGGCACTTCACACTTCAACTAATCATTTCTGTTTTTTTAAAGTTCTCCTACCAGGTACGAAACGGTGCTCGCGACCTTGCACTTATAAAGTGAACTTGGTGTGTGAGATAAAGAATTACTTGAGTAGACTTGCCTGAGCGTGGCCTGATTAGCCACACTTTGCTGCAGTTTAGTGTTTTCTACTTCTAAGTTGCCATTCTTTAGAAAGTACGAACTTTTTAATTTTTTGATATCATAAGAACAACGATGTTTCAAATTAGGCTTCAGAAGTGGTGCAAAATGTCAGCTTCTTTTTGTAATTAATGTTTAACTTCCCAATTTGTAGATTTTCGAATTTCGCATCGCTTAAATATTGTTATTCGTTTGATGAACATCGAAGACAATGAATTCAGTGTAGGCCTTATGTAGATAAATTACGAAGGAAATATTGTGCTCTCTCAGCATAAAGAAATTCGCGAGTCGTAAACTAACATAGTAGAAATTACTTGGTTTAAGATGTGATCTAATTTATGTCCTGCTAATTTGCATATTCACGGCCCCTAAGTTGCACCATTACCATGATTGCAGTCCCCACGACCAGGTTTGCGGAACCCAGACTTCAAGGTAAAAACCTTTAAAGGCAACTAGCGCAACACATTTCACCACACTTTGTTGTGGTTCGTGTTCGCTACCTCTATTTTAGTTGCCGCTAATCAAAGGATGTGCTTTTTGGATTTACTGAAGCCACACGAGAAACGGCGCATCTACCAAGGCTTCGGAATTCTAGGGAAGCTGAGGCTTCTCTTCGTGATTCTTGTTTAATGTTCCAGATTCAGTTGAATTAGTTCGACCGCTCTCAAACTGTGAACCAATTTATAGAGCAAGTGTATTCTTCCCCACAAAAACACGTAAACGAATAAAAATAAAATCTGCTACCTTTTATCATATCTTTAAAATACTTGAAATCAGCGGGATTGGCAGAAGTCACTGTGCGGTTAAAAGGAACTTAGGCTAATAGACATGATGTACCTACGGTAGTGATATTCTCTTTTTGTTAAGATGTTTCTTAACCACGATAAAAGTACTGCTGCGCTTCCGTCCAGACCGTCCTAAAAACAGTAGACACAGAAAAGAACTGATGCTCCTGGCGTAGCTTAAAGGCTGTACTAATCTGGAAATTCAATATGGGCATATTAGGTATCATTAAATAATACAAGGAGTCGAACAAGCGACGAAGCACTAAAATTGCAAGTAAAACTGAGAATTGGAAAGCAAATGGTGTATTTAGTATGTTAGATCATGCTGATGAAGCTCTCTGCCTCCTTCACCTTCCTTTTTACTTACAAACATGTCAAAGCAACTATGAATGAGAAAAGAGACGCTTAATTGTTCCTCTACACCTGCAATGCGAAATTTATTTGAATCGAATTCTTGCAAATAATTTTGTTTATTACCCAGTTGACAATTACTCGCTTCCTTTAAAGTGCTAATCTGCAGAAAGCATTTTTTTTGCTATCTTCGAATCTACCCACGCCCCATCCCTTCCTATCTTTGCTGCATTTTCATTCTTCCGTATGCATTTACTTCAATTCCTCCACAGCACCTCACGTCTATTACCCACACTACAAACACTATTACTTTCCAACTTTATTCTGCTACAGAAAATTTATTGCTGCGCTTTCGTTTTATGGCATTGTGAGATTCCTGAGGTCATCGACACCATTCTAGATAATTTACACGATTTATTTTACAGGTGGTCTTCGAAGTAATAGCACTGCTTAGCTCCATTTGCACGCCCTCAGATTATACAGCAATACGATGCCATGCATTTATTTTAGGCATAATCTGCCAAATGCAACCACTATCAGTTCAAAGAGTAAATTATTTTATTCAAACTTTCCTGCCTACTCTTATAACATGAATTTTTGGAATCTAAAAGGCAGCTATTAATTCTGTAGCTAGCGCCCACATTATCTCACAATTATCCTGACAAGCAGTTAATGCGAGTCCAGCCTTATGGAAAGGGAGTTCAGTTTATTTCCAATCCGACAGCCTTATCATTTGCCTGTGGCACAATATGCATCAAACGACTTTACTGGGTTAAAAGACTAGAATCATTAGTTAGACGAGAGAGGTTTTACTGCTCTGCTGACAAGGCAATTAAAAGACCGGTAGACTAAAGTGACATATGACAAAAACAAGATACGAAGGACTGTAGGCACAGTAACAGATGTCACTAAAAGCTATTCAAATGCATGACCTCCTAGCACAGCCCTCACCTCACCTGGCCATTTCATTCAGCACATCATTCAAGTCCACTCACATGAACAGTGGTGGTACTAGCAATCACATCTACTTAAAGGTACCGCGTACTGAATTGACAACATGACAGCATTTTGGATCGCCCGCGGAGTAAAAGATACCGCAAACCTACTTAACCTGCATTTAGCCCCTTTGCCCTCCCACCTTCTTGGCATGTATAACCCAGTACAAAGTTGTTGACTGGGTCTTGTCCTTTTTTCTTAAGCTCAACCTTTCCTCCTCGCACTTACTTACCCAACTACCTACAACCTACACATCCTCTATGTGGTAATGATTAAATGCGCGTTTAAAAGTGGGGTTGGAGAACAAAATGGAGACTGTATTTTGAAACGCACCAATCAACTGCGCCAACAATTAGCTTCTACTTAACAAAATAAAACATTTCATGCCTGCTGAAGCATAATATACCGTAGGTGTCGCTTGATCATACAAATCGACTGTGGCTGAACACTAAACACACCTGAACACACATACCAACCGCAGCTCCTTCAGTTTTTCCTTTTCCAAAGATGATCGGAGACACCATACTTGGGCAGAATACACAGACGTGTACTCAGCATACTAGCAACCGACCCCGCGAAGTGCAATGATGAGGCGAATAAGTGCCCTACCACCACAATTCGTCATTCAACAAAGCATCTGCGCATTACATGGCCGCCTTCGCTTCGTCTAGCACCGCCCGCCGTGTTCTCCTCGGTAAGGGCACCGTGTTGTCAGTCCTCATCCCCATCGTGTCGTTGGTGCAACGTCATTTTTACGCTTGTCTGCTACATTCTGCGACACCTCCGTCCGACTCCTTCTTCGAAGGCGTTCTAATGCTCCTTTGCCTTCCGACTGCTGACACTGCTCCAGTCTCCTCATGCTCCTCTGCAAAATCTTTTTTGCTTTTGGCCGCACTAAGCCACATAATGCAAGCATTTTGTCTTTCTCGTCCAGACCACCATTTATCTTCTCCAAATCAGCTGACATCCTATTGAATAGACACTGTAAACTAACCTCCCTAAATGCATACGCTGCCTCTTCTTCCTCGCTCTGCACCAGTTTATTTTGTCGCATTTCAGTCCGCGAAAATTCTTGTCTGGAAGAAATCACTCTGCCCGAAATGGTAATTTCTCTTATCACTTCCCGAGGAATTTCAAAAGCCAAGTAGGGGAGAGGGGAGTTTTCGAAAGATGTGGAAGCGCGTTAGTCCTCACCACGCCCCTCCAAATTCTTGTCTACAGACTTAGACTTTTGCGCCTCCTGTGGTGACACAATTACACTTACCTTGCCATTAGCTGGTTTTCTAAAAAAGGTCTAGTTCCTATTGCTTGAGAACAAAAAAAACAAAGTTCGTCGTTTCATCTGCTCGAGGGAATTAAAAAGGGGGAAGTTTATAGATCTAACTGTCATAGGCCTAACCACACAAAATCAAACACGCTGAATGTAAAATTGAAGGGTGAATAGTTGTTTCAACACCTAACCTAAAAGCCCTTATCTACTGCGTGGTTCTCAGCTGTGCACTTAGTGAGACAACGCTGACGTTTTGCCTCAATGCAAGTGATTTTTGCTGGTCCCGGGTGTTGGCACCCAGATGACACAGAACTCTGCCTAGGAAAGGTTTTTTTAATGTATCAGCACAAGAAAATGCGCAAAATCGCAAAAATAGCAGCCACTGCCTGATGATAAAGTAAAAGGAGCAAAGCAATAAAACTTGCAAGTACCTCTTTGCAAATGTGCGCAACTCGCATCTGACAAACTAATCTAGCAACGCGGGCTACACGTACACAGTGGAAGCCTTACTTACCGATTGGTGGTCGAGCGGATGTCGTCTATGTTAAATCTGTTCATTTGGACTTTAAGATAATAAGGAAGTTAGTATCTCAATTCAGTGTTTTGTGCCCACTGATTAATGCACTCAATGGTAGCAAAAGTTCAAAGCAAAAGCAAAGACTAATAGAGCTGCACAAGTGTAGGTTTGCTTATTTAAGCAGCAAATGAGCAAATGCAGTGAATTCCTTTGTTGAATGCCCTTTTTAGCGGTGCATATTGTAAAAGAGCACGGTTTACGCTTTTGAATAAAACTCATCACTAACCGGCAAGTTTTTACGCTTATTACAATTTTTTGCTCAATTTCCAAGCTATCCCTTCACATTTCACTAGCCTCTCAAGCGCAGGACCTCGCATATGTACAGTTTAATCGCTAAACTGCAGAAAATACTATCTTACGAAAATTATTTTAAGCTTGGTTTACTTGTGCTAAACAGATGCTATGCTACTGGCCGAATGGTAGCCGACAACAGACGCGTTGAGATTGTTTATAGGGAATTGAATAACGTTTTTGAGGACGATGACTGAAGAAACTGGGGTAAAGAAAATATCTTAAGAATATAAGGCTGAATTTACAAGAACTCATCCAACAGCTAAAATAGCATGTGGATCTGACGTCCGTGCCCGCATTGCAGCAAGATATGCTAGCAACCAATATTATATAAGACTGGGTTGATATGCGGTGGTGATTTTACAGAACAAATGTGTTCTCTAATGGTTAATCGACTTTAATTAGACATCATTTTGCTTCCGAAACCTTCGAAGATCGATAATTCTGCTCGTGTCTCATAAATAATAAAACGAGATGGGAAGAGCTTCTGCTGAATTAAGCATGAAGCCCCAGTGCTCACTCCCGAAGGGTTTACCGAGATGTTTTCTACACCAGAAGCTAAAACACAATCATGTGCAACTGCGTATAGACTGTGCTACCTAAATGAACGACCTCAGGGTTCGGTATAGGTGTTGTAAATCTCTGGGCTGAAAGCAGGATCAAAATTTTTTTATCTAGTGTATCAATGAAGAGAGGAAGGCAATTGGTCTTAGGCTTAGTATTTTGAACAGGTATGCACCGATAGCGAGTAGAAGCGGCCTTCGCCACGGAACTGTAAATTAAAATTAGGCACCAAAGCTAATGGTTCTCCGTCTTTATTTCGTTTAGTTTTTAAGCATGGCGCAAACCGGTGTTAAAGTTGTTGGCTAAGCGAGTCGCTGCTTAGCTAATCTTAATTCATTTACCCTAGGGCGAAAATTTTCCTGTACCTATTCCACTGTATTAGCCTTAACGAATCTGCTCAACCTGTGCATTTTGGTGCAGCGACGGTTATTAAAAATGAGCGAAATCGACGCGTTTTGTTGCTTTTAGTACAAATTAGCATAGGCATGTGACATACTTACTAAGGTAATTGTTCCAAAAACACCATTGGTGCCTGTCATTGAACCCTCAATAATACCCTACCCTGGATAAAAATCTTAGTAGCCGCTTATGGTTGATTTAAACTAGACGCTTTCCTTAAAGATTAAATAAGTTCCTTGTTTTATGCCCATAGACTGCGATGGCATTAGTCAGTTGACTACATTTTTGTTCACTCGAAAAAAGCTATTTATGATATTCTGCCCCTGCTTTGAAAATACACATGCCATAATCACATTTTGACTTTTACTACGCCACTAATATATGTCGAAGATAAATGAACTCATCTGCGAGGCGTTAGTTTAGACCATCAAGCTGAATAAGCTTCACTGCCATTAACATAGCCTGTGCCTACAAACGTGGGAAACCTACTTCCAAAGCCCTTGGTGGCTAGGGAGAGTCGTTGCCAGAGGATTGACGGGCAAAGAGATTGTAGCGGATATCTTGAAAACACTGTGTTGATCCAGTTTAGAACCACCTGCAGCACCTCATTGTACAATACAATCATCTTTGATTCACCTGGCTATGGCTACAAGGTACTGCATGTTTGCAGCATGGAGTAGTTGAGGTGATTTCTAAGGTAACTAGTGCACTAGTACTTAGCTACGCATGCTGAGTTAGCCTTAGACAACCACCAGCCTGCTTCTAGGGCACCTTCATTGTTCTTCTTAACTCCTTTGCTCTCTACCCCCTCTTGTTCCCGCATTTGATGCTGCCAAGTCTTAGCTCTTTTGCCTTACGTCAGTATGCCAATATTTATGGCTGCCCTGAGAGCTAAGAGGATCTGAAGCATTAAATGATAGATTTGGCAAAAGTCGTGTGATTGGGTGGTTGGTTGTGTGGATGGGTGGCTTATGACGGACGGGATTGAGAGCACGTGTGATGGTTATAGCAGATGGATGGAAGCATATGAAAACATAACGGTGTAGTTTGATGAGTTTCACGCGTCCTTTTGCTTAATTAAGCGTCGTCACGTTATCTAACTCGTGGTACTTAACTGCCTTATTTTTGCGGACGAGCCAGATGCAGTACACAACAGTGAGCAATACTTTTGGAAATAAGAACAGCTATGTTCTGTTAACCACACATGACACATCCACCCTTGAGTATCTTAACCCTAATGCTAGATGCTTTTTTTGCGTCTTCTAACAGATCCCCTCACAGCATATCTACGTGTTTGGATTTGCAAAGCAAAAAGTGCTAAACATAATTACAGTGGTGTCAGTGTTGCACTTTGAATTCCAGTTTTAACTCGTGCATATGCATTCTGCAAAATTTCCTGCGGATACACTCATGCTGCTCCAGACAATATCGTCAACACCATTAACATTACAGAATTTGCTGCTGCCACTAAACTTACTGCCCTTTTAACCAGCACTACCTAATATACCATAACAATATAATCCTAAGTTACGCAAGTGAAAACAGCGCCAATCAATGCGGTATAATGTAGTAAGAAATAGCATGGCTCTATAAAGTACAAAAATGACGGGAGAGGAGTCGGATGAATGTGAAGAATGGTAAAGTGACGTAGGGAGCAGATAAGAACAATGTGATGAAGCGAGCCAGCAACCTCGGCTTTCCACTACCGTCGTTGGTAGGGTGACAAACAGAGGTTCCCACTTGGCATGGTTGCCAGCGTCTGAAATTCTTTATTGCTTAACCTTTGTTCTATTTGCTTTCCAAAGCAGCTATGTAGTATTTAATAACATTAAATGAATGCTGGTTTGTTCGCCTGCAATAACTTCTGGACAAACAAGTATCAGAAGAAGGCTAGCATCATCCCCCACGCTTAAAGATTTTAGTGGAATTCGTGATAAACGCTATTTTTAGTCCCATATCCACACACATTTCTTCTGGCTGCCATCCGGTCGTGCATAGTTTTGATTTTAGTTTGTGAGCTTGGTAAAACGTCATGACACAAAAACCCCCTTCATGTGTTTTACTTATTTGTATAGAGGAGAAAACTGCCACGATGCCTCGAAGGTTATCATTGCCACTTTATGCTGCAAGTAGGTAATCATGAATTCTTATGTTTATTTACTGCATGTCTTAGAGTTGCACAAAAGGGAATGAAGCAGGCGCTTTGGCTTCGTGACTTTTCAGCCAAATGACACAAAAGGGCGGGCTTCATCTTATCCCTTTCCAGGGAGCAAATTATTTCAATCTTGACATTCCATCAGTGCTAGCACATCTCAGTTGCGATGGGCTTTGGTAACCTCTTCATGGTTTTCATCTCTCCGCCTTTACTGCTCTCCATTTCCACGTCATTAACGCTGCAAACTTTATTAACGATTTAGGCGCAAAAATGTTAACAATGCAAAATCACTGATCTTACTCCTAAACTGGCTCCAAATTTAGTGAATCCAGCATAAGTAATCCAGGTTTAGGATGAACTCTTTCAACTCAACCGTTCCTTCCCTTCCTGTGCAGGCGCTTCAGTAGGTGGGCCAGCTGCTCTTTCCATGACTCTCGCCCGATTATTTATGGAATACTTTTAAGATCAGTCAATACTGGAAGAAATAAAATGCTTATATCAACGATTCTTACCTAGCCTTGCTCAAAATCAGGGTTATCAAAATCTGCATTTTGCCAGATTTTTCGGAAGTGCGACCTAGCTGTTGGAATGATTAGCACGAAGAAAAACGTTTAGAATTATAATTCTCGAAAACATTACAATAAATACGCTACTGTTCCATATACATGGCGTTGCTGCACAAGGATATCTATGCTTTCAATCGTGCCAGAAAAACCCTTAAGGGCACGGGCTTAACATGATTTACACAACTGCATAAAATTTTGGGTAGAACCTTCGAAGCTCCTCAGGATTGATCTGCAGTCACCATGCACTGATTATTGGAGTCATTGCGCATGGAGGAAGGGCATGTCGAGTAAGACAGATTATCTCGTGGAATCCCTTCAGAGCCCTGGAGACTTCACTAGCTTTCTACCGGCTGCTGCAGCTCCATGAAGAAGGACCATTAACACCTGGTTTAGCCCATAAGGCGGAACTGATATGAAGAGATCTTTAAAGAACTGAGGCGCTATAGAGTTAACTTCTGTGTAAAATCACGATTTGCTACTTTTCCTGACTTTTTTGCATAGATGATTGAGGTAAGAATGTTCAAGAATCAGACGGATTCTGCTTTCAAATTGTGAGTATGTCTGCCAAAGTACATATTTTAGGGCGAATCAAAACGCCACAATTTTATAGTAATGGGCATATAAAACCGTAATGAATAAACTAAGATGTGTAACTTAATGAGCGTCACTCTAGAAAAGCATCGGTGCCAATTTTTGCTTGCAGCCTCAGAAAATGAGGAACTTATGGAATGGAATCCTTACCTGCTTGACTGCGAAACGTGTCCTGTCTCAATAGGGATAGTGTCTAATTGGCAGCAAAATACTATGCTAATACTTGGCACAGAATAATGGGCTGCTTGTTCAGCACACTACTCTGCTCCTATGTTACAAATTTGGAGTGTCAGACTTGATATAAGATTTCACGCCTGCAACTCAGAGTGATCGGTGCTCGTCAGTAACTTCTTTTACGATCCATACCCCTCGCATAATATTGCTAAACAGGAATTGTTCGATAGGCCGTAATGGGATTATTCAAGTGGTGTCGAAGTGCCTGATTATCGTAGCTGTTGATCAGATCTTGTACATTATGGTGGCCTTGGTTTAAATGCACACAGCTTGATCTAAAAGTGCTTCCATACTCACTAATTTAATTAAATTAATCCAAACTGGACTTTAATTGTGCTTGCAACTCCAAACGCATTAATTTCTTAGCTCATAGATGAGATACTGTGTCGTTTAGATGTTAGGTAAAACCAAACAATCACACAGCCTAATTGGATCTTGTCCATTACATCCTTTGACTTTACAAAAGATGCAAACACTCCTGACGTGACTAAGTATTACCTACTAACTGATTGCGGGTTTATAAGACGACGTGTCAAATGACATTGCAACGTTGTTCTGGCCACTATGTTTCCGTCTGCATATTTACATCAGCTTGGCATGCATTGTGTGTCCAGCATTTTGTACAAGCATACACTGAGTGTTAATCGAGTAACAGAAGGGATGCGCACACAGACAAATAGGGAGGTAAGCGTGAATATAATTCCTGCAGAGTGTGAGAGGTACACTACTGTGCAATCGATTAGCGGTGAGTAAGTCCATTTTACCCTTTAAAAGGTTTAAGCTGATGTAAATCTGGTCCAAGTACACCACTGTGGAATCAATGCATCATGGAGGAGTTCATCTTCTTCTCGAAGAATGCGGATGCAGATGTGGATTTGGCCCAAATATTGGTAAAGCTTCGAGTTCGGAAGGTTGGAGCAGAGCGGTTTTAAAAAGGCAGCCCATTATCTGATGCCTAATGCTAGCACAATGAAAAAAAGCCTCTCAGGTGCATGCGGACTTCATTATGTGTTTCGATTGAAATGATACTCTGCTAGACAGGAAGGCATTGTCATTGGTAAATATGTGCATGGATTAATTCCACCAAATAAATTGCATTCTGTTCTAGAGCTGGAAACATCTCTATCACCCTCAATGGCTTCAACGCGTTTTCCCCGTAAAGCAGAGGAATGAAAGTTCTTCCTACATTTGAAGTCAGAGTAGTGCGATAGAACTGAAGAAAATAGAAGCACAGGCCAATGACTTCGCCCGCATGTGTCGCTCGGATGCGCGTCACATGCCAAGGACCAGTAGGAAACAAGCTCGTGGCCGATTGGCTTACTCGAAGGCACGCGCCGCTACAGTATCTGGATTGGAATGATTTGCCTGTAGGATATACTTCGCTTTGCATTTACCTGCCAAACTCCTTAAATGCTAAGTGTTCTCTTCGCGAGTACAGCAATCTCGTGTGGCTTGCACCACAACACCACTAGTCAGCTTTGCTTTCAAAGATCCCTTGTAGCAAGAAAACCCGCGGCTCACTCACCTTCGTGCTGCGCGAGGGTAGCGGTCCCAGTCTTAAAAGCGTGCATGAAGATGATGCGGTATTTTACTGCTGCAAAATTGTTTGTGCTCTGCAACGTCTTCATACGATGCGCATTGGGCACATGAACCTCAAACCCGAGAAATTCCTCCGCTGGCATTCGGGTCATATTCTCATCACTGATTTTGGCCGGTGATATGACATGTCAGAGAGTAAAAGACCTACATCGCGCGACTTTGGTATAACTTTCATTATATGGCACCTTAATTAGTCAGTCGAATAGATGCCTCACTAAAGGCAGATGTGTGGCGTCCGGCCCTTCTGATGGCCAAAATTATGTCTGGACCAGTGCAACCAGGTGCCAACACTGGAAGCGATGTTATAAGGTGGACGAGAATGGGTCGCTATAGGCAAAAAGTCCTTAGGGCTTTTTGCCAGTCCCGTCTCATACACAAGTAGAAGGAGCGTCCAGACGTCACGGAAGTCACGGATCAGCATTTCTATCGCGGTGTCGATTGGGACAAGGGAGGTTCCCGTGCATTGCGGCAACCTTACCTCCCCTCCCAACCAACATCTCAAACCATCTCAAATGATATTGTGAGTGGTTGACGCGATTCCTAGCTTCCCAAGGCTGCCTACGGCAAGGGAATGCAGCAGGTGGTTTGTGGTCTCCATTGCACACTTATAGAAGACGGTATTTGTTAGGTGGAAACAGTGCCAGCTCATACTGAGGAGCTAGCAAAAGCCGTAATCACCTCTGACAGGATCGAGGAGCCTACGTCAAACTTCGATTTCACAAATCCTCTCCTTCAAACCAAGGATAATATCCGTTGCGTGGTTGAGTCGCCTGCCAACCTTGAGAAGAGTGAGTAGAGCTTTGTTCGCATCACGGTCATTGGATGGGAAAAAGCAGCATCTTACGTCAATTCTCTATTTCAAGCTCGATGACTCTGCTCGATGCAATTGGTTTAAGTATTTGCAGGTAGGTCCACCAACTGCAGCCTATTTGTGCGCAGATTGTTTTGCACAAATACACTTCCTTATGAACATATTTTGCATCATTCAATACCTGATTCAGGCTTCTGAAGAGTTTGGTGAGCCATTCCATCGACGTTTGGGGACAACGAAGGTGTATGATAGTGTCATCAAGCTGACTTTTGTAAACAGCGACAGGCAGAGATTAAATTTAGAAATAGACTGGTGCTAATCGGTTTTCGAATCACCGCCAGGCATAGAATTGGTAATTTGTGGTAAAACAACTCCAATAGTGATCGAAACCTCGTGGTCAGAGGCAGAGATGAGACCATCCATTACAGCAGGTTGCCGCTTTCATTTAAGTCAATAATGAAAAAATCGCCCCAAGTCAAACAGTTTTTTGGCTTAGTTTTTGGCAATTTACCTGGAAATACTTCTACTGCCACACGATGAAATGTTCCGTCTAGACCTGCAATGTGCACAAGTGCGCGTCAAGTTTGCATTGCTCACAATAGAGGTTTCGAAATCACTCTCCGTGTATAACTTAATCGGACACAAGAAAACTTTAGGGGAGACAAAGAAACAAAGCATTCTTAATCAGCCTTGAGTAAATTATTCGCTGTCATGTTACAGGCATATAGCCGGAACGTGAAGCAAAGAAATGTTAAAATACCTAGCTGGTATTTGTGGCTGTAGCCAGCAACAAAATTGCGTTTTTTTCGAAGGTGCTGCAGCACCAAGTCGCAGCCTACTTGGACTTCCTCAGATAAAATCCATTTTTACTCCGTCGACATGCTAATAACTTGCACGGCAATTGTACCATTGCTGATCTATGAATAAAAAGTGCTTGCTAAAGAACCCAGTTCGAGGTAAGGAGAAAAATGGTTTAACAAACATCGAAAAGCTTATGTCAAGCAGAAGATAAATCTTAATGACACAATGTTTCAGCATCTCACAGCAAAACGCCCATTCAAAGAGTTTCCGTTGAATCAATGCTTACAGTCTCTCGTTGTGTGCACTTCAACGCAACTCATGATTCAAATTCAGCTTGCCTAACTGTTGGCGACGAGTAATCACTAGGTTACGTTTACTCTAAAATATATGCATACATGCGTGTTCATTTTGGTCCAGCCACTTCACTACCTTTAGAGGATTCTGAAGCATCCAGAATTTTAATTAAATGGGCAACAAATCAGCTCTTTCTCTGCAGTCTTTACTAACTTGCGCATATCTCCATTCCATAGTGTATCCAGTCCCTTCCTACAAAGAACCTCAAGAGATGCCTAAATAGGTATCATTTATATTGGTTTGCTAAAATTGAGGACAAGGGACCCATTTCCATCTTTGCTGTAGGGATGTTTTAACAACTAGATGGTCTGTTAAATGATCGACACTAGAATTGCAAGAGTAGGTCAGTAAAAGAAAACTTTACTTCACCTCTCTCAACTCCATCACTAAAGCCAAATGATTATAGCATTAACTTATGCAAATACGGTTATTAGCTGCTTGTGAAGATTAAACATGCAATTTGTACATATTTATACGCCCATACCATGCATAATGCACACGATATGACATGTACTACACGTGACTGAATTTTTAAGAATTGTTTGAGCAATAATTTATAGCTGATAACATACATATCTTTTTATATTCAAAAATCCTCATCAATATATTCGCCGCCTGTGTCTCGAAGCAAGACGCGACAATAGCGTCTCATAATGTCTCCTTTTTATTATACCCAGCTGTAAGTCTCCATCTGTACTTCAAGTGTATCTCGCATTGCCTATTTCCCAAAAATGCTTGTAGGATCTTCGTTTTCGGCATGAGCCGATTACGGGGATCTACCTCATATGCTTTCGTCTAATGCTCTAGTATGGAGGGCTAAAACGCCTTGTTGGTGAGGCAAATTCTTCTTCTCTACCAAATCTGCATTGCATCACATAGCCTACAGTAGTGAGAGAATTGCAAATTGTCACTAAACATGGCAATCAACATCAGGTTAGTTTTGCTTGTCTCGGATTCGACACAATAGAGCGGCATCTCTACAAAGAACTTCCGTACCTACTCACCAGTTCACGGAGTGCACTTAATGGTGGTCCTTCTAGTGTTTTGAGCCTATGTCTCAATCAAGACATGCATCATAAACATCCGCCAGTATGTACTATCGGGTATCCCAGGCACTTCCACCCTCCACATCTTTCTGACGGATATAAGCATGCTAGAAGTAATGGAACAATTCTATTCATTTTAGATCCATTAGGTCAAGCTTGGTACTTTTCTTTGCTAAGTTTGTGAAACAGCATATAAAATGATCTCAACTACACAAATTAATGGCGTTTAATCATTTCACTATCCGTGTACACTGCTTAAATTAGGAGAGATAATGTTCTAATGGAATTGTAATTTCACCAACGCTGAGTAGAGTGTTACCACAAACAAGATGACATCGCCTTGCGCATAATGTGACATTGTTGTGCTTAAATGCAATGCAGGGGTAAAAAGGTGTAAAATAATAACTAGAGCATGGTAATCTGCACAAAACACCGCTGTTATGCTTTTGAATGATCAGAGGCGTTCTTGTGCTACCTCCAAGACGGAAAAGGTCACTGCCCGGGTGCGATGCATACAATGCATAAAGTATGGCTTAGGGTTACTAATGCAGCCCGAAAGGCAGACCATCCCGCCACGGTGCAATGGTGGAGGCCGAAAGAATTTCCCCTTCCAATAGTGAGGGCTAACCATAGCCGCTCTCCTATCTCGACCTTCCTTCATGGCTCTCCTCCTGGTCAACTTACGAGGGCAACCATCACATGGTAATCAGTTGTGTAAGAAAACACTTGCAAGCCAACCACTCTAGGAGCCGAAATCCCGTGCTTACCAGAATGTAGTTTACCTCAAGCAAACGTTCTTAACGACTCGACTGCATCGGGCACTTTGTCCTGCCTAGGAGCCGCATTGGGAAGACAATAGTGTGTACTGGTAATCAGGTGTTCCCATCGCTATTCGTAAGGACATTGGCCTAATGGCAACGGATGACCTTATATGCCTATGCACACAAGTAATCCAGAGGGTCGACGTGAATGGAGAAGAGACATGATGGAAGTACTCCCCACCCACTACCTAGAGGAATACAGACCTATATCCACCGCTTCAAAAAGAACTGCATATGTTAAGCTAATTCGAAGTGAATCTGAAGTGGCTTAAAATCATTAAGCAAACGTTTTTAAAAATGCAAAAATGAGCAGAATATTCATTATAATGACTGAGGAGACTTGCACACGTGTCAGTGCAGCACTACGTCAAGAAGATGCGAAAAGTCTTGGATGCAAGTAAATGCTCATATAGCCCAACACCATTGCAACATGACTGCAACTTATTCCCTCTTCACTTGCTTGGTTACCGATTGTGCTGCACTGTGTTGTTCTCATATTGTCCATGCCATTCTGCTCTATCCACTCCCTTCTTCTTTTCACTGAGTGACCTTTAAATGACATAGTGAGTAGTCTCTGTTACAATTGCCTCCTTTTACCCACTGATTTAACTTATAGGCTAACCAGCACTTTAAAATAACTCCACTTTGCTCCTACAAATGCGCATTACACCCATGACTGCGACCATATACAGCTTCGTAATTCACTCCATCCCCCTTCCCCAAGGTCACCATCTGTTTCTGACCGGCTTATTAGTGATTTACTTTGGCTCGTAAATAACTTGCTTATACACCTAGAAATGTCGAATCGCTATGCAATTATCCACCGCCTCTCCATTTTCCCTTGCTTCCAAGAACAAGTGTCAGTTTGCAGATTATAGCCCGCTCATTTGCAAGCAGATTTTGCTTTGAATCACCTACCTTATCACTTAAAGTAATTTTGGTAAATACAGGACTTGAGCACTCCTTTTCCTTGAGTATATTTGTAGATGCAAGTGGACGTCGATATCTCTTAATCTTACCACCGCCACCTCCACCACAACCGACATCAACACTGAAGTCGAGGCCACCGCGACAAGAGCTAGCGTGGATAACTTTTCCAACAGTGGACTTTTACGAGCACCTACCCCCTCCTCTGTCTCCGTTTCCTTCACTGACTCCGCCTTTACATAGATCAGCACCACCGTTTCCCAATGATGTGATTAAACACTTTGGTAAGTATTTCGTTCTTTCCACGGATAATTTTAGCCTCCATTAAGCTCCCTCTACGCTCACTTGACTGGTCGCATTTTGTTCTTACTAGGTTATCACTTACAGCATTTGAATGAACGCTAGCCACAGGGACCAGTTTAGGGCAAAGATGAAGGGAATGATTTGGTAAGGAATGATGAGTCGGAATATGACCCATCTAAATGTCTAGCTACGACGAGCCAGTGATTGGACATAAATAAGCAGGTGGAGTAGTGCACCATGCTACCATTCCAAATGGAATCCAACTCCCTCACGTCGTCATTGTTAACCAGAGTGAAAGCACTACCAGAGAGCGAACCGGCAACTACGTCAGAATCAACCACGGATGAGGTCGATGTAGAAGTGGAGGAAAAAATCGAGCCAGACAAGGAGAAAGAAGGAGAAGAAGAAGAGAACAAATGTGAATGCAAGAGGGAAAATATAGGTCACCCTGTATCTTAAAATACTCTGGCGAGTGCCTTCAGTATAAGGCACGCATAACCATGTCAGTTAGCTAGCCAGCCAATTGATTTGAAAAGGAGGGAAGGTGATGTGGTGTCTACAGCCCCTACTGCAAGCAATCGTTAATCAATAATTGAGAAAAGGAGAAACGGATAGATGCGTGAGGGATTGGTGGATGCAAAAGCCATGCACAATGACGTATAGAGAGAGGGGTAGATAGAAAGGTAAGTAGGTGGGTGGATAATAGAGAGGGCCTGTCTTAATGCTTGATCTAAAAGCTCATTTACTGCCCTTCTCTTTTAACTCACCAATGGCTTCTTTGACACTTGCGTCTTTCACCAAGTCGACATTCTTAGCCTTCTTTTTACTATTTTTCTCTCGCTTACTTTGCTAACGCCTTTTTTGCTCAAGGCAGCATACCCTTCTTCCTCCTACCCGTCTTTCATTCTAGTGGTTCAAACAAGTGAGACAGCGGGACCACCGCCCTTTATTTCGTGTCACTGTTGTCATTGCTCCTCTCAACCCTAATCTCAGTTATCGATCTCCGAATTTCCCAGCTCATCAAAGGATTCGTGAATTGACTATTTGACCGTCAGATTAATTAAATGGCTGACTAACTCATTATTGATTTGACCACTTTCTTAATTTTTCTACCTCCGCCTCTACTGCTTTGCTGCTCGACTGATTGTCAATGGAATGATTCCGTATTTTCAATCGACACATGCAGTAAGCCACCGGCGAGAGGATTGATCCCATCCGTGCAGGCCGGAGCGAGGCCGCAGCATCGGTGCTCGAATGTCCACCTTTCTAGTACCCATTTTTAGTACACCCGTTAATAAGAGTGCCAGCACAACATTGCAGTCATGAGTGCAGTACTTCTTCCTACTTCTGTCTTTTTTCTGTTGCATGGAAAGTCAGTGCCTTGTAAAGTTGATCCGTGGGTGCAATTTCGCGCTACTGACAAGTAGTAAAGAGAGGGTCCACCAGATTGGCTTGATTTCAGTCCACTTGACCTTAAGATATTTTGCACCTCCTATAATTTTTTAATCACCGCTTGGCCTTGAACATATGCGTCCATGCGTGTAGCTTCGTAACAGGTAGGTAACAGGCATAAATAAAAGTGCAGGAAGTAAAACGCATATAATGAGCAAATAAATTTGGAAGTGGACCATATGACAAGTGGATAGATAAGCGCAATATTAGCTAATGCACCGTTCACGTTATCTTAGTGCCTAATAATGGACATCGTCAACAATTGAACTTCTGCTGAGTGAGAAACGGAAAAGACGAGTTTCTTCGCCTCTGGGTGGGTTTTGATAGATTATCCCTCACTCCCGCAATCATCTACTTAATCTACCAAAAATAGATAACAAGCGCATTGTGTGCACAAATAATGCTGTAACAAGAACCCTCAACAGGGTTAGTTGATGTGACTTTTAATGGGTAAGATGAAAAAAGAAGTATACTGAACAAGTGTGGCTTAACCTGGACTCACAGCTGTCAGTGCCACTTCCCTTCCAGCACCTGGTGTAGGGTGCCGATGCTCTGGCGGCCTTGTGCACAGAGCTGCTATACTCCCTAAGGAAACGCCTTCTTCATTTACTTAAGTGGATTTCATTTTGCATTTAAATCCAATCAACAGCCACACGTCTGCCTCGACACTCAAATCGTTTGCTGTTTTGGAGGGCAACAAGCGGGACCGTCTCTTCCTTGCAGTGACGCTGAAGGTGATCTGAAGATAATCAATAAAATTCTGGGTCAAATGAGTTGGCTCTAATAGATTAAAATCACCTGCCATTAAGCTGTACCCACCTGCATAACAATCTATCGCTATGGGACGATGTGGAGTTGTTTCACATCATGGCAGCCTTACATACTATCTTGAAAACCACTAGCTAATGTCCGGTGTTACTCATTTTGAAAGTTGCAGCAGAAAAAATTAAGCATCGAGTTGCTACAACACTAGCTGTCGTAGTATTTATTGATAAGCCTGAAGATAGAAAATCTTGCACAGTTTGCGTAAAAAAGGAACACCTTGCTAAAAAAGACATTTGAAATGTGGGTATAAGCTATTCAGTGCTGCCATCCATCTGACCCACAGATATGCAAGGGCATCAAAGAAGTCCCAGAGAAGTTAATCTACCAGATACGAGGATGTTTAATCACCTGACTAGTCGTGCTCTCCCATTGAACGGCTTGAAGGTCATTTGTAAGTCATTGGTCTGCGTGACCACTTACGAAAACATCCGCAGACAGATGGAGTAAAATGCATCGGCAAGGGAGAGATTGATGCAGAACTCACTAAGGTGAAAATTTTGCCTTTGACCAAGGCAAGAAGAACCTGGGCAGATGGAAGAGGACAGGATACACTTACTAATGTGCCTTGCAAGGGGCGTAGCCAGGACAAAGACAGGGAACGACTGTGAGAGGAGCAGCGACCTGGAGAACGGAGGTGACACAGGTGAGTCTGATGGTAGTGTCTTCAAAATTATCACTTTTGTTAATAAACAATGGTAATTAAGAAAGAAAGACAGTAAATGTTTCGCTAGAACTTCAAAATATCACAATGCGCTGCGAAAGCGATGTCAACGTCAAAAAAGAAGATTGTTGCAAGATGAATATTCGCTGTCATCACTCCCCTGCCACACTGGAGCTTATATGTAGAAAGTGACTTCAAAGAGTTTGCTTGCACACAAATGCAGCAGGTACCGGTGCACGTGAAACCCTGTTAGGACAAAAAGCAGAGATCTCACAGCCAAACCATTTATACACGCCCAATCACGCTTGCGTGCACGAGAACAAAATGTAATAGGAAACGATTTGGTTAACAGTGCTTTCAATTTGCTCCCAAAGAAAATGGCAAGATGCAACAAAACAATTTGTTGGCAATGTGGCCAAGGAAATCTCACTAGGCTATTGAACATGTCTGTAATCCATCCACGAGCATTGGTGAGTAGTCGAGGTAGTCATGACACAGCCCTATGCCTCTCGTTACCTAGGCCAGTAGCAGATGTCCAAGTTGCCTCACATGCAGGTGACAAGGTGTTACCTACCACTTCTATTTCCAATGCTGCTGTAATGTTTTTATTTCACCCAACATTTTTGAGTAATGGCCCGCAGTAGATCTGACACAGCCTTGCGCCTTTCCCTCTTCCAGGCCAGCAATAGGTGTTTAAGTTGCCTCACCCGCAATTGTCAAAATGACACCTTTCAAATCTTTTACTAGTGTGAGTGCTGAATTCTCGCAATTTCGATACTATTGCTTCTTTTGCACACGGCCGTAAACGTTTACGTCTGCCAACCATGAGGCAGAAATTTCTCAAGTTGGGCAATGCTTGAGTCGATTACTATTGCATCGAAGGCGTGGAAGCCGCGTGATACAAATGATTGATTTGGAAACGGATGCATGCAGCAAAAGATGAGTGAACCCCACCAAGCTGGCCTAAGCGAGAAATTGCGCAGAAGGAGAAGGAGAGGTTAGTTTGGCTACAAAGGATGCCAAGGAGAGAAGATCAAAAGGAAGGTGGAGGGAAAATGAGTTCGGAACTCGCCGAAATTCAGCAAAGGGCCGTAGCTATATGGGGTGGCATCTGCTCAAATTGGAAAATAAGGCATGGCGAGGCATAGGTGTAGTGGGAGGAGAATGAGACATTCACTGAAGTAGGATTGTAATGAGACGTGGGAAAAGAGAAGACAAGAAACCTTTGCCTTATTACCGGTTCTTAGGTGTCTTTAGCCCTATTTGTACAGGTTGCTTCCCAATCTCGGAAAAATGATAAGGAAAAGCCTATGAATTGTGATTGATAGAGCGGTAGATAAGGCTAACCTACGCTAGCCTAGTTTATCTTTGCCTGCAACAGCACCCCTACAATGGGTAAGCGATTCTAAGCAAATAATGGTGGCATAGTACATCTGCTACCGACTTTGTGATTGCAAGATGCTTTGCAAGAAACGCAAAGATGATGTGCACATGATTGAGGAAGAAGAATCAGTAGCCCACCTCTAAATGGGCAACAAACCTGGTAAGCGTAAGCTGCGTGTGAGAATTCCTAACTCTATACCTTTTGGAATTCCTACTCCTCACTGAAGAAAAGAGTGGAGATAAATCTACCTCTCTGGGTTAGATGGAGATCAACAATTGCTCTTCTTAAAGAAATCAAAACAAGAGGAGAGATAGGAATGAAGGAGAAAACATGAAAAGAAAGATAGAGAGAAATAAATATGAAAATGCAAAATGCTACCAAGCTCTAATGACTATGCAGTGTGTGAGGTTGACTTTAAACATTTCGTGATGGTATTCTGCTTTCTCGACCTCTTTTATGTCTTCCATCTTTTTATTAGGTCATTCATTCGTTCATCTAACACTGCTGACGCAAACATGGTCTGGAAATTTATCAGAATATTTTACGGGTGAGAATGGAACTGAAGCCATTGCTTTGGACACGCGGACTTTTCTCGACAAATCCAATTTAAAACGCTTCAATCTAAGAAAGGAATAGGGCATAAACTTATGGAGAGATCAAAGAGAGATGCAATGACTTGCCCTTAAATTTCATGAATTATAACTGTTCGCGATGCCTTTTTCATGACGTCAGGATTGGCAGTAAAGAACTAGACGAACACAGACTGCTAGGGTGAACCAAAACGTAAGTGTTGGGGATGGACTAAAGCGTGGCGTAAATGATAGTGTAGAGCTCTGCGAAAAGTAGCATGTCTTGCGTTATTTTGACTGAATATTCCCCATTGACACGTGTAGGATCGATCCATGGCACGTGTGGCCTGCAGCGTGGAGCGTGGTCTATTGTAGTGTCGTGTTTGCTGGTCCGCAGGACAACGTTTATTTTAAAATGAGGCATAGAAATCGATTTCTTTGGCCTCTGTAAGTTCGTGCCTTCGTCTGAAACTCCCTGGAAGAGATAGGAAGGCGACAAGTCCTTTCCCACGCCTTTCCAGCCTTGCATGCAACAGGACACTGGAAATCAGTTTACAGCCATAGTGGCTAATACTATCAATATTTGGGTAAACGAAATATTAATTTAAAGGTGTGTGAATATCCATACTGTTGTAAACCTCAACAGTTGAAATAAATTAACAATAAGTGAGGCAAGTAATATAATTGGGTTTGACATCATCTTGCGAGATTTCAGCGATTGGGCTTGTAAAGATGCTGTACTACCTTACTTTCATTACCTTCGATTGATATACTCAATCCGAACCTACTGGCATCGGAATACCTTTCATTGCAATAAAAAATAGCACCAGATCTCATTCCCGCGATGGCCAAACCAATGTCTGAGGATAAAACTATTTAGATCGTATTGTGTGGACGATGAAAATCTAGTGGTGGCAATGTCTACTTCAAAAGTAAACATGTTCGGTCATTACGAAGTCAGAGGAGCTGGACTATAAGCCCATTAGCTCCCTTATATTAATGATAGAGACATTTTGAGACTTTTGTTTTCTCCGAGGTATCTCAGCCCCTATAATGGCGACAGCTTTGGTAAACTCGTTCACTTGCCATGCATGGTAAGAGAAGTGAAGACCTACGACGGACATGATGCCAAAACTAACGAACAAGACGAAACGGGTTTTAATAACTTCAGTTCTTTTGCTTACCCTCCTTATCTGGTTCAAATTTCCACTTACTTATGCTGTGTTGTACAGTGAGTTTCCTCCCAATCATCTCATATCGCTTGGCACTGCATCGAAGCAAAGCACAACATGTTTGTGTATCGCTATGCTAAGTAGTGTAATACCAGAGAAAGAGGCAGTAACGGAACCAGCTTAAGGTAAAAGAGTGCAAATGCACCGCTGTCTACGCAAACATAACTAACATCAGTGGACAAATATGGCAAGGCATTAAGCATATTAAAAAAAGCACACTGAAGCCCCCCTCAATCACTCATCATTTTAATAATCAGTAGCAGTTTAGATTGTCACTCAGATGTCTTGCCTAAATAAAGTTTTAAAAACTTTGTGGATCATGAATTGTTTTTGAAGTTGCATGATGGATTCGAAATGAATTGCAGACCTGCTTGCTCACCAACCTCAATTTCGAACTTGCGGTAGCGCATCAGCCGAAAAAACTGAGAGAACCGCTGGATCGCTGTTGCATGGGGAACTGCGTGTTTTTAGCAGCAACGACAGTCTCACCCACCAAAATACACAAGAATGCCTATACATGGGACCTGACCTGAAACCCGGTAGAGAACGATGCCTATTCAACTCGTCATCTTTTGCAATGCAAAGCGCTATGCTATCCAGCGGTTTCAATTGCATAAATTTGCAATGGATATTAAACGTCCAGACAGATAAGGGACAGATCTTACCAAGAAACAGGATCAATATTAGCAATGACAAAGCAAATGCTTTCCGTTCAATCAGAAAATGATCGATGGCGGCTCAAAATGTGCTACTCAGTGGCGAAGGGAACAATCGTTCAGACGGAAGTGGCCAAGATTAGAAAGGGAGAATCTGGTGGTTTAATAACATAGAATGACCCAAAAGTGCGTATGGCAGCACTTTCAAAACAATAGCAATCCAGGTCAGCCAGCTATAAGGCAAGTGTTTTGCGGCTAAAGTGGGAAAGGATTGTGGTGGTCGAGGGGCAAATCATTTTTGCGAACCCTCACTTTTAACCATTTCAAGAGGTCGCGTCCATCAGACCAAGATTGCTGCTAAAATCCTCAGTTGGAACAACGTGTTGATTTAGATGTACCTAACCAGATGAAATTATGCAGCGATCAATTCAGCTAGAGACTGCCCTTGATCTTCGAGCAGCTGTCAGCAGAAGTGCAACCCACACTTTTGCGAGCACATCAACATTAACAACGCAGGCACCCATGTCTGATGAGTGCCTGATTGGCAGCCAAAAAGGCTCCCAGCCAATTGCACAAATGCCAGTTCGAAAGGGCCGGCTGCTTATTTTCCATCGTGTTCAACATTATTGGCACTTGGAAGTGTGACAATGCTATTCGCTTGAAAGGCTCCCTCCTCAGGTCATTTTACACCTTAGGAAGCTGACGTTAGTCCGCATCCACCAAACTCACAACCACACGCTTGACTAGACATTTGGAATGAATCGTCAAAGCACTTCAATTTCTTTCCTTTTCTGCACAGATTCACCTATGCACTCCTCCACCTGCCTTCCTACCTACCTACTCACCTACCCGCCATAATCCCCCTCCACCACACTACCCTAGCAGTTCGTCTCATTAAACAACCCTTTCGATTACACACCTGGAGTGACACATCAACGCAAATTTACTTTCCTTAATGTCCTTTTGCCTCTCCACAAATCACACATGTCCTACTCACCCACTTGCCTACCTACCTCAATCTTTCCTCTTTCATCTTTCCCCATCCCCACATCCACTCCCATAGTATTCTGACACACAGCTCCCACCTCTGTGCAGCACACTACTTCACTACGGTCTACGTCCCATTCTTGCCTACACCTTCGCAACTCCTAGTTTTTCCATACACCTGCATCAAGGCTTTTCCTTCTTACAAGCAGTAGTGGGCCCTTCACTTTCTTCACGGCCCTCCCAAGGCCAAGTAGCAATGACTTTGATGATGCACAAACATAATTACACTAGAATATCCTCACAGCTGAGCAAGAGACAAGCACTCACGGACCTTCACAACCCATGACATGCAACTACTACTAACCACGCTTAACACAAACAAATCACACAACCACTCGGTCTCTTCCCAAAAACAATGACAAGGAAAACGCCAATTCCTTGCTTCACGTTCATTATTTAAGACGTAAACACTCCTCTTGCTAGGAAAAACATCTTGTGCACATGTGTACATGTGTACACATAGAGAATTATCAATTACGCTACTCTACTGGTAAAGGAGATTGAACATGTGTGTGAGAGACATTGAAGGAGTAGAGGAACATTCACTCATTCTCTGATGGCATCCACCATCTCATCCATCCCGCGTGGCATTCCTATTCTCCTCCTCCTCACGCAGGCTTGCAGGTGAACTACGAAGTGGATGACTTCCTCACTCCTCAGGAGGAGAGCGAGGGCCAGCAATGGCAGTCACCAGCAGCCACATGGGCCTGGTGGGTAGGTGGAGGTAACGAAGTGCAGTCACAACAAACAGCCACCCATGGGTCACCAGTGCACGAGGCACGAGGCTGAATGGAATGCTCCCCCACCCCGATCAATAATCAAAGTCCACCGTCAGTACAACAGCAAACCGTTCAACTAACTGCCAAGACAATCCTATTTAACCTCCAAAGGTATTTTGCAGTAAAAGACAAACTCGATTAGACATCACAGAATTAAAAACAAAACAGTTTGACAGTCATCATATTTAGCTTTTTTGCCTACTTTGGCGAAAAAGGGCATAGAGGAAGCGAATCGACAAGTGGAGGAATTCACGGACAACGATTAATACCTACTTACTAAATATTTGGTAGGTTTTCCAGCTGTTCCAACCAATTAAGCCTCAGTAATCAGAATTTATTCTCACGGGACTATGCACTGACCAAACAATTTCGAATTTGCTGCTTGCGGAATCGCACATGAAGAGCGCGCAAGCTTAGAATTCATGCACTATCGGAAAGACATCAAACTGAATGTCTTCAAAATCTATCCTAGTATGCGCCTGCTTTAGCTGGCCTATGTAAAAATTAAATGTATGGAAATAATTGAAAAGGAACTCTAGACTAGAAAGTGATTGCCAATTCAAAAATGGTCAAAATTTACAATTATAAGCGAGTATTATGTAGTTCTCTTGACAACAATTTGTAAAGGAGTGCATTTAATTGAGCAATTCAGTAATCCCTTACGCTCGTATTTTGCAGAATTAAGTTTTGAAACACCTTTCGACTTGCGGCAATTAAGAAGCTGAACTTTTATGTGGCTGTGTTGTTTTCATGATCTGTCTTTTTAACTTTAAATTTTCCTTAGCCACACTAATGATGCCAGTTGAAGTTCGTGGCTCCCTTGTACGAATAGAAGCTCTATGGGCCTTGTGATGCGTGTGGTTCTGCTTTTATTTTTATCGAAATGGCTGGTTTTACTATGAATTAAGGGCCAGTAGGTGCAAAGAAACGCGCATCGGTTCCAAATGATACGATTGGTTGCTCGGATGTCCATGTACCTTCACTGTGGCTGGTCCTTAATCGATGTGTGGACAAATATGCCTGAAGAACCTTTGGTTTAAAGCCATTACAGCGGACCTAGAAAAGCACTTTAAGTTAGAAAAGAATCACGAGGATGCGTTTTTCTGTTTTAATATTCTCTTATCAATTTCAAACACCAAACTCTCGGTACAAAGGGCCCGGTTGTGTGGGGTATTTGGAGGCATTAAAATCAGTAATGTAGCGCGCGGCGTCACTGCAAATCGGAGTTGACGACGCCACCGTAAAATTTAAGACACGTACACGTGAAAGGCAAAACGCTGAATAATCGCTTACTTGAGCCGGATGCACGCGAGCTGCCGTGCTTAAATGCAGGCGATGTTTTAGTTCTGACCTCGTCAGCCACATTCATTGCAAGAGGGTCTACCTCTTCCAGTGGCTAAGCACTACATTACTAGCCACTTACAAAGGTGAGTGTAAGACCCCAGCTACGCCAATGAAATCAGCAGCATAAATGTATAGAACTCGTACACATTTCTTGGGTAAAATAATCTCGGCATTTGAAAAACGTGGTTGAACCTCTCATTTGAATGGAATGATCTTTGTCAGCCCTGAATGAGGGCAGAAACCATTGAAAAAATCATGAACAGTCAAAATTTTGCATCACTATCTTGGATCCTGAGAGAGAACGCAGAAGAAGGAAGCATGAATGCACCATATATTTGCTGCTAAATGCACCAATGTGAGACTCAAGCCGTGAAATGCAAAAAATCGGCAACGAGTCGCCTCGGTCTGTCAGCAAACATGGGAGGTGGTGAAGGAATTCTTCTTTAAGATGTTGCTCTTCAGTTGCGGTGACGCCTCGGTCATGACTACCGCAAACGTAGAAGGTTAGATTCTCTGCTGCTTCTGCTGCTGCTTGTACTGCTTTGCATCATGGGTGTAGAATGGTACTAAGATTTTACTGACATAGTCCCAAAGCTCTGCGGGTTCAAAGTTCAAAAGCATTACAACTACCTACTCTAAGTTGTGTTGCTTCTGCTTCATTCTGTGGATGAAATGGAAACATATTTTAATTTGGCAACCTATTTTACGGTTAAACCTTTGATGATTTTTTTTAATTTGTGCAAAGTAAAGGTTGAACTAAATGTTCCTATCGGCGATGCCATTGTGATTTGCAACCTTATCAGTACCTCTCTTACGCTAATAGAGGGCTATTGGGCGTGACTGTTATGTAGCGCGCAACGTGTGAATAGGTGAAGTAAAAGTTGAATAGCGTTAATATGTTGTAAAAGCATGACCTCAGCACGGCAAACGATGAGCGAGTGCCCCTAACCATCGCCATGACTTCACATTTTCACAGTTTCACAAAGAGTGGTATGATCATCTTGGCTGACCCAAATTTTAAATGGCATCAAATGATGCAGATTAAAGACATGTTTGGATGAAATGGTTGGGTGGTAAGTAAAAGCTGGCGATTTCTAGGAATGGGTGGCTTACGGCAGAAATAGTAAATTATTTTGCGTTTGAACTAGTGAGGTTTTTGTGGAAAAATGAGTTTAAACTATTTTAATTAGATTTTTGCACTTGCTTTTGTGAACTACATTTTGTTTTCTCATGTATTTTTTGCTCAGGCAAGTGTCGGTTTCGAACTTTGTCTAACGGCAGTTACGCACCAGATCACAAAATGTCAGCTGCGCACTGCAAGTACTGGGCTCAAACTAGCAGCTTTTTGATGCACGAGCTAGATTCTGAATGTGATGCCATGGTTTTCTCCACATCGCCATGACAATGACACTATAAATTAATTTGTGCCAGTTTGCCCACCTGTTCCCTTCGCGCTTCATCATCTGCCTTTAAAAACCATCAACATGGGCATTCCTAGCAAAGTGATCATTATTACTGGCTCCTCGTAGCCACGTCTCTTCTTATTTGTAGCATTTATAGTGAGAACTATAGCGCAGTATTCCCAGTTCTGTAATTTAGGAATTTGAGATTATATGGGGCACCAAAATTAAGGAGACTCTGTTTTTATGGAGTAACGCTTCTTCTAAACATCGATTAGTCAAGAAGACTAATCAGTGAATGCAAAGTTTTGTCAAACTGTATGCGCCTGAAGCATCAGCTGTAAATAATCTCCATGTTCTGAATAATGCAAAAGGCATACTTGCAGACAATATTCAGCTACAGCTTCAAGCTTGCATTTAACATGCGTTGGCAGTTTACTTATAGTAAAAAGACTAAAAGGTGGTTTATCCACTATACGTCAGCGGTAAGTTAGGAAAAAAGCTTAAATACTGCTTAAAGACTTTGGCTTCAACGTGACTTGAGTAAAGGAAGCCGGCAGTTAAATTTACCAATCGTGACGTGACGAAGTAGAACATGACGCAATCAGACATAACCTGACCTCATGGGGCATATGCTACAAAGTCTACAGATTCATGGTTTAATGAAAAAGGGACAAAATGGAAAACTAGGCCGCAAGAAATGGAGTTAGTGCTATCGCATTATACGGCATTTGTTGTCTTGAACGATATTGCACAGTGTTTGCCCACTATATTTTAGAGGTTGGGCTTGGCTCGCATTACAAATCAACTCGAGTCACCCTTGTGATGCTGGCAACAGACCAGCGCGAAAGAAATTCTGTTAATAATGTGTATTTGGAAAGGGAAGCGATCGACATGGACCAAATGCTACTGACACATAGTCAATGACCAAATCCGTAGATGCTAGCTAATCTGCCCACTATGCATTTTGCTACAATAACTGTTCCCTCATCAAATACGATTTCAAAGCATAAATTGTTTCATTTATATCGACCCTCAAGTGAGATTAAATTGCAATTGACATGCGCTACAAATGTAAAATTGAAAATGTGTGTTGGCAATGAAGAAGGGAATCAGCCATAGCTTATTTCAAATCATCAAGCAAACACTTTGGCTAAAACATGTAAGAATCAGGTTTAATTATGCAGCGAAATTAGGCAAGGCTTCATCCTTGTAGGACATGCCACCTGGTAGGTTACACAAAGGCTGTCTGACACCGGTCCCCGCTAGTGTCCTAAGACTGGAAGTCCTTTTATAAAAATAATAATGACTCCAAAGACGGCAAATGAAACTAGCTACAAGGCATTAAAATGGTCATCGACTACAATAAACTTACACTCATCAGATGATTGCACAAGCATTTAGGTCCCCGCAAGTTATAACTCTGCTTTGCAACCTGACCTCAAAGCCAAGTTAGAAGTGGCTACCCTTCTTAATATCACTCTTGCATTGTAATTCTTCTTAGAAACGGATTTGTGGCGAGCAGCGTCATGAGCATAAACTGAAGGATTTTTTCAGTCACAATTGTGTTGTAGCAAAACTCTTAACATCATGGACAAAAAATAAGCAAATACTCGGTGTTAACTATACCTTACCTACAAGGTCTCTGCGAACTGCCCAAAAAACATCCATTTGTGCATTGCCTCTTCCTAGCCTAATTTAGTCTTGCATGCGTAAAATAAATGCCAGAGGGAATTTATCATTATGCCACTTATTAGAAGGCAGCTATTGTGTTTTAGTGATAGAAGGCGGACGAAATAATCTTAGCAAAATGCAGTTGTATTTTCATTTTTTTGGCTTTAGGCTCTGCATTCCGACTAAAAAAGCCTTTTACTCAACTTAACACAAGAATGTTTTAGCATTTTGCATGCATTTGAAGTGTGAGAATTAAGCGTGCTAATTTCTCAAAGGCTCAAGTTAATTTGTACTTTGAAGAATGTAGAACACCTGAGGTTTTGCAGTACATCTATTCTATTGCGTTGAAAAGTATGACTTGCATTCTTGGCCAAAAAGGCTCATCTACTTTACGCATTGATGCAACGTCCACTACAGGTGTTTAGCGCACATTTTGAATTTAACAAAGTCATCAATTCGCTGGAAGCCAAAAAGTCGTGCTTTTGGCAGTTCTCCCCTTAGCCAAATCAAATCCGTTTCTGCAAAGTTAAGGCTTACTGGAAAGCCATTGCTACAAGTGCAAATATGTTTCGCGTAAAAATTTTGTGCCTGTTTGAAACTGAGCTCTATAGTGAATGTGGGAATTTGCGAAATGTTGACAAATTATCCTAGCCCATAAGAGGTGGCAAAAAATGCATAAACTAAGGCATTTATAAATCTTGAAATGCATTGTAACTTACAAACAAGGAGTTGGAGTTTGTCATCTCTTATGCGAAACCAACTTTTTAAGGCAGTGGTGTAGGGATGAAGTCTAAAGGCAAACTCAAAGGAAGGAAGCAAATTCACTGAGCAGGCATCAGTGAGCATTTGAAAGGCAACGCAATGTGAGGCAAAGTAAGGGAGGCAAGATGGTCAGAGAATGTGCGCAGGCACCCCTATTATGTAAGAGTCAAAATGATTCCCGCGAATATGCTCTTGGGCAGATGCTACTTCAATTCATCTGTCGGTCCTTAGAATTAACTTCAGAGTACCCTCATAATCTTCTAAATAGTAATGGATGCTAATATCAAGTAGAGAGATCTATCCATGCGGTGCAAGTGATAAGTAAAGAGAGGTGAAGGCGTGTATGCACATAAAAGTAGTGGAAAACAGTCGAGGCATATACTGGTTCCACTAATGGTAGATCAATTGCTTTGCAAAAAGCATTGCAGCCAGTTTCATGCCTCGAAACTAGTAATGAAGCCATAAAGACGCATCTAAGTTTCCGCCGCATGGAGCTTCGTAAAATGTATTAGAAATGGAGCGATCAATGCTTGTTCCAATCTAAAGAACACCTGATTACGCATTCTACTCAACTAATTTGGCAGGAAGTTTAGAGCGAGATCATTCGCATTTTTGTTAATTTAACTGCTTTATATGCACTCGCGGATGATTACTCAAGTGTACCGCCTTAGCAAACTTAGTGAGGTTCCATGGATTCTTGACCGACTCGACGAGATAAACGCCATTCAGTCCTCCCAAAGAGTGTGAGCAATCGAATGGGCTTGATTTTGTACAGATCCATAGTAGTGTAGTGGTTATGGACAGATTCATTTTTTAATAGTAGTTCTTAACTTTCAGCTTAGGAATGGATACGGCTCCTCATTCCTCTTAAAAGTGCACTCTCTAATCCATTTCGCAGGATATCATCCTCCAATAAATTGGATCTGCTGACGAAGAGTCGTATGGCACCGTTACTTTAGAGCAAATAGCACAAAATTTAGCTCTAGACGTGGCTGCTGAGGACGTGAAAACTAAGCTACCTCATGTATGAAAGGTTTTCAATGGCTTCCTCCAAACCAAACCAAATGCTATCTATTTGTCAAGAAATGTCAAATGCTAGAGCTTCATTTTGGAAATCACAAAGTACTTAGTAAGTATCCTGCAAATCGAGCCGATTCTCTGGTAATAATATCAAATTTCTCTTCCATTTCTTTGAGCTAAGGCGTATAATTCGAGGAGTATTTCTGTTTTTCAGATATCTGTAGTAAGCCTCCTTGGCTTCTGCGTACAGCTCACGTTTGTTTCCCTTGTTTGAAGCATAAGGGGAAGGCCTTGCATTTAAGAAAACAAACCGCCTTTTCTGGTATTTGGTAACATTTCTATTGCGGAAGTTCTTCGACGTCCAGAAGATAAAGACAGCCGATAAAACACAGCCTTAATCAAAGCAAAGCCAAACCAAATAAATAACAAACGCTCAAATAGTTGTTCATTCGTCATTTTAAGGACTAATTTTTGCAACTTTCAATTAATAGGGTCAATGAAGCAGCTGCCGTAGAATAATGACAAGCGCGAGTCAAAATTTATTTAAGTAGTGAGTTTGGGAGCTGTCAAACGAAAAAGAGTAAGTCCTAGCAGGAAAGAGGCAAAGATGAGGATGTAAAGTTCTGAGTCCATGGCAATAAGGCCAGCATTTCAGCTTGAACTAACCATATCTGAAGTCCACAATTGCGCACCCAATGAACCGAATGTGCTTCATATGCCATCCGAATGCCAACACAAGTATTTGCAAATGTTGTAAATAAATGAATGAGGGAGAGGAGATTGACTTGATTACAATCAAACTGGTGATCCTCTTGTTCACACCAGCCACTATGGTTGTGGTTGGAGGCAGCATTTGTTAAAAGATGATTCCGGTCTAAAATGAAGTAAAATGAATAAGAACTTATTGTTATAAGTCCACAAGGGTCCGCAAACTAAGAAGTTGAGTTGGTCATACTCTAATAACGCAAGGCATGCTTTGCCTCCGCATATACAAGTCGCGTTCTTTACAAGAGCTCATCAGTTCTCCACTGTTTCGAAGAGTTTGTGCAAGCAACCAATATATTTGCTGCAGTCGATTATAACTACGAGCTTGCCTCTAGTCATCAGGAAGTAAAACCTGCCAGGCTAATCTCTGAGCGTGAGATTCAAGGATAAAGATGGGTAGTCATAATCGGTTAACAGCAACATATTACGTCCGCTCTTGACACCACACAATGCTAGACGGAAACTATGCGAAGTGTTATCAGGGAAACTAAGGAATCTTTCATGAGCATAGGCTTTTGGTACTTTGAAGTGACAGCTCCTAGTCTACTGTTTTGTGCTAGTACCTTGTAATTTTTCGCCCTGCTGACAAAATTTCAATGAGGAACCAGTTTTCGTACATAAAAAATTAAGCATTCAAAACATCACTTATTTTAACTTGTAAGCATGCATTTTCTTTTCCTTTTAGGAAGAACTATAATCCAAGGCATAAATAAATATTCTGGGTGCGAATGGGAAGCATATACTTATGCTTGGCACATATGGACCGCGAACACCAATGTGGGCAGATTGCAATTTAAAGATTACCTTTGTGAGCGCACACGTCGTTATGCAGAGCAATGCAAACACAAGTTAAAAACACTTCTATATTCAGAGACTTGCGCGTGAACGCATAATAGTATGGAGAAGCTTTGAACAGTTGAATTGTGTTGTGTGGAACAATGCTTCTGTCGATGCAAATGATGCAGCCTCATGCAACAAGTGGTCAATTCAGGCAAATTGCAGCACAGATTTAGCATCTTATCTCACATATGTTTGTTATGCTTTCGTTATCACGGTTTTCGCCAGTCCGGGTTGCTAATTGTGCTAGGAATCCATCAAAATGCTCTTACGGTATCAGAAAAGTAGGGACTCTTACAAGCTTCGCTCCAGTTGCCAACATTCGGTAATAATGTGCGTCGAGAATAGCGCGGGCGCTCACTCTCGAACCTTGAAAACAGCTATTTTTTCACAATACATGCCTCAGATGCAACATCTTATTCGATAACGTTGATTTGATCCTCCGCTATTTCATCAGAACACATATTTTTGAGTTTGCGTCAGCAAAATGTGTAAGTTGTGGTTTTATTCATGCTAATTCATCTTCTTTTTAGTCGGAACTAATAGCTTAGTAAGGCATGGGCAATCACTGTGGGAAGATTGTTAGTGTATTGCAAAAAATTCTTTGCATTAAGTCTTGTGCAAACGGACCTGACTGTTCCAGCATGGTTGCATGGCAAATGTCGCATTGCATTACGCCAAATAGCATTTGTAGTTTAGGTGGTAGGAGACAGCGATACGGTGATAATGCGTGACCAATGATCGGGTGTAATTATGAAAGTCATTGGTTCCTGAATGCAAATATCGCGAATAACTCATTCAGATCACTGCGAACCGTGAGGTAGTTAACTGTCCCATCTTATTCTCTCCTAATAATAGCAGGGGATGAAGAAGAGAACGCGCTTTCAGACAACCCTTAAGGCAGAAACTAGAGGTAGTTGTTGGCTATAAATGGAGCATAATTGATTTATCTTAATTAAAGCGAATTCGCAGCATGTCACCGCAGGGGTGGCCAAATATTCTTCTAAACACTATCGATGCCGCGTACTATATCCTCGCAGCCCATGCTTGCCTGTGTTTAAGTTGCCAATGGAGTTGAGAAAATCACTTGACCGAAGCCATGTAGCATCAAAATCACTATCCAGACTGTAGAGATTATGCTTTAAGGCTTGCAGTTTATGTTACTAATCTGTAGAATCGAATCAGTTGTACGCATTTGTTAAACTTCCTTAGCCATCAGTTTAATAGGGAGGTTTGTGGTGGTTACAAGCAAAATAATCTTGAGTAGAACTGTCGTATTTACCGAGTCACACGCTTTTGTTGCGCAATTGGGCCCCAAGAAATATGTTTTCGTATGCAAGCGTCAATTGTTCTGCTTTCCTTTTTTCTCTTCCGACTGAATGCATTCAAATAGCAGTTGAATATGAGACAGTATGCTACAAGAGCCTAGGGCGCTTTTGTGGAATTTGTGCTCAAGTGGTTTCATTTAAAAATACTAATTGCATCTTTCTTTTTCGACATTTTACCACTTACCCAGACATTGCGTTTCAGAACTTATTTACCGTCATATTTGCATCATGGCGAGAACCGAACGAAATTAGGCAATCAGGTCACCAGCCTTCAGCAGGCTTCTGCTGCGTGTGATCAATATGGTATGGTTCAAATAGAAAAATGCTCAATCAATAGCAGTGATTTGCGCCTAGAAATGAATTCCTTCACTTTGCTCTAACAATTGCATTTCCGTTTTAGATCTGCTATGCGTGTGTTCCAAATAATTCTTAATTACTTTAATTGCTTCAGGAACATACTTGACTAAGACCTTCTTACACAAATCGTATTTCACTTTGTTCACAAGCCTGCTTGCATCATGTGGCATTTTTATTTATATTTTGATACTTGTAGTCTATGGTTGCGTTGGAAACCAAAAAAGGATTGTGTTGAATTTAGAAAAGTGGTGTTTGTCAGCGCCTTATTGAACCTTTGTCTTAGACACATGTATTACCTACTTTACTGGCAGAGGAGTGTTCCAATGTATACAGCCTGTGTTTCACTAACTTACGATTAGTAATCGCGGTTAGAAGATTAGTGATAGGCCCTAAGACAAGAATGTTCATACGAGCAAGCTCAAAATCAAGCTATACAATCAAAGGTTGTGTGTGCGTAAAACATATAGCCAGCCGAATAGACTACAGGAAGTACCCTTCAGATTGGATTCGTTCACTTATGAAAGAGCATTAAATATAAGGCTTTGTTTAGGATGCAGATATGTTGAGTGGAGTGAATAACAAGCGGTTTAGATCTGCTACAAGACAGCGATCCTACGGCCTTGAGCATAAGCAAAAACGCTTATAAGCCTTTGTGTGCTGAGCATCCACTGGTGGAAATGCAGCATAAATGCTATTTTAAAGGGCGTCTCCGTGGTCAGCGTTTACAACGCTATCGAAGATCCTATTAAAGTGAATGTAGTGACTGACCCAAGCAGGCTTTGAAATGGCCAGTTTACTACCCTGATGCTTAGAAACCGCACTCCAAGAAAATTGAGCACGGACTGCTTCTTTCAAATCCAGTACAATCGCTGTGTAGTGAGGTCTTTTGAAACTACTACAAGTAATGGGTGTTATGAAGAAGTCCAGTGCGTCTGTGTAAGGTTGAAGCCAAAGGTATCGTTTTTCTCTGCTTTGTGACGTAATCTCACAAGCAAGCCTTAGAGCACTACGTGTACCAGCAAATCTGTGACTACTAGAGGCTTGCTGGACACAGAGCCTATTAATTAGCTGTTGTTTCGCTAGCCTATTTTGCACTCCAATCTACGGAATGATGAGATTTGAATTTATTTAGGACTAGCTTTGACTTGGCCTGATTCTCTCTACAATGATGTAAAGAGTCAGCTTACCAACCTGTCCCCAACGTTTTTGTAATCAAATAACGGAGCTGAATTGCGAACAGGGAGTTGGTCTAAAGTTTGCAACGGATAGGCCACTTTTAAATGCCTGTATGATGTCAGCGCATTACCCGGTTACTAACCGTGTTGCCCACACAAGACAAAAAGGTGGTCACTACTTTTTAATTTGACTGTGTTTTTTGGTTATTTTAACTCCACTTATCTACCTACCACCACCCCTCCTTTTAAAGGGAAAACTGGACACCAATCCGCTCCACTTTTGTTCTTATACATGCAGTAGTAGCAGAGTAGGTGATCAACAAGACTTGCAAACTACTGTCCATTTCTGCACTATCATACGGCAATATCACTGCTCAAAATATTTCACAACACCTTGCATTTCCTTGCTATGTTTTATATGTTGTAGCACTCCGTAACCCAAGTGCTACTAAAAGCCTGCAAATTTATCTTTTTACAATATTATATGACGTACAACCCTCAGACTTTGTCAAACCAAGCTATTAATTATGCAACCCAAAGAGAGAGACTTGGAAGCCCTAACTAGGCTACAACGCTGCTTTGCCTGCCAGTAGCCTTATGCATTTAGAAAGCACATCAGAAAGTTAAGTTGATGCTCAGAACGACTTCGTTTATGCAGAGATATGATGCGGATATTTTCGGCAAGATCTGCTTCGTATTGACGGATGCAAAATTAATACTGCAAAAGTCACCCGCATAACATTACATCAAAATTTTCTTGCAGTGTAAGCACAGGTAAAATGGATTTCCTTCAGACTACACTGTACGCACTATCGGTGCTTCATTAAAGGATCGTTAAATTCCGTCTGTGACCTGGGTGTTCGCGACTACAGTATTCATCGGTTCAGAGCAAATAAGGGTATCCTGACAAAAGGCAAGAAAAGTGGACAACTAAGTTCATGCTTGATTAGCAATAAAAACCGCCTGTATTTCGTGTTGAAGTGGTGACCAGTGAAAAACATTTGCCAGATCTTGGTTACTCTTTGGGCACATTTGCATTTTTGCCTCTTTGGCACAATCCACTTACTCACCATTTAATTGCCATGGCCGTAGGATAAATTAAGTTTGCTTAGTTTGTTTCTCAAATGTATTGATTGTATCTATAATTGTAAGGGCAGCATAAGAAGTACCTATGTTCCATCAACTTACATAATGCTGCATATTTCGGTTTCCCTGTATCTAATTTATTCCGAACACACTGCTACGGAAGAAATCCAGGTTGTTCCTACATTGGTGTCCACTTCTTCAATTCCACACTGAATGCGCATTGGCTACTCATACTACATTCACCCATAGACCTGCTGCTGCAATCTTGCGAACAACCCGAAACTTATGATTTTTGATAGGCGATCATGCAGTTCGAGAGCATACGCACCGAGATGCGAAAATTCCAAATCGTTAAAGTGAAAAAGCAATCGTGTAGAATGGGAATGCTACATTTTAAACGCCACAACATTTTTTTCGACGCACTAGGTCCAATTTTATGTATGCGTCAAATAGGTCCTGCAGCATTGAGAATTGTTTTCATAAGGGCAAAAAACACTTAGAAAGTACACAATGTTTGCTTTATAACAAAGAATCACGTGCCACTTGTGCTCAAAGTGATTTCAAACTAATGCTTGAAATGTGACTTAGTGTTAATTGGAACTGATTTAAAAGACACAAGCCGCATAGGTCCTACATTGGCTGATATAGGGCTGGACGACAAAGACTATATCACAGTTCTTCGCTCTTTATACTGAACGTCCAAAAGACGTCCTGCACTTCTAGCCTAACAGCTTACAGCAGAAATCAATTTTGCATGTTGCATCCTAGCCAACTTTTGCAAAATTTGTTACCAGTCAATGCATATACTGAGCCACTTGCTCTAATTTTTGCTACGGTCTCTGTAGGCCTTTAACCTACGGACCATTTTATGCAGAAAGAACAAATTAATAAAGTCCCGATTAGGATAGCTTTGCTGACGATGGTTATTAAATAGGTTACAGGACTCAGAAATAATTCAACTTAACTCTCGTGATGCTTCTAAGTTCACTTTTGACCGGAAGGAGAACTGAGTAGATCAGCTGACCTACTTGCATACAAGATATGAGCTCATTGTAAGATAGGAACCACGGGTGAACGGCATTGAACAGGTAGCAGAGGAATGTTTCGAGTAAAAATTTCATTTACCTCCACTTCCGAAAGGATTTGGTAATAGGGTGGGCAGAAGCGCCTGCATCAAATATTATCGGTCTCAATCCGTTCAGTATTGCCTCTTCTCCTTTAACCACCATGGAGAAATATCAATAAAATTTCAATTATAGCACTGTAAATAACCTCTTCCTAAGAGTACAATGCAATCAACAAAGGCAGCGAAGTCTCTTTGTTTGATGTGTTTGGCATATTAATTTATTGTGTGGCTGCTTGTCACATTAAATCTAAGGGCATATTTCACCATTCAGGAAGCTTACCCCACATTGTTCAAGTTTTGTCTGGTTACACTCTATATCTGACAATAGAATTGATAAGCAACATTAAAGTCGAAGTACCCGTTTTCAGTGTTTGCACTTGGATGAACAGTGGGTTGCAATCTATAAGTTAGACTTGTGAATACTGCGATATGTACAGTGCCATTTTTGGCTAATTAATTGTCATTCACCTAATTTGAATGCATGACAAATTGCTCGAGGGAGGTAATGCAAGCTGAGAATTTTTTAGGCAAGCAAAATATATGTACATATTAAGCACTTGAACCTGAGCAAAAAACATAAGAGGCTGAGAACAGGGGCAATTCGCAGCATTTAGTTTTGAGATGGAACTCTTACCTTGTTAATCTACTGGGGGCATGAATCAAAACTGTTGCCATAAAGTGGAGAGCCGAATTGAGTAATGCCCATGATGCTAGTGGATCTTCGAGACGCAGTCAGATTTGTGTAGTTCAGTTTATTCTCTTGTCGTTTTTACATTACCCAACTACCTGGCAGTTAATTGCTGTCAATGTGAGTGAAATCAATTTTACTTTGTTTGTCAAAAGTATCTATTGCAGCTATAATTATGAGAGCGCCATTAGGTGTACCTCTGTCCGATCAATTAACATAATGTTGCATGATTCGGCCCCGTTTTCAGCCTCAATTCTACGTCAAATACATGTTGACTGCCTGTATTACAGTCGTTCATAGACCAGCTACTACTTTTATAAGAACAATCCAAATCACAAGGTTGCAACTAGGTGATCATGCATTTCAAGTGCATGAGCATCGAGATGCATGGAGTTCCAGTTGCTAAAGTGAGAAGCGAAGCAATCACGCAAAACAAGAATGCTAGTATTTTGAATGACACAAAATTCTACCGGATGTGCTAGGTATGATTAAGAAGGTATGTTGAATCACTTGCATTGCAATGAGAAGTGACACCACAGTGGGTATAAACACCGATGAAAAATTTGTTTTTGTGGACTTATGCATCACGTGGAGTTGGATCTCATGCATTAAAACAAAAATTACCTGTCGTCTATGTCCCAGGCAATTTCAAAATAATCCGCAAAATGTGGTTCAATGCACTTAAGACCGACATAAAAGATGTTTTTAAACTAGTCCTGTATTGGATGACATCAATCTAGGCAAAAAAGACTATATCACGGTTCTTAGTTTTGTATAGAATGCCAGAAGCACGTTCTTTGCTTTAGTTCATAAGTCCGCAGCATGAAACAGGCTTCACAGCTATCAAATCGCAAACTTTTGCTCCTCTTACCCGCAGTCAATGCGTGGACCAAAGCATTTACTCTAATTTGCACTACGACCTCTATGAGCCTTTACCATATAGACAACTTTTAATAGGGCGGAATAAGCTAATAAGGTCCCATTTAGAAGAGCCCTGCATAAGCTGATTAATAAGCAGGTTGCGAACCTGAAAATCAATTTAATCCGATGTTAAGGAGAGCTAGTTAGAAAGGCCCTCTACAAGACAAAAACAGTGGGCAATAAGGCAGGCAGGTAGAAATTCGAGCAAACCATAAATTGCGAAGCGTAAATTACGAAAAACGTATTCACTTTCACCTTCGAGGAAAAAATGGCTGCGGAATTAGAGATGGAGCTGAGGCGTATTGGCGTAGGAATTACTGAAGTTGCAGATAAAAAGGACGAAATGAGCAACATTTGCCAGTCTAAAGAAAAGTTAAAACAAGACTAGCCAGTAGTAGGGTGTGGTATATTTTAGTCTAATTTAGCCTGCGCACAGTGCAAGCCAGGTCATAGAACTTAAATTCTTGTATGGTTGAATACTTATACCATTTTAAAAGCGAGACGGGCAGGCAGATGAAAGGAAAGGCACTTCTACTATCATCAATTTCGCTAGGTTTATAGGACAAGCGTGAATGAGAGTTCCACAGGAAGTTTGGAGACACATAAGATTTGGAGAGTTAGTGCCATAGATGTGGTCAGTTGATGAGCTACGACCTGTGTAAACCGTGATGTGCTCCTCGTTCTTCACATCCACCCCTTTACGAGGCGTTTTGCACGCCCCTGAGAGCTCTTGCAAAAAACGAAGTACATTTGGACCATTCTTTGCTATTAAACCACCAGATTCTCCCTTTCTAATCTTGGCCACTTCCGTCTGAACGATTGTTCCCTTCGCCACTGAGTAGCACATTTTGAGCCGCCATCGATCATTTTCTGATTGAACGGAAAGCATTTGCTTTGTCATTGCTAATATTGATCCTGTTTCTTGGTAAGATCTGTCCCTTATCTGTCTGGACGTTTAATATCCATTGCAAATTTATGCAATTGAAACCGCTGGATAGCATAGCGCTTTGCATTGCAAAAGATGACGAGTTGAATAGGCATCGTTCTCTACCGGGTTTCAGGTCAGGTCCCATGTATAGGCATTCTTGTGTATTTTGGTGGGTGAGACTGTCGTTGCTGCTAAAAACACGCAGTTCCCCATGCAACAGCGATCCAGCGGTTCTCTCAGTTTTTTCGGCTGATGCGCTACCGCAAGTTCGAAATTGAGGTTGGTGAGCAAGCAGGTCTGCAATTCATTTCGAATCCATCATGCAACTTCAAAAACAATTCATGATCCACAAAGTTTTTAAAACTTTATTTAGGCAAGACATCTGAGTGACAATCTAAACTGCTACTGATTATTAAAATGATGAGTGATTGAGGGGGGCTTCAGTGTGCTTTTTTTAATATGCTTAATGCCTTGCCATATTTGTCCACTGATGTTAGTTATGTTTGCGTAGACAGCGGTGCATTTGCACTCTTTTACCTTAAGCTGGTTCCGTTACTGCCTCTTTCTCTGGTATTACACTACTTAGCATAGCGATACACAAACATGTTGTGCTTTGCTTCGATGCAGTGCCAAGCGATATGAGATGATTGGGAGGAAACTCACTGTACAACACAGCATAAGTAAGTGGAAATTTGAACCAGATAAGGAGGGTAAGCAAAAGAACTGAAGTTATTAAAACCCGTTTCGTCTTGTTCGTTAGTTTTGGCATCATGTCCGTCGTAGGTCTTCACTTCTCTTACCATGCATGGCAAGTGAACGAGTTTACCAAAGCTGTCGCCATTATAGGGGCTGAGATACCTCGGAGAAAACAAAAGTCTCAAAATGTCTCTATCATTAATATAAGGGAGCTAATGGGCTTATAGTCCAGCTCCTCTGACTTCGTAATGACCGAACATGTTTACTTTTGAAGTAGACATTGCCACCACTAGATTTTCATCGTCCACACAATACGATCTAAATAGTTTTATCCTCAGACATTGGTTTGGCCATCGCGGGAATGAGATCTGGTGCTATTTTTTATTGCAATGAAAGGTATTCCGATGCCAGTAGGTTCGGATTGAGTATATCAATCGAAGGTAATGAAAGTAAGGTAGTACAGCATCTTTACAAGCCCAATCGCTGAAATCTCGCAAGATGATGTCAAACCCAATTATATTACTTGCCTCACTTATTGTTAATTTATTTCAACTGTTGAGGTTTACAACAGTATGGATATTCACACACCTTTAAATTAATATTTCGTTTACCCAAATATTGATAGTATTAGCCACTATGGCTGTAAACTGATTTCCAGTGTCCTGTTGCATGCAAGGCTGGAAAGGCGTGGGAAAGGACTTGTCGCCTTCCTATCTCTTCCAGGGAGTTTCAGACGAAGGCACGAACTTACAGAGGCCAAAGAAATCGATTTCTATGCCTCATTTTAAAATAAACGTTGTCCTGCGGACCAGCAAACACGACACTACAATAGACCACGCTCCACGCTGCAGGCCACACGTGCCATGGATCGATCCTACACGTGTCAATGGGGAATATTCAGTCAAAATAACGCAAGACATGCTACTTTTCGCAGAGCTCTACACTATCATTTACGCCACGCTTTAGTCCATCCCCAACACTTACGTTTTGGTTCACCCTAGCAGTCTGTGTTCGTCTAGTTCTTTACTGCCAATCCTGACGTCATGAAAAAGGCATCGCGAACAGTTATAATTCATGAAATTTAAGGGCAAGTCATTGCATCTCTCTTTGATCTCTCCATAAGTTTATGCCCTATTCCTTTCTTAGATTGAAGCGTTTTAAATTGGATTTGTCGAGAAAAGTCCGCGTGTCCAAAGCAATGGCTTCAGTTCCATTCTCACCCGTAAAATATTCTGATAAATTTCCAGACCATGTTTGCGTCAGCAGTGTTAGATGAACGAATGAATGACCTAATAAAAAGATGGAAGACATAAAAGAGGTCGAGAAAGCAGAATACCATCACGAAATGTTTAAAGTCAACCTCACACACTGCATAGTCATTAGAGCTTGGTAGCATTTTGCATTTTCATATTTATTTCTCTCTATCTTTCTTTTCATGTTTTCTCCTTCATTCCTATCTCTCCTCTTGTTTTGATTTCTTTAAGAAGAGCAATTGTTGATCTCCATCTAACCCAGAGAGGTAGATTTATCTCCACTCTTTTCTTCAGTGAGGAGTAGGAATTCCAAAAGGTATAGAGTTAGGAATTCTCACACGCAGCTTACGCTTACCAGGTTTGTTGCCCATTTAGAGGTGGGCTACTGATTCTTCTTCCTCAATCATGTGCACATCATCTTTGCGTTTCTTGCAAAGCATCTTGCAATCACAAAGTCGGTAGCAGATGTACTATGCCACCATTATTTGCTTAGAATCGCTTACCCATTGTAGGGGTGCTGTTGCAGGCAAAGATAAACTAGGCTAGCGTAGGTTAGCCTTATCTACCGCTCTATCAATCACAATTCATAGGCTTTTCCTTATCATTTTTCCGAGATTGGGAAGCAACCTGTACAAATAGGGCTAAAGACACCTAAGAACCGGTAATAAGGCAAAGGTTTCTTGTCTTCTCTTTTCCCACGTCTCATTACAATCCTACTTCAGTGAATGTCTCATTCTCCTCCCACTACACCTATGCCTCGCCATGCCTTATTTTCCAATTTGAGCAGATGCCACCCCATATAGCTACGGCCCTTTGCTGAATTTCGGCGAGTTCCGAACTCATTTTCCCTCCACCTTCCTTTTGATCTTCTCTCCTTGGCATCCTTTGTAGCCAAACTAACCTCTCCTTCTCCTTCTGCGCAATTTCTCGCTTAGGCCAGCTTGGTGGGGTTCACTCATCTTTTGCTGCATGCATCCGTTTCCAAATCAATCATTTGTATCACGCGGCTTCCACGCCTTCGATGCAATAGTAATCGACTCAAGCATTGCCCAACTTGAGAAATTTCTGCCTCATGGTTGGCAGACGTAAACGTTTACGGCCGTGTGCAAAAGAAGCAATAGTATCGAAATTGCGAGAATTCAGCACTCACACTAGTAAAAGATTTGAAAGGTGTCATTTTGACAATTGCGGGTGAGGCAACTTAAACACCTATTGCTGGCCTGGAAGAGGGAAAGGCGCAAGGCTGTGTCAGATCTACTGCGGGCCATTACTCAAAAATGTTGGGTGAAATAAAAACATTACAGCAGCATTGGAAATAGAAGTGGTAGGTAACACCTTGTCACCTGCATGTGAGGCAACTTGGACATCTGCTACTGGCCTAGGTAACGAGAGGCATAGGGCTGTGTCATGACTACCTCGACTACTCACCAATGCTCGTGGATGGATTACAGACATGTTCAATAGCCTAGTGAGATTTCCTTGGCCACATTGCCAACAAATTGTTTTGTTGCATCTTGCCATTTTCTTTGGGAGCAAATTGAAAGCACTGTTAACCAAATCGTTTCCTATTACATTTTGTTCTCGTGCACGCAAGCGTGATTGGGCGTGTATAAATGGTTTGGCTGTGAGATCTCTGCTTTTTGTCCTAACAGGGTTTCACGTGCACCGGTACCTGCTGCATTTGTGTGCAAGCAAACTCTTTGAAGTCACTTTCTACATATAAGCTCCAGTGTGGCAGGGGAGTGATGACAGCGAATATTCATCTTGCAACAATCTTCTTTTTTGACGTTGACATCGCTTTCGCAGCGCATTGTGATATTTTGAAGTTCTAGCGAAACATTTACTGTCTTTCTTTCTTAATTACCATTGTTTATTAACAAAAGTGATAATTTTGAAGACACTACCATCAGACTCACCTGTGTCACCTCCGTTCTCCAGGTCGCTGCTCCTCTCACAGTCGTTCCCTGTCTTTGTCCTGGCTACGCCCCTTGCAAGGCACATTAGTAAGTGTATCCTGTCCTCTTCCATCTGCCCAGGTTCTTCTTGCCTTGGTCAAAGGCAAAATTTTCACCTTAGTGAGTTCTGCATCAATCTCTCCCTTGCCGATGCATTTTACTCCATCTGTCTGCGGATGTTTTCGTAAGTGGTCACGCAGACCAATGACTTACAAATGACCTTCAAGCCGTTCAATGGGAGAGCACGACTAGTCAGGTGATTAAACATCCTCGTATCTGGTAGATTAACTTCTCTGGGACTTCTTTGATGCCCTTGCATATCTGTGGGTCAGATGGATGGCAGCACTGAATAGCTTATACCCACATTTCAAATGTCTTTTTTAGCAAGGTGTTCCTTTTTTACGCAAACTGTGCAAGATTTTCTATCTTCAGGCTTATCAATAAATACTACGACAGCTAGTGTTGTAGCAACTCGATGCTTAATTTTTTCTGCTGCAACTTTCAAAATGAGTAACACCGGACATTAGCTAGTGGTTTTCAAGATAGTATGTAAGGCTGCCATGATGTGAAACAACTCCACATCGTCCCATAGCGATAGATTGTTATGCAGGTGGGTACAGCTTAATGGCAGGTGATTTTAATCTATTAGAGCCAACTCATTTGACCCAGAATTTTATTGATTATCTTCAGATCACCTTCAGCGTCACTGCAAGGAAGAGACGGTCCCGCTTGTTGCCCTCCAAAACAGCAAACGATTTGAGTGTCGAGGCAGACGTGTGGCTGTTGATTGGATTTAAATGCAAAATGAAATCCACTTAAGTAAATGAAGAAGGCGTTTCCTTAGGGAGTATAGCAGCTCTGTGCACAAGGCCGCCAGAGCATCGGCACCCTACACCAGGTGCTGGAAGGGAAGTGGCACTGACAGCTGTGAGTCCAGGTTAAGCCACACTTGTTCAGTATACTTCTTTTTTCATCTTACCCATTAAAAGTCACATCAACTAACCCTGTTGAGGGTTCTTGTTACAGCATTATTTGTGCACACAATGCGCTTGTTATCTATTTTTGGTAGATTAAGTAGATGATTGCGGGAGTGAGGGATAATCTATCAAAACCCACCCAGAGGCGAAGAAACTCGTCTTTTCCGTTTCTCACTCAGCAGAAGTTCAATTGTTGACGATGTCCATTATTAGGCACTAAGATAACGTGAACGGTGCATTAGCTAATATTGCGCTTATCTATCCACTTGTCATATGGTCCACTTCCAAATTTATTTGCTCATTATATGCGTTTTACTTCCTGCACTTTTATTTATGCCTGTTACCTACCTGTTACGAAGCTACACGCATGGACGCATATGTTCAAGGCCAAGCGGTGATTAAAAAATTATAGGAGGTGCAAAATATCTTAAGGTCAAGTGGACTGAAATCAAGCCAATCTGGTGGACCCTCTCTTTACTACTTGTCAGTAGCGCGAAATTGCACCCACGGATCAACTTTACAAGGCACTGACTTTCCATGCAACAGAAAAAAGACAGAAGTAGGAAGAAGTACTGCACTCATGACTGCAATGTTGTGCTGGCACTCTTATTAACGGGTGTACTAAAAATGGGTACTAGAAAGGTGGACATTCGAGCACCGATGCTGCGGCCTCGCTCCGGCCTGCACGGATGGGATCAATCCTCTCGCCGGTGGCTTACTGCATGTGTCGATTGAAAATACGGAATCATTCCATTGACAATCAGTCGAGCAGCAAAGCAGTAGAGGCGGAGGTAGAAAAATTAAGAAAGTGGTCAAATCAATAATGAGTTAGTCAGCCATTTAATTAATCTGACGGTCAAATAGTCAATTCACGAATCCTTTGATGAGCTGGGAAATTCGGAGATCGATAACTGAGATTAGGGTTGAGAGGAGCAATGACAACAGTGACACGAAATAAAGGGCGGTGGTCCCGCTGTCTCACTTGTTTGAACCACTAGAATGAAAGACGGGTAGGAGGAAGAAGGGTATGCTGCCTTGAGCAAAAAAGGCGTTAGCAAAGTAAGCGAGAGAAAAATAGTAAAAAGAAGGCTAAGAATGTCGACTTGGTGAAAGACGCAAGTGTCAAAGAAGCCATTGGTGAGTTAAAAGAGAAGGGCAGTAAATGAGCTTTTAGATCAAGCATTAAGACAGGCCCTCTCTATTATCCACCCACCTACTTACCTTTCTATCTACCCCTCTCTCTATACGTCATTGTGCATGGCTTTTGCATCCACCAATCCCTCACGCATCTATCCGTTTCTCCTTTTCTCAATTATTGATTAACGATTGCTTGCAGTAGGGGCTGTAGACACCACATCACCTTCCCTCCTTTTCAAATCAATTGGCTGGCTAGCTAACTGACATGGTTATGCGTGCCTTATACTGAAGGCACTCGCCAGAGTATTTTAAGATACAGGGTGACCTATATTTTCCCTCTTGCATTCACATTTGTTCTCTTCTTCTTCTCCTTCTTTCTCCTTGTCTGGCTCGATTTTTTCCTCCACTTCTACATCGACCTCATCCGTGGTTGATTCTGACGTAGTTGCCGGTTCGCTCTCTGGTAGTGCTTTCACTCTGGTTAACAATGACGACGTGAGGGAGTTGGATTCCATTTGGAATGGTAGCATGGTGCACTACTCCACCTGCTTATTTATGTCCAATCACTGGCTCGTCGTAGCTAGACATTTAGATGGGTCATATTCCGACTCATCATTCCTTACCAAATCATTCCCTTCATCTTTGCCCTAAACTGGTCCCTGTGGCTAGCGTTCATTCAAATGCTGTAAGTGATAACCTAGTAAGAACAAAATGCGACCAGTCAAGTGAGCGTAGAGGGAGCTTAATGGAGGCTAAAATTATCCGTGGAAAGAACGAAATACTTACCAAAGTGTTTAATCACATCATTGGGAAACGGTGGTGCTGATCTATGTAAAGGCGGAGTCAGTGAAGGAAACGGAGACAGAGGAGGGGGTAGGTGCTCGTAAAAGTCCACTGTTGGAAAAGTTATCCACGCTAGCTCTTGTCGCGGTGGCCTCGACTTCAGTGTTGATGTCGGTTGTGGTGGAGGTGGCGGTGGTAAGATTAAGAGATATCGACGTCCACTTGCATCTACAAATATACTCAAGGAAAAGGAGTGCTCAAGTCCTGTATTTACCAAAATTACTTTAAGTGATAAGGTAGGTGATTCAAAGCAAAATCTGCTTGCAAATGAGCGGGCTATAATCTGCAAACTGACACTTGTTCTTGGAAGCAAGGGAAAATGGAGAGGCGGTGGATAATTGCATAGCGATTCGACATTTCTAGGTGTATAAGCAAGTTATTTACGAGCCAAAGTAAATCACTAATAAGCCGGTCAGAAACAGATGGTGACCTTGGGGAAGGGGGATGGAGTGAATTACGAAGCTGTATATGGTCGCAGTCATGGGTGTAATGCGCATTTGTAGGAGCAAAGTGGAGTTATTTTAAAGTGCTGGTTAGCCTATAAGTTAAATCAGTGGGTAAAAGGAGGCAATTGTAACAGAGACTACTCACTATGTCATTTAAAGGTCACTCAGTGAAAAGAAGAAGGGAGTGGATAGAGCAGAATGGCATGGACAATATGAGAACAACACAGTGCAGCACAATCGGTAACCAAGCAAGTGAAGAGGGAATAAGTTGCAGTCATGTTGCAATGGTGTTGGGCTATATGAGCATTTACTTGCATCCAAGACTTTTCGCATCTTCTTGACGTAGTGCTGCACTGACACGTGTGCAAGTCTCCTCAGTCATTATAATGAATATTCTGCTCATTTTTGCATTTTTAAAAACGTTTGCTTAATGATTTTAAGCCACTTCAGATTCACTTCGAATTAGCTTAACATATGCAGTTCTTTTTGAAGCGGTGGATATAGGTCTGTATTCCTCTAGGTAGTGGGTGGGGAGTACTTCCATCATGTCTCTTCTCCATTCACGTCGACCCTCTGGATTACTTGTGTGCATAGGCATATAAGGTCATCCGTTGCCATTAGGCCAATGTCCTTACGAATAGCGATGGGAACACCTGATTACCAGTACACACTATTGTCTTCCCAATGCGGCTCCTAGGCAGGACAAAGTGCCCGATGCAGTCGAGTCGTTAAGAACGTTTGCTTGAGGTAAACTACATTCTGGTAAGCACGGGATTTCGGCTCCTAGAGTGGTTGGCTTGCAAGTGTTTTCTTACACAACTGATTACCATGTGATGGTTGCCCTCGTAAGTTGACCAGGAGGAGAGCCATGAAGGAAGGTCGAGATAGGAGAGCGGCTATGGTTAGCCCTCACTATTGGAAGGGGAAATTCTTTCGGCCTCCACCATTGCACCGTGGCGGGATGGTCTGCCTTTCGGGCTGCATTAGTAACCCTAAGCCATACTTTATGCATTGTATGCATCGCACCCGGGCAGTGACCTTTTCCGTCTTGGAGGTAGCACAAGAACGCCTCTGATCATTCAAAAGCATAACAGCGGTGTTTTGTGCAGATTACCATGCTCTAGTTATTATTTTACACCTTTTTACCCCTGCATTGCATTTAAGCACAACAATGTCACATTATGCGCAAGGCGATGTCATCTTGTTTGTGGTAACACTCTACTCAGCGTTGGTGAAATTACAATTCCATTAGAACATTATCTCTCCTAATTTAAGCAGTGTACACGGATAGTGAAATGATTAAACGCCATTAATTTGTGTAGTTGAGATCATTTTATATGCTGTTTCACAAACTTAGCAAAGAAAAGTACCAAGCTTGACCTAATGGATCTAAAATGAATAGAATTGTTCCATTACTTCTAGCATGCTTATATCCGTCAGAAAGATGTGGAGGGTGGAAGTGCCTGGGATACCCGATAGTACATACTGGCGGATGTTTATGATGCATGTCTTGATTGAGACATAGGCTCAAAACACTAGAAGGACCACCATTAAGTGCACTCCGTGAACTGGTGAGTAGGTACGGAAGTTCTTTGTAGAGATGCCGCTCTATTGTGTCGAATCCGAGACTAGCCACACTCAAAAGAATTTGACAAGCAAAACTAACCTGATGTTGATTGCCATGTTTAGTGACAATTTGCAATTCTCTCACTACTGTAGGCTATGTGATGCAATGCAGATTTGGTAGAGAAGAAGAATTTGCCTCACCAACAAGGCGTTTTAGCCCTCCATACTAGAGCATTAGACGAAAGCATATGAGGTAGATCCCCGTAATCGGCTCATGCCGAAAACGAAGATCCTACAAGCATTTTTGGGAAATAGGCAATGCGAGATACACTTGAAGTACAGATGGAGACTTACAGCTGGGTATAATAAAAAGGAGACATTATGAGACGCTATTGTCGCGTCTTGCTTCGAGACACAGGCGGCGAATATATTGATGAGGATTTTTGAATATAAAAAGATATGTATGTTATCAGCTATAAATTATTGCTCAAACAATTCTTAAAAATTCAGTCACGTGTAGTACATGTCATATCGTGTGCATTATGCATGGTATGGGCGTATAAATATGTACAAATTGCATGTTTAATCTTCACAAGCAGCTAATAACCGTATTTGCATAAGTTAATGCTATAATCATTTGGCTTTAGTGATGGAGTTGAGAGAGGTGAAGTAAAGTTTTCTTTTACTGACCTACTCTTGCAATTCTAGTGTCGATCATTTAACAGACCATCTAGTTGTTAAAACATCCCTACAGCAAAGATGGAAATGGGTCCCTTGTCCTCAATTTTAGCAAACCAATATAAATGATACCTATTTAGGCATCTCTTGAGGTTCTTTGTAGGAAGGGACTGGATACACTATGGAATGGAGATATGCGCAAGTTAGTAAAGACTGCAGAGAAAGAGCTGATTTGTTGCCCATTTAATTAAAATTCTGGATGCTTCAGAATCCTCTGAAGGTAGTGAAGTAGCTGGACCAAAATGAACACGCATGCATGCATACATTTAGAGCAAACGTCACCTGATGGATGAAGAAATAACTACTGAAATGTTGTGATTCCATATTTTTTTGCTACGCCTCCCTTGTAGCGCATTCTGTGTAGCATTGCGAGCATTAGAGGCGCAATTCGTAGTTCACATATTGCATAACTGTAGTGTAATTCACCACAGCATTAAATTAGGGATAGTTCGTATGATTTACTAGAGCTGTGGCTGAAAAGCGGAGCACATGCTAATTTCTACCAGAGATTAATAGACGCAAACTCACAAATATGTGTCCTGATAAAATGCTGAAAGAGCAGAACGAAGTTGGCGAATGGGTCGGAACAAAGGCCGCATGCATTGTGATTCGAAACTATTTTTGAGGTAAAAGGGTCTTTGTTACCTTTAGCACATGGTAATACAAGAGAAGAACGGTGGGGATCTTATAAGTTCTCTCACCTATTTGATGACGTAAGAGCATCCGAAATGTTGGATAAAACGTGTGGCACACCGAACAAAACATATTCGATTTTTCTATTACATATCAAACACATAAAATGAGATGCAAAAGCTGCTGAGTCATCATGTCGAATGCATCACAAGTCTCCATTGATGAATGTTCACAAAATCACAATGAACGCAATGCAAATTTAGCAATATAGCTGCTTGGATGGTCACAATATGTGCTCAATTTGCAGAATTCTTGTTCAATGGAACATTTGGATTGTCGTCCGGTGATGTGAAAATTGGGTTGGACAATCCGCATGCTCAGCCTGTAGCCTTATTATGTGAAAGTTTAATTTCAAGTGGCCAAATGGAGAATATTAAGGTAGGTATAAACGTATTCGAGGGTAAATTCTGCAGCATAGCTAGCAAACATTCAACATTAAGTGTAACATTGATAAATCCTGCTTTTTCATAGCCTCATCGTATAGCAAGGCCTCAACTTTAGGTATATTCAAGCATTCCCTTGCAGAATTAGATGCTTTATTATCCGCAACATACTATGACACATTTTCCAACTATGGTGAGCTATTTCCTAGACTCTCTTGGAAAAAGGATCCAAGTTTCCACGTAGACCATTGGATCGTCAATTGGGTCACGCCTCGCTGACCTCTGACTCATCTATCTCTCTGCCGCAGTGCCCTCACATTCTACTGTGCCGCCTTCGTAACACGCGGATTTTCGTAGGTATTATTATTCTGTGTACTACGTTAGTCGTGATTCAAAATGTGCGGTGGACAAAAATGTGGAGTCGCAGCATTTTAACAGACAGCTCGGATCACCAGTATATGTGCATCTGTGCGAATCTAGGGCAAATTTTTTCTAGCAAGTGCTATAATCTGGGCACCAACGCTACCACTGCTTTAATTGGAAAGACAAAATCAGTGAGAGCGAATCACAAGGTCATGCATGTTTATGCGATGATGTTGACATTGTATTCAGTAGATCTAGCAATGAATGCGCCGATGTCGACTTGCAATGCTTGGCTATGTCAGCGCATAAAATGTTTAGTGGCGAGAGCAACATTGCTGCATCGCAGAGTAATGGAGTCCAGCAATTACAAGCCTTTATGAAGTTAAGCTTAAGTTAGTGTACTTGCATCTTCGTTGTTAATGTTAATTGTAATGCACAATGGGCTTATCAATGTGAAATATTTTTTAATCATGCCATACACATCAAGGAACTTACAATGCTAGTTAAGGTGGAATGGGATGTGCGAGAATCCCTTAAAAGCAGGGGAATAACATTTGCTCAAACAGCTATGGATTGGTCGGTGAACCAGAAATTTGGTCCTGTGGGGGACTAAATGGATGGGTGGTCAAGGACTTGAAAAGTAGAAATACGGGCTAATTGATTAACAAGTAAGCGTGTGGCGGATGGGTTTGCAGCGGAGCAAACAAGGTGCCCAATAATCAACTATCGATTTCAACGCCAACTTGCTCAGTGCAATAAGGATTGATGATTTTATATGAAATGCACCTTTTGTGCTTTCTTCGCAAGTTTGATCGTGACTGTGCATTTTAGCAAAATGGGACTGGCCCTCCTACATTAACACTAGGATGAAATCCGGGCTAAACAACTGTTACAGATACAGCTGAAAGTCATGCTCTTATCGAAATGCTGCATTTAAGGGCCCATTTAGATCACAAACATCGTCGATGCAATTATGCTCGCGCGTCAGGTGTGCGTTTCCACAATGGCAAAAGATACTATCAATGGGTAGGAAAATCATAGTCACGGACTCATTTTCCATGTTACCAGTCTGTACATCTAATGCACATGGTTTCAGCATTGTTGGCAAAGGAAACTACGCGTTGACAAGTTGCAGATTCTCCTACACTTTAAGCCCCTGCTTCAGTGAGAGCAGAGACATTGCGTTTGATCCCGCTGCTAGGCTTTTGGAAATTAGGTGAAGAGCAGAAGAAGAAATGAAATTGAGACACGCAACGACACTCTGTTCAAGCAACAAGTGAGGTGCTTATGGCTTAAGAAAACACCCTAATCTCTTCTCACTTGTTTATTAATGTGGCATACAGTCATTGACTAACATAGTGCATAATTGATGATTTGATGTCCTTGAGCCCACCTTCTCCCTTGCTGTTATGCAAGGTCTGACTCCTGCAGTGCAAGTCACCCAGTTGCTGCAGAGGTCAGCGCAGTAGCTTGCCTCAAACAGAAATGACCATTACCTGCTCTCTCTTAGCTGAAAATGCCAGAGAATGGAAGCCGCCATCTGTTGCGCAAATAGATTGTAGCTTTGTCTTCTCTTTCAGGACCCGAAAATGTCCTTCATCTTTGGTTACCCCTCCGTCAGCATTCACATGCCGCTGCAAAAAAAAGGCGCACAATTTAGAGGAAGACAATAAGAGTTCCACTCCTGCATGGTTTGCAAACTTCGGTTGACCTTGGCCTCACACCATGCCACGACAAACTTCAAAAACAGTTAGTGACTGAAGCGTTACCACTAAAGACGCCTTAGTTGGGCAATGCCGGCCCACTCTCCTCCTCATACGCAATGTGCAGCTCCTGAACCAAAGACATCGTTCGCATTAGCACTTGGTGCGCAGTGAACAAGCCATCTTAGGTAAGGGCAAGTGAACTTTTTTTCCTCTTCCCACCTGGTGTAAGGCTCCGCAGTGGATTGCAAATAGCTTTCTTGGACAAGTTACTCAGGGGCAGAAAGTAACCTCAAATGCAGAGAAGAAGGCCACCGAATAGCCACACAACTTGAACATTGAAGCAGTGCTGGAGAACCCATTAACAATCTTTTACTTAGCGCAGTGAACTGCAAGCAATCGGTTCCAAATCTGGCTGCTGACCACTATGCCACCACCGACCGCATCTCTTTAAGATGGTGTCACTCAGTATCTTTACCATAATCGCAGTTGAAGTTTCAAACAATGAACACTGGCCACGCACTGCCTTTATTAACATCTAATGCTTTTGGGTTCCGACGAATTCTTAAATTTCCTTCGCAACAAGCGCGCTTACACAAGTGCATATCATCGACACTTGTTCTAACTCATCAACCTTTATAAATCTCCTCTTTTGCATCATCTAGTTGTTCGCGCAGAACTGGTTAATCAGTATAGCACAAGGGCTTTATGTCTCAATGTGTGAACACTCAAAATGATCTTTACCAAGAAATAGGTTTCCTTGAAAGCAGTCCCAAACGATGCTTTATGGTCTCGTCTGCAATGCACTGCATGTCCGCAAGCTCACTCTGGAGTATGGAGTAGCCATTAACATAAGAACGTGGAATTCTATGCAATGCCACTGTTGCGCTGAAAAGAGCAAATAACCATTTTACGTGTTAGCACCTATCGAAGGGTAGAAATTGCACCGACTGGGCATCACCTTTGGTGAAACGTTGCAGCCACTAACCGACTTTCCTAGTTGCGAATGATTTGTAGTTCAGAAGCTCTATCCTGCTGCTTTCATAATCGGGAGCCATCTTATCACGGGCGAACGAATTTCGCGTGTGAAATGCTTGATACTGATGAATTTAGTAACCTATGCCAGTAAAATTCCGGAAGATGCAGAGCATTTCATTGTGCACAGTAGTGGAACTGACAAAGGGGAGGCCGTTGCTTCAATCACTTGAAGAAGTTCTGTTAGTGTACTTCGGGAAGTAGAATGCAATGCATGTTTTACCTACCTGTTGGTCCTACGTTAGCCTTGATCGGACTAGGTTGCAAAACTAAAACCCGGCATCTAGCTTTCTGTCGTACGTCTTCAATTTGTAGGCGACAGGCCTGGAGGAGGAAATGGATTGAACGTCCACCCGCCATCTAGCAACTGGCAACACATCCCATAGATCTCTAGTTCAGGCGCACACTAAAGCACATACAATGACTTATGACGCGACCTCTGCAGACTTTTGCAATGGGACAAGTTCAAATGGAAAGAACGTGGTAACTTGGCCCCAATCAGATTACTGCTGAAGACTAGCTGCATAGAAAGACATTTTTAGAATAGGCTATCATTTTTACAACGGAACGAAGAAGAAAGTAAGGCGCAGTAAGCTTAAAACAAGTGTCTGTGCTGCTCAAAGTCTTGGTCAAGCACGTGACCACTGCTCCTCTGCGTTTTAGTCGCATGTTTGGTTGAGGACAGATCCAGGAAGTCGCCTTACATACTCACTTATCTCGCCGTTAGCTCAGTGGCAAAATCTGACGCAACTCGCCTCTCTCCTTACTAAAATGGATGTCCGCGTGTGTAGGTTGTGCATGAGGTCATTCCGAGGACTCATCTTACACCTTGCACACTTGGAACTCGCGCATCGCGGTAGGGATGCCTAGATTTTAGGATGCACCTTTAGGTGCACATGCATCATTGTGTGGATGAATAAGTGAATAAGTAAAGTCGTACACTTGTGTACAGATATTTGCTTTTATTCAGAAAGTCGATGAAATGTCTTGAATGCAATGGTTCTCGTTGTAACTCAAACGGTGAGAAATTACGCAGCAAGTGGTGAATTTAGCGAAATCGCAGCGCTGCTTCTGCATCTCATTTCACATATGTTTGGCATGTTTCAGAAAGATCGGATCTGTATTGCCCGGCGTGCCAGAGTTATTTTTACACTTTCCAGATGCTCTTACTGCATCAAAGAAGTGAGAGAATTGACAAAACTTTCCATTGTTATTCTCTTATGCCGTCATATATCAAAAGTAACACAGACACTTTTATACCTCAAATCAAGCATGTAATCACATTGTGTGCGGTCTGTGTTTCGTTCCGTTCGTCAACTTCGATTTGCTCCTCCGTCATCACATCGGAACGCATATGTGTGAGTTCGCGTCTGCTAATCTCTGGCTCAACTTGCTCTGCTCACTAACCATAGCTTTGATATCTCATGCAAACTATTCTTAAATTAATGCTTTAGTGGACTATACCACAGTCGCCAGAATGACAAATTTAGGGCTGCCCTTTTACTGCCCAGTATGCTACGCAGTATGCGCAACCATGGAGGCTTTGCAAGCACACATGGATTCACATGATTTTGGTAGTTATTTTTCCGTTTATTAGGCAGTTTTACAACTGTTTTTATTGTGACGCCTTGGCCTCTTCTGTTTTGCAGGCATTTGGTATGAAATGCTTGAGTGAATGCGACCGAGCACTATCACGCTAGCAAAATTTGTGAGTTTCCAGCAAACTTTGTGTCAATTTATGTAATTTTCGATTGGAATTGTTGGCTTGCTAAGATAGAAGCTGCCATTGTGTGGAGACCGTGTGTTGCGGAAAAGACGTCATGTTGACCCCGACATAGGTGGATGTGACAGTGCGTGTTTAGTTGAGCATTGCCTGGTTGATATGGCAGGGCAATAATCGCATTACATTGCATCTAGTCACATTGGTATTTTGGACATTGATGAGAAAGGCAGAGTTACAACGAATAATCAGCAGTTGAGCGTGATAACACAAACCATTGGATTTCAATCGCATTACATTTTAAGTGCATATACAATGATTACACATTTATTTCTTTGTGCTTCAGTGCAATTCAACGAGCTATATTACACTGCAGCCACGGACGTGAACTCAGCCATGAACTACTTAACGAGCAGACGTACGGTTAATATAGAAAGAGAAGTTGATCTTTACTGCTGCCTCTTTTGTCCTAGTCATTTCTAGGCTTAAGGTTGGAGTTCAACCAATATATTTGAAATTTGGGGTGGTTATGCAAAGATGCCTAATGTGGCAGAATAGCTGTGGCGTAGAGAAGAAAGATGGTGCTGTGGAAAGTTACGGCCCTTTTGGAAAGGAGACGACATAATAAGGACGTTATAATGCTTGAGGCTGAAATGAGGTTGCACAATACTATACTCCGCAAGCAAATTATCATTACCCAATAAAACTTGGTGTGAGAAATTACCGAAACCCATTGCAAACTGCTTCATGTGCATGCAGTTTAGCCATTTATCAAACCCCAAATCGGTTACCATAGCATTGTGTGGTGAACAGCAATCGGAATGCGGAAGCGAAGGAAGACGCTTCAGAGATGTCGATAAGGCAGAGTTTTGTTCATAAGCACTGCCTGCAAGAAGAGCAGGTGTCGGTAGGAATTAAGTGTCGGGAAGTGTTTTAGTTGGAAAGCAAAGAAAAAATGGGAAAAGCAATGAGATTTCGTCAAGATGGTTAAGTGCAAGGTGTCGCTAAAACAAATAAAGTTAACTATCCACTTCTAGGTTTTGTGCACTTAGCCAAACAATATGCAGCTTGGGATATGCAAAGCCAACATTCTAGCTACCTGATAGTTGTGAGGAAAGTCCAGCTACCTACTTTTGGAACTTTGATTTCGGTGGTCCATATGATGACCTGAAGTCGAAAGTTGGGGGTGGTGCACATTACTTCTTCAAGTTATGAAGTCTCTAATTGCATACGACCGCTAACTTGCAACGCTTCAAAAAATGTCTCTTTCATTTCATCATTACAGTTGCGAGAAGAGTTAACATGCGGTTCTTCTAGCGTCTGATTTTCTCTCGGAACAATGGCAGCATTTGCACGCCTTCAATAGGTCTTTAGTGATAGTGTACGATTAGTGCAATCTGAATCCATAATGCAAAACCAATCGCAGCCTTATTAGCTTTGGCTTTGATGGGCGGCCTTGTGCATCATTTGCAGTACGAAACCTGTGACCTTTACCTCTGCCTATGCTCATGAGCTTAAGTCATCCTATCGATTCAGCTCTGAATATGAGCAATACATATTAGGCAAATTGTACTTACCTGTCCGCCCTAATCCAATGCGTATAGCGCATAAATAAATGACACTAATGCTTCCTGGCGCATTCGAGGTCATCACATATTCTCTGCCGGACAGCAATAATCAAAGAATGACATTTTTAGTAGCAACGTTCGCACTTAGATGAGCAATGTGTTGCTGTTCAGCAGTCGGAATCGCAAATGCTGCGATAAGTAAGAAATGCCCTTTTGGCTAATTGCTTATAGTTAACCTAGGCTGAAAATTGTTACATTTACCTTTACATTACTCATCATGTCCTTCAAGAGAGGTGAGCTTTCAGAGAAACGCAATGTGCAGTAAGCATTTTTAATATTTTTTAAATTGACCCATAAAAGTTGCGCAATTTAATCTAGGGAAAAGTAGAAAAGGATTTATGAAAGGGACTTCCGCAGTGTATGGCGTTGAGATGGAACTGTCAACTTGTTTATCCACTTAGGACAAGATGTGCTGCCAAAGGAAATGGAGAAGCCAGTAGTCAGCATGCAGTAAGCGATCAAGAGCTTGACTACCACACTCGCTACGCCTGCAAAAATGAACGTCATTCTTGACCACCTGACGTACGGATGGACTAGAGAATGCCCGACTGTAATGTCTGCGCCTAACTATCTCGAGTGTGGAACCTGTGGAGGTAAGCAAGGAAGCCATTGCACCCAAAGTTACGACTGAATTTTCCGGTGGATACGATGCTTTGTTCTATGCTTTGCACGCGCTTACACGTCGTTTCACTCGACTGGTGGTAAGCTAGATTGTCATAGCACTAGAATCTCGCGCATTGCCTCGCGTAGATATAAGTGCAGTCAGTACCCATTTGGGCAGTCTATCATGATGTGAATTTCAATGAATCACGTGGGAGGTGAGTGAAGTAGAGTGGATGTGTGGGTCTGAGGTGAAGTGAGTGAAAAGAATTTTAGAGGTGACTGACTTACATGTGAATGGGAAAGCTGGAAACGAAGGAGTTGAATTAAGGAGGGGAGAAGTGAAATAGGCACTGTGATCAACAGGAAGGTGGGATGTGATGAATCTATTGAGTAAATTGCCATTGCCATATGGTTGCAGAGGAAAATGGCCAGCATCGATGCTCACTACTATTCTACTCTACTTTTAATAAGGATGGGACAGACTGCTTACAACTGTCTCCCTTGGTCTGCTATTTGAAAGCCATGACGGTGTGAACTCACTTGAGGCCACTTAAACTAGCCCTAGCCTTGAGGTGCTGATACCTGGTCAGGCACTTGGCCAGCATGGCTTGCTTCTCCTGCATAGCCTTCGATATTCCTTTACTTGCAGAGGTCTGCGCTAATGAGTTCACTGCACCGAATGAATGTAATATTTTAGCACAGAGTGAGGCGAGCTAGTGCAAGTTGGTGCAGTTAAGGCTACTTAGACCTAGACTATGCTGGCTCGAGACATGTCCGCTGGTTAATAAACGTGATATTGCTGTGTCTCAGGTGCCACAGTGGATTCGCTGTTTATAATGGCAATGTTGAGAGTCGCAGTCCATTTGGAAAGGTGCTTGCACGCTTAATCGTTAGGCTGGTGCCAGGCAGTGTTGACGCTTAGAACTAGAAAGTGCATGCAAGGAAGCCATGCAAAGGATGTACCAGATTTATGCTCATTAACGAGATTCTAAGCTCGTAGATGCGTGACCAGTTGCTTTCCATTCGCCTGCTAGTCGGTACTCCCCAACAGAAACATTCTTCAAGGGAGAGTCACGTTCGAAAGGGATAGGAATGCGCTCCACTCTCAGTTGAGCTTATGTGTGCATTTACTCCCGAAACAAATTCCTTTTCTCTCGCCTTCTTACCGCATTAAGCCTGTCCCCACCAAGAGTTGTAAAAAATCTGTGACAAACTGCTTCGACTTTGGGGTCTATTAGATCATTTCAAATCCAAAAGCTAAGCGTGCAATAAACAAAGTCTTCTCCAAAACCATTAATTAGCTGCAGTAAAGTAGCAAGTAGAGTTGTAAGGGATTTAAGAATCAGACTTATTTCGACTACCTAACATGCATATGTGTATGCGTGTACCAGAAGCAGCACAATCAGGGAAGTTGCCGACAGCGCATGATCTATAATCGGATCAACCGATTTGTGAGCAAACATAATTGCGGTCAGCGGTCGAGTTATCCTCCCCATCACTAAGACCTCAGCTGCGATACTCACTAGGTGAATTCATCTTGGTGGCGAGCTTTGCTCGGCTTTATGCGCATTTACGCGATCACGCTTTATTGCATTCGCCATTGGGAAATGATAAATGAGCTCTTTCAATTGCTAAAGCTACCATGGAGTCTTGGTAATGTAGACAAAAATCTTCCACAATTTCGGCGCTTTTGCGCGTCTGCTGTAGAAGTACCTGAAAAGAACACTGGTGAACAGATTGGGCGAATCGTGCCGCCTTCGCCAAAGCAGGTATACCAAATGAATAAAAAGTGCCCAAAGGGCTAAAGTCTAGCATATCAAGAAACTGGTTTTGCGGTGACCTGTTAATGCGATTGCTAAGCAGCAGTCATGTGTTAAATGCAAACAGAAGTCGCCCCTTGTTTGGTTATTGAACTCGAACAACGATAATTAGAGCTCAAAAATCTTAGTAAAATGAGAATGGGCCATGGGCGGAGTGTTCAGAGGCCAAAAACAACCAGAAGTCCAACAACAAAGCTGGCACTTGCGCACGCTCTGACTACAGCTGTGGTCCGTTATTCATGCATCCAGCGAAACAGAGGTAGTTTGGACGCAATTTAAAGGGCAGCAGGGGTATTTATTGAGGCTATTAATGGAAACAGTGCAACAGCACATGTTAATCCAAACGTCAATATTGCACCCTCAAGTGAAAAGACGGAGCACTAGCATACCTTCGATCTCCACTTTGTACGACTAAGTCAAGTGTCATCATCGAGAGTGGCTTTATCACTGCAAAGAAGTGAATAATCGGAGGGCATATAAGCTCTATTTTGGTCAAGTATTTCGGGCTTAGGGAACATGTATACAGTTGACTTGATGGTTTTCTTAATGTTACTTCTCCACTGTGCTTGCCCTAATATTATGAGGCAAACTAAGGCAATATTACTATAGGCCCTGGGGTTTTGCAGATAAAGCGGATAATTCGATAAATCCCTGATGCCGAAGAACAATGCCTCGCCTTTACGCATACAAATGAAGTAAGGGGATGAGAGCGGCCCAAGGATGGATCGCGGACAAGAGGGAGGGGAAAGCAAAGGCAAGTTCTGAAGCAAGCAGCCCATTCCTTTTAAGAGATGTACTGTTCTTTTACCCTCACCACTTTTACCTTTGTTTTCCATTTTCTCACACATCCGCACTGTCACCGTTCAACTGAGAACCATTTTGACCTTGACCTGAGTACACAAATCTCTCTCTATTTTTTCTCTTCTTCCCTTAATTGCCACACTCGCTCAGTTTTGTTTTTGGCAATGCAGACGGTTTGCATTTCAGCTACACCTGCATTGCCAGATCTTCAACCAAATATTGCCGGAACAATTTATGGGCAAAAGCAAGCTGCTGAATCCCAACCTGTGCTAATCGCCACCAAACAGATTGAACATAGCGCATCTCTATGCTCTCGTACTCTCAGCTTTCCCTGTCAATACAAAAGTCTTACACATCAATTACTTAAAGCATGTCCGGTTTTAAATCGAGGACTTCCACTATCTCTTACAGGAGGAAGCGAGCTGATCATTCCTAATTCTGACCAATTTTGGGGTAATATGGATAAAAATAAACGGATCTCTCTACCTCTACTATTCCTGATTTTCCTGCCAAAAGGTAGTCATCATGCTTCAGCCACACCCAAAACCGTGGGATTGCGAGATGAGAACTACCGCGAGAAATTACAGAAGGGGTCCTGCCACTGTCTTGCAATTGATAAATTCTGGATCACCACAACAGATTTTCGCGTCGTTGCAATTTTCCTTGCCACGATGGGTTTTCCAAACACATTGAACTGCACTCAACTCGAAGTGGAGTAACCTAACATTTTGCAACTAGTCTTAGTTAATTGTAACGCAGTGTAAAACATGGCGCAGCTAATACTCGAACCCTCTCTGCTACTTTTACATATCGTGCTTTTGTACAGTCGCGAGGGAAAATTATGTGAGTTAACAGAAGACTAGCTCTTTTTGACATCATAGCAAGCTATTGGTCAAGAGTCTTATTAGGATCAGTGCAGATCAAAGTAGGTAAAGTATGAAGCACAGCGTACTTTGAGTAATTTGCCATTGCTTTGCATGTGTATTGCCTCGTGCACGCATTGACATAAGCTACCGATCAGACTCAGTATCGTTCATGTATTTTCAATGGTAGTGTAACGTGGTGAACCACTCTAACGTGGTTAAATCCCGTCCTTTTCTTGCCTCAAGGACTTCCAACCGCAAGCCTGTAGCTGTCAAACAACCCTAAATAAATAGAAATCCAAGCAAAGCTAACTGTTGTGGGCATTGGAAAACTCGTATGAAGCAATTCTACAGAACCATCAATTAAATTCGTTCTTGCCTGCGAATTGTGTGAGCACTGCCAAAGGCTGAATTCTGATTCTGAATGTTGCTATAGAGCACACGCCTAGCAAATTGTGCTCCAATCTTGTGGAATTCATATGTCAATTTTCATCAAGCCTTCGAGAAGCTATGGCCTCCTCTGGCCAAAATTATGACACTGTGCCGACGAGAGAGAGGCAGTTACCGCTGGTGACCCTGAAAATGATGGGCGAATCACCAGTTTAAAGCCTTTTCACTTAGCATAATGTACGATCTGCGGTCGACCCATGTCTGGAAATCGCAAGCATGATATGAATCTAGTTTTGTTTTTACACGGTACGTGGCACATTTTGCTTGACGCACATAACAGAGTGGATAAGTACTACAAAGCTTTCCAAATTAAAACCCATCACTAGTCATGTGCGCGTGCTTACATTCAATCAAGATCTTTGCCATTTGCACATTATTTTACTTTTACCTTTTATGGAACCTGATGCAAACGCCTCTTACAATATCCCCCCAAATGTTTCCCTCTTCTCAAACCTTAAATTGGGTCGCCTTAGCTCCACCAGACTTATAGCGATCTCGTCTATATCCTATTTAAACAGTTATATGTAACGCTACAACGTTCATTTATGAGGCAAATTCTTGGGCTTTCCGATGACACCTAGGAATTGAACACAAATGTTTCATCTAGAGAGGCATTTATCTATTTTATTGCGATAAATCATTCTATGCACAACGGCACTTTCTTATTAGGTTGACCAAGTTCCAAATGTATTTTCGATGACAAGAAACATCAGCATAAAAGCGCAGCTGAGGGGACTGAAAGGACTCAACTTACTCTGTGCAGAGTAAGGTAGACCCAAATTTAACGCTTTTAACAGCTTGTAACCTTTACACTAATCCTAATTGTAACTTAAGCAACTCAAAACTATTGGTCAAAGACTTCAGCTGCGGTGCGGGCGCAGCTTGAGCACTCTGCCAAATAGGCTCCCCACACATCGACGAGGTCTACGATGTCATTTCATGACCCGGAAATATTACTAACGGAAGGGATGTGAATTCCCATTGCGACTCCCTCCTCTTTGAAATGCTGTGGTACTGCTGCTACCCCATATATACTCTTCCAGCTCCTCTCCACCCTCATCCTCCCGCGTCCTTGATCCTACTTCTGCTCGCACTTCATTTGCCACCTGTAATACAACTTCTCATTCTGCTCCTACCATTGCAGCATAACGACGTATGGGAGGGCAGATCATGGCGAAACTTTGCACAAATCAAGCAGAAGGGGAAGATAAGGCCTTATCTTAGTAGCGGATGCAAAGCCTCCAATCGGGCACCCACAGCAAAGATTTGACATTGTCACCCACATCCATGTTAGTGGTGGCAGGCAAGACAAGCACAGGCAATCCACCCGCCTTCTTGCCTATCCGACCTCACTGGGGGCTTCAGTTTCGCCACCTGTTTCTAAAGGATACAGGCTGCACACCATTCGTCAAGATGACTGTGAAATACTTTTGGACATAAATGCATTCAGCACGAATTGGTGTGGGTGTCGTTTCCTCGGTAGTCAACCATTGAATATGCGATATTAAATGTCTGCATTGTCGACACCTGGCATGCTTGATGGGTATTTTATGCTCCGAATGGGTAAAATTGTCCACGGCTCTACTCATGCCACTGGCAGGAGGTTAGTGTTGGGGTCACAGGTAGTATGTGGACTAAGCGTGAGCATAACTGTGATGGTCAAATGCAAATCGTTACTCTCATTGACGTGATTCTAGAATTGCCGCAACAAAAGGCAACTACAGGTCAATGCAGTCACCGGATTTCTTCTTGGCTGAAATTCGACTGTCTTTATTTCATGAGAGGTGTGCAAACTGAACTCTTCTGAAAGGGGTCATGAAGCCCAAGTTCTCGATGGTGTCTAGCGAGTGAGTGAGTGGGTGGGTGGGTGGTTGGATGGCCTACATTTTGGTACGTCGTGATTTTCTAATGGAACGACTCGTTGCTGATGGATCGATAAAGCCCATAAGACCACTTGTCACCTGGATCGATCCATTAGAACAGGGCAACTAGGGCCGTAAAGTGGACCCAAGGGCTAAATCCAGGCCAATTCGCACTTCTTTGTAACAAGCTTGCCATAAAGTAACTTAACCCTCGGTAAGTTCTCAGAACTCTTTCTTCCTCTAGCATTCAATCACTCCTAAGCCATTATATCCCTATTCTCGTTTCCTTCCTCAATTGTAGTCGCTTGAGACAGCTAAGGGTTTACAAGGAATGGGAACGGATTCTCAGCGTGTTTAAAGTTCTCTTGTGAAGTCCAAATAGCTTGACAATAGTTTGGCCAAATTCAGGGTGCAAATGACCTTCTCAGCTTTGACAGTCAGTACCACTTCCTAATTGGATAACATGCCGACCTGCTGCGCGCGTTTGTGCCTTTTTCTACTGGCATGCGAGTCTTGAAATGAAGAGGTACTTGTGTCACCTCTGCTTCTAGTTCTGCCTCTGATAACAAAAGAAATGCGGCACGAATAACTAAATAAAATGAGATCGATTGCTTTGCAAAAAAAGGAATTTAAAGGAGTGGAGGTGAAACGTCGATTGTCATCAACAGTCATTTCTTTGTTGATTATGATGAGCGGAGAACCTCTACGCTAAATAGAAGAGACAAGATGGACGAAAATCCAAAATCTTTAGGTCTTATCTGCTTCGCAGCTAGAAAAGTCAGTCCAATGCATTAGGCACAGATGACAGAAGGAAGAACAAGGTATGCACAAGGATCATTGAAGCGTCACGTGGTTGTGAAGCGGGCGATGAGCAGACGCTAGAACTTGTTCATGTTGCTAAGATGTGTGGAGTGGGACCCACTAATTAACTCTGAGCTGCAGCGGTAACGCTCTTGAGTAAAAAAGCTTAGAAGAGTCTAAAATTATACTGTCTCAAATGAGAGGGCAGACGCAGACAACTCAGGATCCATGCTCTGTCAATCAGTCATCAGATGTCGCAATGCAGCTATGAGATGAAAAGGAGAGGGAGGAAGAAGGCTCCTATCCTCATCAGCAATGCTGGAGATCATTTGATCCTAAAATCGACCTCCATCAATACCCGTGGTCCTATTATCAAGTCGCCTGACCTTAGAAATCCAATTGGATAGATACCAGTCCCTCACTTGACCAGCATCAACATTAAGGTTTCCAATTTCACTTGTTTTGAAATAGTCTGTTTTACAATGGCCTCCAGAACTCCAGATTGCGTTGAGACCAAAGTTGGATTCACAAGTGCGACTACTTACCGTTGAAGAACAATTTGGAACAGGATTTTGGCAAGTTGGCAACTCATCACTGTTGTTCTACCTAAGCCAAGAGAACCATCCAATTTGCGAAAGCACTTTAATGCAATCTTAAGGTAAGTTGTGAGTCGCACAATTGCTACCACCTTTGATTGGAATGGAGGTAAGGGGGTAGCTAGACACTACTTTTACATTCCGACGCCTGCAAGCAGATGTGAAGCTCTTATACAGTGTTGCTGATATTTCCAGCCCATCTAGCGCGCAACAAGTAACCAAATAGGTAGTCAAGCGATGCGCTAAGCGAAAATTGTCAGCTGAGCTTTAAATGTCATGCCAAACCTTCTAAGCATGGTGACTATGAGCAGCACTGCGGTAGTACTGATAGCACTGGAGACGCAGCGGTTGTTTGCGCTTATCTACGTCCTCTTTGGTTATGCACAGTTCATTCGACCACGCCTTTAGTGCTCTTTGGAAAGGCACATTGCCTGGCTGCAAAGGGTGACTACGCTAGGTGCGACTCAATGTGTGGCTTCATAAGTACTCGCACCAGAGCCTCTGTACTACTCCCCTTCCTGGATGTTACCCAAATTTGAAACCATATCAGATGCCTACACTCCTACTGCCATCACTGACGTGAGTGTGGACGACAAAGCTGATGCATTCGCTTCGTTGCTTTACATTCATCATCACACCTGTCTTTATACTAGGCTGAAGGCCTAACATCCCCTTCTGTTTGAAACCTGTTAATTTTTCGAAGACCGATCCATTCATATTGAACATTGTTCTATGATTAAAAGCAGAATAAGAGGCGAGGGCAGAAGCACGACCGAGAGCGGGTTGATGAGGGATAAGAGGAATAGATCAGTTCTTTGCAGCAGATTCAGCATCACACCATTACAAAGAGGTAGAAGTTGTAAAAAGACTTTGCTCCGTTTCCAGTACTGACGTTTCCGAGCTAAGCAGTGGCAATACAGGCTTAGTTGCTGTGTAGGAAGCCTTTTTTGGCAGAGGGTGCTGAAGTCGTATGCGCGCCGCAATTGCTGCAATTGATGAGTAGGTGAGTCAGTGTGAAATTCTCCTGCGCATGGGCAAATCGCGTTCTGCAAAACTGCGTTCTCCAATGCAGTACTGGAAGTGGACGCAAGGGCGAGTAAAGAACCAGTAGAGAGCATTGCGGTAATTAGATACTTTAAATAGGGTCAGTAAGTTGCGGTGAGTAGTGCATTGACTGCTTACGGTTAGTCAAAGTGCGCCATCGATCTTTCAGTCAGTAGTGGATGATAACCTTGAAGGAGACTAGTTTCAGTCGCGTAGCTGTTTGCGGTTGCACCTGCAGTTGGATTAGTAGAAGCGAGCGTGATGTGCATCAATAGGTGCAAAGTGGAGTTACCCCAAAGCTCCGGTTAGCCAGTGTGGCGAGATGGCGGGTGGAAGGAGACTTCGATGTCCATCTGCTCTTCTCGCCTTTTCATGTAAGAGGCATGCTGGTGACACCATATTTATTTGCTTGTTAAAAATGAAGAGGGGAGAAGGGGGAAGAAGGTGGAATGAACCGGAGTGGAATAAAACACTTGAGACCTGCACGATACAGAGGAAACGAAAGCAAAGTATGTGGTGAGGGAGTAATTAGCTGTCATGTTGCACCGTAGTTGGGTGATGTGACTCTCATCCCGTGCATTGGAACCTCGACATCTTTTGTACCTACTGCTGCAATCAGTGCTCTGCCTTACGCGGCCACTAACCCACTTGTGCTTGCTTGGTTTGAGGTCTCCTCGCTTGGCACATTGCTTGGCTGATTGCATTCCCAAAGGTATTTGACCAATGTTTTTGAGCTACTTGAGCTCTAATAAGTGTTGGCATAACATTGAGGTCAGCTGAAAGAGTCAAATGTGAGTTCACCTTATTCTACATAAAAAGCGTTTGGTTTGTTCTATTCACCCTAATACTTATCACCGCGCCACTGTTTCCTGTCATTGTGAAACTTCAGAGCTTAATCGACACATAAAATGCTTCTTATGCTTACATCAAATGGATGTCTGCTTCCCCTTATTGGCAGCGCTCCGATTTGTTCATGCGGTAGAGGAGGCAAATACCACTGACTACAATCAGTGCCATTAGCGATGGAATATCGATTGGTGTTTCCCAAAGGACGCTGCTCCACGTCCTCACTTTCAGTGCGCTCTAATCCATCAGATTTGTAGGCTCCACTTGTCGCTCTGAGGTAATGATTGAGTCGCCGCCAACATGAAACCCAACACGTGAAATGCGACAATCAGCAACAGGTCCCTTTTGTCTGCCAGCAAACATGAGAGGAGGTGAGGCAAGTCTTCCTTAAGGCACTGCTCTCCAGTGGCGGTGACTCTTTGGTCATGACTGCCGCAAATGTGGAAGGTCAGATTCTCTGCTGCTGCTTGCAGTTAAGAGCGCTGAGTAGTAGAGGCTTAGGCTCTGCGCGTCCAATTTGTTGCTTATGCACGCACTAAATTTTTTTTATTTTCCAAAGCTTATAACGGCTTCAAATTTTTGCGCCTACTCCGTTTTGGTCCCTTCTGCACACATCCATATCATGCTTGTCTACCCAATTGCCTTACTAATAGTCTATTGCGAATCCCTCCAGCTCAAAATCGATTTTATGATTGCCTTGCCTGCCACTCGCTTCAAGCCTCCTTACTCTTTCCATTCGGGTAAATCCGTCTTGTCCCTACTTCCTCCTTCCCACCCTGGAACTATCTTGTCATGTGGCCACTTTCCAAGCCCAAAGCGTCTAACCATCATGACATTCCAACTTTATTCGCACACTGGTTTGGTTTGATTCATTCTTTCAAATCACTACGAATTTTAATAATTGTCTGGGTTGTGTTTGCCCTATTTTGCACTCCCATCCTTCCTAACCGAGGGCCTAACCAGTGACTAATATTCACCACCCCATTTTTTCCATGTTGCAGGCTTTTTTGGAGGTAGTACGGCTGCCACCTTAACCGGCTCTTAGAAAAGACTACTGTGGTTTGTGTGAACCACTATCACGGTTATACATTATGAATCACTATGCCCTTGCTAGATACCCACTTCCGTTCGCTCCTTACAGATACATCTGACTATTGTATCTCCTACCTTCGATCAACTCATTTGTCCATTCACGCAACCGTTCGCATGTTCCTGCAAAACTGATTCCTCTGGAAACCATTTTTTAATAAAGGGGACCTTTATTAACCAACCCGCTTAATTCTACTCTTAGCTCTTTTGCTTTGCTACTTCTCACATTGTCGTTATTGGCGTCAAATTGGGTTGGGTCCGCTACTGGTCACGACTCCTCCATCGGAAGTTCACAGATGGGAAGGACACTCATCAGAATTTAACGCACTTGACATGGCCAACTTGACGAATCATACAGCACAAAATTAGCGGTGGTTGAGTTCGTTTGGGTGAAAAAGAGAATTGTGTAGCGAAAGAAGATTTATGGCCACAGGAGCCTTGTTGACAGCCTGCAAACACCGGGGTTCGCATTGTCACATGTTCACCCTTCTCGATGAAGAATAGCAACTGACATCATCGCGCTGCTTAATGTTTGATTTTGTTCTTCTATTCCTTCGCCAGATTTGACACTATGCATCCTGCTGGATAAGTAGCATAAGGTACTACTGATTATGAATTCACAGCATGCATTGCGCATACGTTTCACGTTTTACAATAAATTTCCCACAACTACTTCTGGCAGGTCTGCAAAACTGACCCAAGATCAGCACTAAGTCGCTTTCGAATCTGACTACTTACCACCATAACGATAGCTTATTCATTGTCAGCACATTAACTACGAGTAATTTTCTAGGGTCTTCCACGATTACCAACTAATTAGACGAATTGGCCTCTATTTCCGACTATTAGAGGGCATCATTAAAACTTTATTGCGAAGTCCAAACAGGAGCGCGAGTACAGGTGTAAAATATCCGGTTGGTGTAAGTGTACTCAGTGGCGAATGTTCTACTAAGGTCATGATTTTACAACACATTAACGCATCGACGAGACTGCTCTCTTAGTAAATTCAGCAGCGGGAACATTGGCATATTGTCTTTTCATTTGCATCTTTTGGGACGGTGGTGGCCATAAATCTGATTCAGCACTGGCGGGGCGCAATGACTCATCCGCGGTTGACCAAAACACACGTCATAGGTGTGCTTACTCGGTCCTACTCTCTGGGAGGCATGTTGGAACTTATGTGATCATCGCCATGACATGCCATCAGTGTGGTTCTCATGCCTTTGTGGATGTTTGGCTTTAATGAATCATACGATCGTTTGTTATTTCTGAGCTAATAAATGCAATTGTTTTGTTCCGATTCGATTTACGACTGTTTGATACCTACCAATTGAATACGTCCAATTCGTCTTTGGATATTTGTTAGTTTGGTTGACTTTGGAGTCTTGCTCCCTACTGCTCCATCCGTCAATTCGCCCCCCACTCACAACTTATAACACTTGGCAATCAAACAGATATTGGTCCCATCTGCAAAAGTCATTAAAATGTGGCCCGAATATGACATTCGGCACACATAGCATTTTGCCTGAATTTGTGACTTCTACAGCTTCATCTGTGTGGGTGCTAAGGCGATACTCATGCTATTGTCTCTTCTAAAATTCCTTATGTTTTGCTATCTGCTAAAAATGAAGCACAATGCGTCAATGTTGTGTGTGATAACTCTAAATACGTAAAATTCTTGCGTTAAAACTTTGCACAAATTTGTTTGTTCAACTCCTCACCTTCATTGTTCATTTCTCTCGTGCAAACCTCATTTAATCTCAAGTTCTTCCGATCTACCGATTGCGCAACATTTAATTGCAATTGGCTCAGCCAAATGTAGCTAAACGTTTAGTTGAATATTTTTATGGCTTTCTGCTTCAACCCCAAGACCAAGTTAAGTACTTGTCTTCATTGTTACCTGGCAATTTTTGTCCTAGATTCTCCTAGTCGGCAAGGTTTAACACCATTCTTCACCTGATCCAACTTTTCTTGTTTGCTTGAAATTTCGCAAGAGTGGATAAATGTACCGAGTTGAGCTAAATATTGGAGCGAGACATCAACGCATTGCCAGATCGATTCGAATTAGTCAAATACACGTGTATTTGCTGCTTACCAGTCTTTCATTAAATGACACTGAGAAGAGCCTAGCGACAGCCGTAAGGTGTAGGTTGGTTACAACCTCCCTCTATTATCAGAAATGACATCCTTAGCTATGCACAATCGGTAGAAAGCAGGCTATATCCGTCTTAGCGTGATGGTTCAAAGAGTCACGCAGAATAGGCGGACGAAGTAGACAGTCAACTTGTGTTCCAAACCCGTCTCAAATGCAGCTAGTGCGCAAAGACTATTTCTTGGAATTCTAAAGGAATCACAAGGAATACGCGAGAGGAATTTGATGGGTGCATAACCAAGTATCACGCTACCACTCATGGTGGGCTTGAAGCTGGCTTCGGCACTGCTATTAGCAGCAGAGACTAATTTAATCTCTCTCTCATTTGTATTAATATCGCGAATCTCACATGACGTTCCACAGTGTGCAAAGGGCCACCAGTAACTAAACCTCCCATTAAATATTTATTGTAATGAAAAATTCCTGATCAAGTTCACAGGTTATACCATAGGGCTGCATCAGGCAGCTATTGTCAGTTCTGTATTATGACGACTGGGTGAGAAATTATGGGTTTGTAGAGGAGTGCTAGTTGTTAGCAGGTCCAACCATTAATTTGTACAACCGAGAGTATCCTAAAAGTTTTAACCGCGAAGTTGGTTGCCAAATTGAACAATGCTTCCATTCCATCTACAGAATGGAGCAGAAACAACCAAACTTAGAGCAGATAGCTGCGCTGCTTTCAAATTTTGAACGCGCAGAGCCTTAGGACTGTTAGTAACTTCTCAGCAATTTCCTGCACCTATGCAGCAAAGAGGTGTGAGCATCAGCAGCAGCAGCAGAAAATCTGACCTTCTACGTTTGCGGCAGTCATGACCAAAGAGTCACCGCCACTGGAGAGCAGTGCCTTAAGGAAGACTTGCCTCACCTCCTCTCATGTTTGCTGGCAGACAAAAGGGACCTGTTGCTGATTGTCGCATTTCACGTGTTGGGTTTCACGTTGGCGGCGACTCAATCATTACCTCAGAGCAACAAGTGGAGCCTACAAATCTGATAGATTAGAGCGCACTGAAAGTGAGGACGTGGAGCAGCGTCCTTTAGGAAACACCAATCGATATCCCATTGCTAATGGCACTGATTGTAGTCAGTGGTATTTGCCTCCTCTACCGCATGACAAAGCCGGAGTGCTACCAGTTGGCTAGAAAACGAACTACAACAAATGACATTGACTGTGTATAGGGAAGTCATTTGGACTCCGCCCAATGGTATTGGCATTACATGAGCCAATGTTTTAAGTGCTAGGGACAATGTCCTGACCGCACTGTTGGCGATCTTATCGCATAGCAACAATGTCTCGGTATAGTTGTCCTCAAGATTTTGTCAATGTCTGCTTCACTTCCCAAAAAATCTGTAAGGGCTCATTAAGTGTAGGGCTTTCTCTAGTGACGGGAGGAATAGGGTGGTGCGTGCTGCTGCTTTACCTAACTGCAGTGAATTAATTGGAAATAGATTCGTCACTTGCGGTTGGTGGGACATGCCGAACTCAATCGCCACTGATTCAGAGCGCCAGATCTAATGAAATTTGGCTATACCCTACCGGTATATGCAACTTCTTGTTAGCTTTGATTTTACCAATAATTGCACGATTGTTGATCCAATCCACGCATTTGCCAACATCGACATTCCGCTTCTTCTCACCCACTGTTGTCACTCTCGTAATATATGTCCTTGTGCATTTCACGCAGACAGTCAAATAGCGCTGGATTGGACCCGCCTCAATGTAGCCAACTCAAATTGTATATCATTGGAAAGATCCCGACAGAGGCAAACATCTCCTTCATTAGCAGTAGAGCTCTCAATGAAACCACTGCTGAATGCCGTCCGGTGTTAAATAACGCACTGCCTTAATGCACTTGGCAAAGTGAACAAAACTGTGATTCCATCCAAAGAGTTGGGAATCAAAACTGGGAGATAGATCAAGTGTTTCAGTGTTCTGGAGAGGAGTCAATGTGTCTCTTACCTACACGGTAGCACTAAGTTCTCAAACAGACAAAAGATATTGGGCTGACAAATCAGCCACATTTTGACCCCATTGTGAGATCCATACCCAATGGTGGTGCCTGCATGAATTTTTGGGAAAGAGTGCCACAATAGCGTCAGAGGGCAGCCAGAGGCTGTTGCGACCACGTCTTTGCACTCCTCCCCTATTTTACGATTCCACACTGACTCACAGTTTGTTCCAAAGCATTTACACATTGGCAATTCGAGTGTGTAAACACGTAGCACCAACCACCAACGCTTCCTCGGATGTGTTTGGAGAGAATCGGTAGCTACGAACAAGGAAGGCATTGCGCTGCATTGCATTGCACTGCATTGGTTTCATTCGTAGAAGGCCGGGTAAAATGAGTTGCTTTAGAGAGACACCTCCTTACCATCATTGTATCCTGGTTATGCATTCATGTGCATGGCTCACCATGCAAGCATGCCCTGTAGCGTGGTGATGGAGAGGTTGGGCTAGCAAGGCATGCCTTCGCGTAGATTTAGTTGTCCAAATCAGTTTTTAAATCGATGGCGGTGAGCTACCCTACCATGGCTCTTCTTACCCCAAAGAGGATTCTCACACCTCAATTTGACCGGCATTGGTGATGCGATACATAGACTAGGTTGAGATGCGTGGTGTCCTTCCCGGCCAGGAGATTAGTGTGACAATTAACAAGAATGCAGCAGGCTATTCATGCAAACGCACCCCTTTCTAACTTGCTACGAATTAAATACACGCGGACACTCCAAAACTTGCTGGTGGTGAATTTTAAATGTAATATGTCATTTATTACAATGGGACCGATCTTGAAGCCAGAGTGTGGCTGCAGCCAGAAGACCTTGACGTTGAATGCCCATGGATGGACGGTTTTAGCTAGGGACTCACTTAAATGTTCCGTGAATAACATCTGGCACTAACATGGTTAGGCTGGGTTTGAGTCCTGTTCGGACAGCTGTGTGTTAAGACGATAAGTTGGTATTATAACCGCCACTGCAGTGGCTGCTACGTTGTGAGTTTCGGGGGTCACGAGAGATTAAATGTGGGTCTGCGTGACGAACTACATGGTGTGTCTCATGACATGCATAGCTGGGCTCGATTATGTGGTGCCAAATCCGGTATGACCAGGAAGCAATAACACTCTCGTCACCACGAAAGGCGGGTTTGTTGTAAGCTGCTTGTCTGCGCTTATACTAATTTCCCTCTCGTGAGTGCACTCCATTGCTTAGTCGCGGTGACAAATTATGGACTGGCACCTTTAAAATAAGCCACATAATCGCTAGTTTATGTCAGGCATGAACCAACTCCAACATCTATAATAGTTTGTTAGCAAATTTTGGTGAGTAGGAGCTTCCTCACAAACTTTACACTAACGGTGGTTCTGGTGCTACCACCGCATTCAAGCGGAGGCCCACATCTACCCTGAATGCCAAACATAGGTGCGCACTTGTCATGTGGTGCAAATATTTTGACATTTTTGGCACCAAAACTAGCCCACAGACTTCTGAGTTGGTCTTGGGTGGTATTACTGCTTTGTTGGTTGGAACCGAGCGCTCGAAAGGCAGTTGCAAAAGCTAAGACGGGCGCAAAGGTCTATGCGTCGCCTAAGGTGTATCTACTATATGCTTCAGACATCGCTTTTAAGATTCCACACGACATGTGTAGTCTATCCAGTGCATTGGTTGAATGCGTTAGCATAGCATGAGCATATGACTGATGGGATGAAACCCACTGTGAAGCAAAGCCGACCTAAAGAGTAACGTGGGAGCAGTCAACTGATGGTAGCCATATTGAAAGGAGAGGAATGACAGCATCAGCGATGGGGCATGGGCAGAACAAACGTCAACATTTCAGGGGCCACGCAGATGTGCGACATCTCAAACTGTGTTTAATGAACCCTTGGACTCTCCTCGATGGACTTCGTTCGAGAAAACCCTTGAAAAAATCAAATTGCGTTGCGCCAATTTTGCAAAAAAATGGCTTTAATCGGATCTGCAAAAGGCGGGCTCTAAAATTGTAGACTGGTAAAGCTGCATAATGTCCGGCATTGGTGCAACACTTCTGCGGATTATTTTAAAGCCGCTAGACCTATGCACAATTAGGCCTCCTTAGTGGACTAGTCAACGTCCAAGCAACTCCATCTTACACTTTGTATCCACTTTGCTTGTGTGACCTTTCTAAACTTTCCTCATAATCTCTAATCCCAACCTGCGATTTGTCTTGTCGTTTGCGAAATGAACTTGTACTGGCTTTGATGAGTAGCAAATTCTCCATGCCAAATACACACCGGCAAGTAGACACTCCACTTCTCTTGTGATTCTGTCGGTTGCCATGATCCTTGATATTTTGTTTAATAATAAACGTCAAAGTTGAGAGTGCATTCTCAATCAAGTCCCACGCAAGCAAATTTAGGACACTTTGCTGCGTGGTGCCAAAGTGCTACTAGTGCAGTGCATCTTCGAGGTCGTGCACATATGACTAGGCTGCTTGCTGAATGATGGGAGAGCAATCGTGAATCGACAATCTACCTCGAATCTCTTGGCATTTAGTGCGCGAACACTGGGCTGTGTACGGCGCGCAAAGAAGTAACCTGGACATGGGAAGTCTTGCAGGCTTGAAGATCCAGTTTCATTGGTTCGAATCACGTGTTTAGCCAACATCGATTCGCCCAGCTTCCTTGGTTTGCTCGGTTGGTGCAAGCGCAATCCCCTTCTACATCACTTGAAATCTTGCATTCCTGACACATTAGTACGTGCTGGCGTGTAGAATTGGTGATTGTACGGCAAACAATCTGCAATTCTGACTAACAGTACAGTCTTTCTAAATGCGAAGCTTCGATATTGCGCGTGGCAGCCTAGCTCCAATTGCACCTACTGCGCATGACCAGCTCTGCCGATGCTCAGCAGTGCATGCAGTCCTATGGGCAGTCTTAAGGCATCTATAAAAGGCAAAGTAAAACGAATTTATTGTAAATGCACTCAATATTAACTGACGACTAAGCAGTCATCAGAATGAGGCCAGAAAATCGGTGGCGAACAGTGCCATATAACCAGTCCGGTCGGAAGAATTAGTGAATTTAAGTAGGTTGATCCAACTCTGCAAATCTTTGTTCACAAAGTTCTGCTGATTTAATCTAAAACACCTCTAAACCATTGGCAATGATGAGATCGTGCACTATTAATGGCGCATGTATTTGCTGTCTCGCAACCCATTAAATTATTTCGGTGTCAGTACCACAAAATATTTTCCTTACTGCTTTGTAACAGCTGGCCGCATTTTAAGGGTCGCGAGCATTTTGGTTGAGGTCGATCAGTGGATTGGAAGCAGGGACTTTTTGGTGGGCAAAGGCGCTTACTTTAGAATGGGCATGTCACGCCTTCTCCACTATTGCCTGTTGTTTGGAAAGTGGTGATATCGCGAATTTCGCTTGGGAAGACTTAAACTCTTTCTATTCAGGCAGTTGACTAGAACGACAGATTTTCCTCTACACAGCCATCAACATTTCTTCACCTATAGAGATCTGCAAAGTCCATCGCATCTTCTAAACATACTGCTACAAAGAGTAGCTTTGGATTTAATAATCAAGTGTGGTGGCCTACCAACTTCCAAAGTCTCAACGAAAGACAACAGCTGTGGCAGCAGAACTATCAGCGTTAGTGGCCTCTGTTTTAAAACCACTAAGAGTTATCACCACACCGGTGGCAGCATTTGCATGTCGCTCATCAACGCCGCCATGCATCCAAGCCACCTAAAACAAAAAAAGGTGCAAAAGGAGTGGAGTTGGCGGGCAAGAGTTAGCAGTAGAATAGGGAATTTGGCGCAAAAGAGACGCACGATGGGAAAGAGAAGGTCAAAGATGCAGTACTGTGACACTAATCGTAAGCTCGCATCCTAGTTACCACAAGTGTCACCCGATTTTATCTAGCTACTGCACCAGCAAGTCAACTGTTGTTTCTAAGCGGCATAAGTTTTGTAGGTGTACAAGCATGCAAGTTAGGTGTTAGCGGTGCAGTTTGGAGGCTTGTCACCGTCTTCTCGGCAATGATAGGACGCTTAGTTGAACAGCCGCCTCTGGTGCAGCCGAGCCTTCAGCCGCACCGTCACTTCGACACGTTTGCAATACATATATGCTTGACAAAACGATCCTCAATGTTTAGTTAGAAGTGTTCGACAAACACGCTTCTTGATACGGAGCATCATTGTCTGCTTTCGAGGGATAAGGGTACCCTCAACCAGCGCAACCCTCATCACTCCGCATAGTCCATAACAAAACCAAGGAAGTGGTCTCTAATCATTCTTCCTCAGCACTTTAATCACTAGCGATAAATGCTTGCTATCTATTCTCCCTCTATTCGTTTGGAAGAATAAAAGTCGAGTCTGTCATGCTACTGAATGGATTTTCTGGAAATTGGTCAAATGAAGGACTGAAGCCTAAAAGCTTCAGTTCATCTAAATCAGATTTTTCTACTGTTGGCTGTCAGCCCGTCCTTTTTACCCTCAGCTCCTTACTCAGTAGCACAATTGCATGATTCAAAAGGCGATGTGGCACATCGCACACTTCTTCTGGACTCGCGAAGCACTGAGTAAGTGAAGGGACCACAACCACGGAGGATATGAGGGTCGTCCAGGGAGCGAAAGAGGCTTCCTACTCTCACCCATCTCATTGTCAGGGAATGGGGTTAAGGAGGGAGGGAAAGGCGAATGCGTTAGTGAACTGTTGCCATCATATGCAGTAATTGCACACGGAGGACCAGCTTCACTCTCTCTCTGAAGGCCGTCCTTTCACTAATGTTGACTAACCGTTCAAAAGCTTCCCATTTAATGGATGACTGCTGTTTTATAAGGTAGAGGGCGCTAGTACAATCGCATTGTTTCGAGTTGGATCCAATTCGTAGTCTCTCTGCCATTGAATGCTTGAGGGGTATGAAGGGAAGGAGGAGTAAAGAGCTGAGGTGGCACTCCTTCAAAAGGCTATTATGCGCATAAACAGGCCAATTTTATGCATTAATTGCTTGCTTATGATGTTTGTCAATGTGTGCAGATGCTAGTGATGGAGCTGAACTTACCAAGCCCAAGTTAGCTGTATTGCAGTGGTCTAGCAATAGGACGCCTACATGGGCGCGGATAAATGTTGCGCAAGTCAGTTCCCCATTCGACAATACCATCGCGCAGATAAAAAGCGAGAATTGCAATGTGGTTAGCTCAGCGCCCAGGGGAGCTGGAGCTAGAGCTGTGCAATATCTTCATTGAGAGTTCAGTCGGTGTGCTAAGGTCCACGTTCGCACTGGCCACTGCATCCTCCTCGTTAACAGACAGCGGTTGCACTAGGAGGCTGGTTGAATCAGAGTCAACTGAGACCAATGATGGCGTTAGTGTAGGCATTGGAGACATGATTTCGTTAGGGATGTGTAGTGCTTACTCAGAGGCAGATCCACAAGGGCAGCAGCACCATTACCCAAAATGCATGGGAGTGAAGAGAGGAAGGCGGATCAGTGGCACACTCCCATTTGGTCTCAAAGAAACCATTAGCTGTTCAGGGGATGCATAGCGTTACCAGACTGACTGCATGGCACCAATTCAACAACGCAAAGCTCTCGTAGGCCCAGGAGAAGGTTGCGTAGACCTCTTCGCTCTCCGGCAGCACCAATAGCAAGTTATTGAAATGCAAACTTGCAGCAACATCGCTGTATCATAAATTGTTGGCATGATTGTACAATTGAAATGGAGTTTATTGACAAGTGAATGCCTCCTTTTCATCGTCCATGCGGGTGGCATCAGGTAGAGAGTAATGAGACAGCCATTGGTGAACCGGGTGGGTAAGTGGATGGTTGCAAAAGGGGAGTGCACAAACATGTCATCGCCTTCTCGGTGTAAAATCGGCAGTTTGCTTGTTCAGACGTCGGCTTCTATCTCTTCATCATCAATCTTCACTTTCCTGGAAAGAGTACTCTGAGGGCAGGTGTGGGACACTCCTCAGCCTTGGTAACATGCTGAACGGGGCAGAGCGATGAGGGATGTGCCTGAGGATGACTGCGATTGCGTAACGAAAAGCGGGTTTAATGATTACTTTTCAACTGTTTGAGGAGATTCTCGTAATTTGTGGATTATAGCTCAAGGATGTGGAAGATAATCATAGATATCCAGGCTTGTATTCCAACCGTGAAGTGCATTCTGAGGCCTCTGTGACTAGAAATACACGACCGTTGTGTTTACGCAACCCACAGGATATAGAAACTGTAGAGAAGTTGTTGACAACTTGCCATGCTGAGAAAATAAGCCTTGTCAAATCTGTTGGTCAGCCGGATGCCTAGTTGGTGGGTTGGTCGATTTCCAAACAACTTGCACGATCGTCGTTTTGCCTGAACTTCCCTTCTAACCTAACAATCAGTCCATCGGAGACGTAGTCAATCAATTGGACTGCCAGTATGCTTTTCAACGAGGAGTCGGCGAATGACGTAACAATTGCAGACCGTAAGCACAAATAAAAATGATAAAGTGGCAGGTAATTTTTACATCATAGTAGGCAACAATCTCCATCCCAGATGCCTACGAGATACCCTAATTACCTCAATTCCCTTCAATGTGTTGCTGACGGCACGCTCCCTAGCAGATGGGAGACATTCAATGTTCGTAGATAAACGTCGACCTTTTAAGAGAGAGCTATAATGAACTACTTAACACAGGCTGGCTAAACGTCTCAAGGGCAAATTAGACGACCCAGTTACCCAGACATAGGCATAACCAAAGGACCGCTGACTGATTGTTGAGTACGCTTTAGGCTATGCTTGAATCACTGGTTCATTTTTGCTACACATTTTACCAAAATTTACTTCCCAGTGCATTTGTTAGCCTTTAACGAGCACAGCTTGTCTGAACTGCCCTTCCTCCTGGAGATGATCGTCGCATTTTCAATGTGAGAAGATGCTTTTGGCATCTTTTGCTACCAGTTATTTCATGGAGGCTTAACTATAATTACTTTTCTGAAGAACATTAACCGAGAAGTAGAGAGATCCCTCCTTTCCTCTCCTCATTTCTGTTCAGCACACAGCCATTCATGGTCACTGCCAGGCGCCTGAGTTTAAATGCCACTAAGAAATAGTGTCTACTCAACCAGTTCAGACTGAGTTGCAGACAGTTCAGCATCCCTCGTCACAGCACACCCGCACCTCATCTGTGCCGGCGAACGTCTACCCGAAGCAAAAAAGCGAACTGTTTTCAGTCCCTCTCCTTCAAGGACCCACACGTCAACTGATTATACAAATTATCTGTGGCTCACTGGCGCTCTGATTTGCCATACTATGACTTCATTACAAATGCATACGTGCCGCAGCCCTCCTAGCCTTATTTGCCCCAAAAATGGCGAATAAAGACACCGTACTCGGACAGGATACACTTTGACTCCACAAATGATGACTCTGCAAAGGCACAGCCACGGAGCATGTTAGTGGCCCCATCATTAATCATGCAAACAGCCGACAAACGCGTTAAACAGTCCTCGTCTTGTTCTCCCGGTGTCATTTTAGTGCTGCTCCTAATGACTGTACTGCGTCTGCACTCTCCTCCTCATTCCCTGTGGTGAAAGCGAATCGCGTAGGCGGGGAGGCAAATATGCTGATCGTCAAAGAGCAAACGCTGACCCAAAGGCAAAACAGAGTCAAGGTGCTGTAAATGTTAGGGTCTCAAGACCACGATGATGGCAGATCACTTAAGCCTTGGTGACTGCCAGACCGAAACCTACTGGCGCTTTGCATGTTTTCAACGACAAGCCCAACAACTTGCCCTAGGTGGCGGAAATGCATGCAGCACCGTCACCTGCTAAATAGCCGTCGGCCAGTGCGCTCTTGCTATACTTTGGCCCGTTTTCTTAATTTTTTTCAACAAATGATATCGCAATAGCCTTAATCTCACCTCATATAGGCGACACGCTGTCTACCAAACCACCAACGCACAAATGTCCAGCAGATCGAACCACTATGAAAAGTGCTGTCCTCTGAAAACAAAACTCTTGCCCCATGTTACTGTACTGTAGCTACAAATTGCACATTGGAGGGTTGGCTGCTGTGCCTAAAGGTCACCTTCCCACCACTGTGGATCGACGCTATTCACAAGTGACCTCCGCAGGGTATGCGACCGTAGTGAGCCTCTTTATTGCCACCTAGTGATGGTCTGGTGAGGAAATAAGCAATGTCTGCATGACTCTCTTACTCGAGCAGGCAGATGTTAACTACCCACCGATGGAGTTGCTCGATTCTGGTCTCCCATTTGATCCCAAATTTTAACATTGCCTTTAAAGTCTATTCTGGATTCGACATTTGTTGCTCCCTCCTTGAATCTCACTCCCCTAAAATGAGTAAAGAGGGTGCAGTTAGATAGTACTTTCCGTCGTTAATTGATTCGATGAACAGAATACACTGGTATGGGATGTGCTCGTTCAGAGAACACACTTCTCTCCTCGATGATGGATGGTGAAGATACTGAAAAGAGATCCGTGTTTTTCGGAGGCTTTCCATTTGTGTGAAAGGGCTATTCACTCAAAATAAGGGACCAGACGGAGTGCCATCAGCATTAGTGGCTAGTGTTGTGGTCCGTCTGTCCGTTCAACTCTGCAGTGAATTGTGTGTCTGCATCCTCACAGCAGCAATAATCACAGCGATATTAAGGATGAAATGACAATAAAGCCGGCAGCAGTTGCTTCTAACGACGACTTAGATGACGATGTGACATCGCACAAGCGCTTTTTACTCAGCGGTCGTCATTCGCCACCTAACTCGCTATCAACGAGATGGTAATGTTCGCTTTTGCAAATCTTTCAGCCAAATCAGCAAGCATGGCTCTCGCTGAACGTGCACAATCCTCACCAATTCATCCACTTCATCAAATCACCAACGATGGAGAATGCCACGCACCTGCACTCTCTTTACTCGTTTGAAGGAAGTGAGAGTCAAGGAGGACTAGATGCATGTAAATCTATCACACATCTCAGAGCAGATATCGCACACTGCATTGCTCCAGTAGTAAAATTTTGCAGACATTGCCGAGTCCCTGGCTTTACAAAACAGTTTCCATGTTCCACGCATAGGTAGTGTGGAAAATGGCATGAAAATAGCACGAAATGCATTTGATAACAATTAACAATGAGTAAGAATTAATGGTAAGTTTCGCCTATTTGCTGGCACAATTTCGGCTACGCACAATTGCTTGGAAGGAGGTGGATTCACGCAAATGATCAGGCATGGGTAAAGTGGAGGTGATTCATATTTCCCCTTTCCTTAATTCCTCCTCTCCACCTGCGGTTTTACTTTTGATGCAAAGACAGCCTTAAGTAGATGAGACATTTAATTAACCAGACTCGTTAATCAACTTCTCCCTCATCCCAACTAACCGAAGCAAATATGGCTTCCATGCATCTCTGCAATAAAAAGAAGACCTTTCGACCTTAGACACTCATACAAGACCACCTCGCCAACTGCCCAGTGCTGTCAACTACACCACCAGTGCTTGTAGGCTGGGCCGGATAATTGTTATAACATGGCGTTCGTGTACACTAGCAAACCAAGTTCCATCCACTTCCAAAGTTTTAAGCAGCAACAAAGGCTCGTGATGTGGTGCAGCACTATGAAAGAAAAGTCCGAGTAAGATTGGGGGTTCTGCTTGTCGAATGCCACCTTTTGATGGTGTAGCAACTCCTCTTCCTATATGGTCGCTTGATGGTTGGCCAATTACTCTAGTTCAGCCTTTCGCGAGTATCGTATTGGCACCTTGATGCAAAGCCTAAGACAGTAAAACATGAGGGCAGTTGATGTTGAAAGGTGAGGCGAGGGGGGTGTGAGGAGGAAAGAGCGCTTCAGGTATGCGTATGCCCACTAAATTTCCCCATTTAGACAGGTGGTTTGCTGAGTCGCTCATCTGGAGTACTTACAACCCTCTTCACCCATGACCCACTACAGCTGACATTGTTGATCAACAATTTGATAAAATCCATATGATCGAAGTGATTGCGCATCTCACATCCGCTCACTCACCCACCTAAACAGCGATGCCTGTCTCATCACCTTCTACTTAATCCTACCCACATGAAGGGCCAAAGGAGGCATTGTAGTGGCAGAAGCTCTGTTTGAATCAAACAAACATGCTATGGGGTGCAGGGAAGGCGAATAGGAAGAAGAAAGTGCAAGAGAAGAGTAGAGAACAGGCTCTAACTACTGATTTAACAAAAGAGACGCCAAAGTCCTCCACGTCTCCCTCAGGCAAAAGGTTAGCATCGTGGCCCCAAAATGGTCAATAAAAGTGGAATAGGAGGAGGCGGAGGTTCCAGCTCTTTATCTGATCCTTTCCTCAAGACACTCCACTAATATGCAGGCAGTCTAGCCTTTCACTTCCTCAAAACACGAAAAGTGAGAAGTAATAGCAAGCACTTTTCTTTAGTGGTTCGAATACCTAGGAAGAATGATAAGAGTTGTGCTAGTTCAAGGGGACCACTTTTTGGTTTCCTAATGGAATGGGCAGAGTGATGAGGCTTATACTGGTCCAGAGAGTCCTTCCCCTCGAGAGCAGGTGATGACGTTTCCGTAGCAATGAGGGTGTTTGTGGAGCGCTTTTCGCTACACAGTGAGGGTCATTTGGCAGGCGCATATGCATTGCAATTGTGCCGAAATGACAATGCTGCTGAAGGTTCGTCTGCTTTCGAGGTGGCTATTCAACTCAGCACCCTATCATTGTCGAGAAGGCGGCAGTAATTCCTCAAAACTGGTCTACTTACAAATAACTTCTCTCTACGTCGACTCAGCCAAGTCCTTTTCTTCTCATCTGGCTACATCTGGTTCTTGAATGCTTGACACCCAACTTTAAACAAATGCTTATTCTTGCATACCCACAAAACATGCGACACTTGGAAACAGCAGTTGACTTGCTGGTGCAGTAGCTAAAGAGAATTGGAAGGCACTTGAAGCGACTGGGAGGTGAGTTTGCGATCGGTCACACGGCCGTGTGTTTCGAACCACAGTAGACTCGGAATGTCCTTCACTGACGTTCAAGAAGGCGTCACGCGAAAGCAACTGATCCATTTTTATCCATCATAACCACCCTTGGAAGTCCACTAATTGGAAGAATCCCAAATTTCACGTGTGTCAAATTCACAACATTCCTTGTGAGGTCTGCGAAATTTTGCGTTTATTTCCAAGTCGAAATCGCCTATGCGAGAATTGAACGCATCGTGGTGGGAAGAAAAGGACTTTGCTAAGGATGCGGAGAGGCGACGGATGGTAGTCGAGCAATTCTGAGTGCACAATCCCCTTGAAGGCTCACACCCTTCCATTGGTGATTAAAAGCCTGATAAGCGGTCTCACTGTGTATGTGGGTGAAGCAGGAAAGTAGGAGGAGAAGGAAGAAGGGATTAAGGAGTTGAAAATGCCACTTTCTAATGAATCCATGATCAGGCCAACGAGTAGTCTTTCTGATTCTATCACGTCATTGTAGAAGGCTTCGAAATCGCTGAACGCTTCTGCACCACACTCTACTCAATCCAGCGAAGTTCAGCCAACTGATCCAGCTCAAACGGAAATCATGTCATCTGGATACGGAGCCTACGCTAATGGAGGTCGCGTTTCGCTATTTGGTAGTTATCGATCACCTGGGGTTACCAGTTCCCCTGCTGCCATGAACATTGCTGCGGCATCCGACTTGCAGACAAAACTAATGACTCAAGTGGTGGAACAATGGATGCCGTCATTCATGAAGTCTTCACGCATAATGTCGGAGACATCTGTAGAGTTGGCGAAGAGTCGTTTGCAGAATGAGGAGTTGTCACGTCTGCTGAAGGAAACGCGGGACCAATTAGACACAGTTGCTGCGGAGCAGCAAAAGCAACAGCAGCGTACTCCAGTTCCAGTCCGACAGCCTACTCCACCGGCTCAGTCCGTGCCATCTTTGGAGGATTAGCGGATATTGCAAGAGCCTCTGCGGGAAGTGACATCCGTTTTGAGGGACTTTCGCCAATGACTGCCCACTGCTGCGCCTTCTTTTGCTCCACCTCCTCCTTTTCCTCATGCACCCCATATGCCACCAGCGCAACCACCCGCCATGCTTCGGCCCGGTGATATTTTTACGTTAGATTACCAACAAAAAGCTCAGCTGGCGCTTTTGCAACTTGCTGCTTTTCAGCAGCAACAACAGCAGATGCTACGAACGACGGGAGGATTGTGCTTTCTGCTTCCACCTCCTTCTTATCCTCCGCCCACAATGCCGCCTCAAGCAGCTTCTGTGGACTTCCGCGTCCCGCCTGTGGCAACTGGCCTTTTTCCTGCTGGTATAAGCATGTCTGCTACCTTGACTTCAAGCCCAGTCCCTTCTGTTAACCTATCAAAAAGCGCTTCATCAGTTACAATGATAACCGCATCGACACAACCCATGAAACCACCGCTGACTTCAACTGCTGCTTCTGCTGGCGCTCCAGCAGCGGGGCTATCGAAAAACACACCTCCCCTTGACCCAAAACAAGATACCCCACTAGTAAAGATCGCGTCATCACCTATACCGGAACCGCTCCGTTCGCGTTTAAGCCTACCGTTACCACCACAACTGATACATTCAGAACGGAGGCTCCGTCACTTTTTAGTTTTAGCAAGCTCAGAAGTTCAGGCACTGTTGGCCCTTTAGCTCCCTTTGGCGCTCTCTCCTTAGGTCACAAACCTTCTGCCATTTCACAGTCCCCCGGCAGCCCTGATTTCTTGAAAAAAGCGAAGGAGACGACAGGAACCGAAGCGGAAGATAAAGAGGATAAGCCGGAAGCATTTGAGACTAAGGTTGAGTTCATGCCATGTGTAGCGACGTTACCGGAATTGGTGGAACAAATCACGGTGCTCATCTCTTCCGTTTGGATAAGTCGGATTCGGCTTCTAGTGGAGAATGGAAGGCTCGGGGCATTGGTGAACTCAAGGTTTTAGCTGATGATGTAACCATCAAGTTTCGCATTGTTATGCGACGAAAGCAAATGCTGAAGTTATGCGCCAACCATCACATTCTTCCTGGAATCAGCATAAGGCGTCATCCACAAAGAACTGCGGCATGCATTTGGAAGGTGCGAGACTTTGCAGTTATGGGTATCGACAAGCCCATCCCCAATGGAAAGGATGAGCTCTTTATGGCTCACTTCAAGACTAATGAGGTCACCGATGAATTTGAGAAGATTGTAAAATCCCGTCTTGAATAGGTGGAAGAAGCAACTCAAAAGAATCCTGATGAGAAGGAGAAACCTGATCCAGCTGCCATCTCCAGTTGTTTGCAGAAACTCAGACCAAAGGCGGGATCACAAGATCCACGTGGTCAAAAACGAGCTCGCGTGTCGCTCCCAGGAGCCGGAGACTGATACCCCGTAGATTTGACGTTCCCACCTACCTATTTCCCCTTTAAGTAAGCGGCCTCACCGTGTATTTTGGTGAAGCAGGAAAGTGGGAGGAGAAGGAGGAAGGGAGTAAGGAGTTGAAAATGCCACTTTCTAGTGCAGCCATATATGCCACCACATGCTGAGATTTTCTCGCAAATCGGCTCCACCACTGCATCTCAACCGTCTGCCTCAGAAAGTGGTGACGCAAGCACACGCATTAGATAACCACCTCATCCTCACCAATGGAGACGGATCGCCAGTCACCTAGTCACATCGGTACATGTGATATATACGTTCTTGACCGTGTAGTCATCAATGCCAGACAAAAAGCGTTTAGCGAACCCGCTCCTTGCTGCGGAACCGTCATCACTCGCCACCGAGAGAGAAAGGTACTTTTAAATCAGCATAACTCTTACCACCTGCCTCGCTCATCATAGCAGCAAAGAGGAGTTAAATCCAGTCTGTCACAATTTCAATTGATTCGTAGGTTCTTGTGATTGCATCAGCGCACTCTTCCCTCTTGCATCCCTGCATAGCTTTGATTCGCTCAGAAGGAGTAGAGTAGAGCAGGTAGGGAGCACTCCTCATCGGTAAAATGATGCTGTTTCAGTGAGTGCTTTAATGTCCTGAAGGCAGGTGACGACATTTGGGTCACCAGAGGCGTGTTCGTCAACTGCCTCTCTCTTAACACTGTGGACTACTTAGTAAAGCACGCATATTGCAAGTGTGAAAACCATAGCGAATGATGTGGTGGTCAATCTGGCCGCTGAGTTCGGCAGAGTGTCGCATGTGTCTGTGTCTCTGCCTTCTTTCCCTACAAGTGCCTAATCCTCATCATGTCACCTTGTTATTCATATCACAGTGATGGAGACTAACACCCTCCAACTTGTAGGATGCTCGTTTTGAAAGAATGCAGGTTGGAAGGGAAAAAATGAACTCAATTCCTTTGCACGCCTTTGTGAAGTGTGTTGACACCACAGCTGACATTGCTGCAGCACACTTCTTCCTGGAAGCCACATCACAGTCAATGTGGAAAGAGGTGGAATTCAAGCGGCGTCTGCAGGGTATGCAATAAAGGCGTGCCTCTTCCTTTTTTACGCCAAAACTTGACCCACTCACTAAACATGTGATGTCTGTCCAACTCGCCTATATGGACAGGCAGACGTCTGTCACTGGTCACTAAAGTGGCTTGATTTCCATCCTCCGCTTTGTCTCCATTTCTGACATTCCCCCTGCAGTGTGGAACCAGAATGAAATGAATGAATTAATGAAATGACTCATTTTTACTTGGAGAATCAGCTTAACTCTGGGACATTTGTGCGGATCAAATGCCACAGAAGGTTTGCAAGTAGGCTAAGGCAATGCACAATGTTTCGTACGGTGATGGTACAGCAAAAAGATTTTTGTTGAGTTGTAGCCTATAAATGGGATGACAAATGATGATGAAGAATGCGAATCCCTTGCAATTATGAAGCACATCACAACCATGAATGAGGAGGGTGGTAGACCACAACTTGCCGTTACCAAGTACGTGGATGCATGCAGTTGTGAAGCTGTCAGCATAGAAGCTGATCAGGCAGCAACAATTGTCAATGAGAAGTACAAGATCAGGCCAATTGATTGAACGGTAAATGAGGTTCAGATCAATCGATGTCAGCCTCAGACTAGCAGATGCCAAGGCGTGGGTTCCCACTTCCAGAGGTTGTGAATGACTTGCAGAAGTAGGTGCATGCTGTGAACGCTAGACTTCTGACTGAGCCTAATCCTCCATGCCAAGAAGGGAGGCTTCGAATGAGCAACTCTTGGTGAGGAGGGCCTTCAATGCATAATGCACAGAATCCACAGTGCTAATGAGATAGTTTTGGAAGGAGTGCATGTCCCCGTGAGTGCTCAATGCGAACTGTGGAGAGGTAGGAGAGTAAGACACTGCTTAAAACTTCTTTAGCATGATTCAAGTTAACTTGCCAAGATGGAACATAAAATGGAATGTTGTCGCTTGGAGGGAAGAGAAAATGTCTGCTCTGCTAATAGAACCAGAAAATGAATGACAGCTGCTGTTAATTACTTAATTTGCCTGTTCTCGCGGGCACTTTTGGAAAGGCCAGACTGATGCAGCTTGAAGTTCACAGCTGGCAGCCTTTATTCATCCCACTTGAAGTTCCTGCCAAACTTTTCCATTAAAGTGATTTCCTGGCTGATTGTTGTGTTGCCTTACAAATATGGCCAGGACTTCTCCACGGGTTTGGGAGCAAGTGAAGTCCATTTTTTTCAGCGGATAGGCTTAAGTCGCATCCATCAATGTCAATCGGCAGCTAGTGATGTGAATGGCGGAAGTGACGTGGGAGGGAAGTGGTAGAGTGTTCAGTAAAAGACGTCCCACAGAGAGACTGCAAAAAAGTTATCCTTTGCAAGGCACGCATTGGTACACTTATGTGTAACTTACAGATTGCGTGAAGTCGCTTCTTGCGTCCGCACTAAACCTCAAAAATGCCTCCAGTGGTCTAGCAACGTAGTTAGTACTTGTACTATTAATAGGCCTTCTCGTAATGCGCTTTCACTGATTAAGACAGGAATGAAAGAGGCGCACCAAAAGTGCAACCCATGTACATACCCATCGACTCCAACCGGTGCCATCCACGTGGTCAGCACGCACCAACTGACTGAACCTCGCTCGATCTCGCTGCTGCTCTTGGCGTTTTTACCATAAATCAATGTCATGTGCGGCTCAAAAGTATGACGGTCTGTGTAGCCTCCATATCTTTGCTTTCTATCCCATGTAAATCTCGTAAATACTTTACGACTTTGTGATAAATGCACGGATTTCTCATCGCAGTCGAGAAATTCATCCTTCACCACTAGTGTGTAGCGCTCTTCGACGCGTCTTACACACCGCCAACCGTTTGAGGGAACGAGCATCACATCGGTCGTCTAAGGATGACAGCACAGCTGCACACTGTTGCTGGATGAATGGGTGCAGTTGATGAGCACACCCATGTTATAACGCCTCTCACAAACCCTCATTTACCACTCAATCGACTGAGGGCTTTGAGGACAGTGTCACCCAGTTTTACGGGAACGCTCTTGCAAATCAAGTATTATGGAGTGTTGGTAGATTCACCGTTATATTGAATCATGATGAGGCGAAGTTGCTGCACCAGCAAATGTTACTGCGTCCATCAACCGTCGGTTAACCACAAAGTCTGTCTCTGGCATTTCCCTCTTTGCATCTTTGACGATTGTCGTTAGAAGGCACAGACTGGCAATGGTTCTGACACCTTTGCCTGCTACAGGTAGAAAAAACTAAGCAGCGTGTTTCTTGGTGAATTAGTAAATTGGATGCTTAGCAAGTATTCGTCACCTTCACTTATCATACAAAATGTTATAAGATTCCCCGAGATGGCGGAAAAGTAGATTTTATTGTGACTAAGTGAACTGGGTGTTAACTGAGGATTCGTATCAATCATTTTTTATACACAGTGATTTAAGAATCTTCGAGGTGGCGTAAAAGCAGAATTGAACAGCAGACGATCTAGTCGCAAAATCTGAGTTTCTGATGAATGCACACAATTCTACTGGTACTGTAGGAAATAACAGACAAAGTTATGCAGGATAATTCAATTGGATTTCATTCACTTTGCGCATTCCCACCCACTTCTTCGTCATCCGCCACTACGACCTCGTGAAGATGTGCTGACTCCCCCAACAGCACAGCTCCTTCAGAATGGATCACGAGGCACACAAGGGTGACTGACGACTATCCCCATGGCTTATTCCTCGTGGCAACAATGCCATCTTCAAGTGATGACCCACTTCGACCATTGTAGCTGAAGTCAGTGACTCAGTTGCAGTGTGCTTTATCAATTGAAGGATACTCCATCAGCACTTCGTCGCTTTGCGTTATTTCACCTTCTTGATGCTGCAATATTGAAACCTATGTTAACTAGCATCTGCGATGGGCCATTCGGCTATCCACCTGCCAGTGCTTCTTTCTCTTCCTCCATTCTCCCCTATTTGCCACTTCTACCACATTTCTCTTCTTCTTTCACCGGTCTCCTTTTTGCGTACTCGTCGCCTGTTAGTTCCCTTGCCACGTTACTCCTTTCTAAGAAAGAGAGGACCGACTTGATCACCTCACTTGGATCAGTGATCCAAGGAGTTAGAATTGTACCTATTACACATTTCTTGCCTTCTATTTGCTGGTGCATCGAATGAGACCAGTTCTGTTCTAATTGTGAGTTTATGACCAATTTAACATCCCAGGAAAAATTCGCTCAATGCTTCACCGTTCCTCCAACTCATTGTCTAACACAACACACCCGGTCACGTTTATTCTCACGTTGCTCGCTTCAACATCCGTCTCCATTCATTTTGCTCCCTCAATCTGCGAGCGCCTATATTTCTTGGCCCTTCAATCACTCAGTGCGGTCCCTTCCCATTACTCCTCCCACTGACTCCTAACTCACAGCTACCACTTCTGTGCAGCACGTTACTTCAATACTGTCCACGTCTCCTTCTCGCTTAGGATTCATCCATCCCTCCATCTACCTATGAGCATACACCCCGCCATTTATGCCACTCCTTCGTAGAAGAAGTTGCAGAGCCTTCACTTTATCCACGATCCTCTCAGAGCCAAGCAACAATGACTGCTGTTGTGGTTGGTGGTGATGGTGATGGTGATGATGATGCACAAACGCAATCGTATCCGCCTTCTCACATAGTAGAGTGTTAACCGAGCACTCACGGGCCTCCACATCCCATGACAAGTAACTACTACCACCCACGCTTGACACAGGCAAATCGGCCGACCGCTCGGACCCTTCCCAAATAAATAACAAGAAAAACACAGACTTCATTCACCACCCTTTATTATTTTAAACGTAAACAATTCCTCTGCTAGGAAAAATAGCTCATGCGCATGTGGCCTGAGTAAGAACAAGGAGAACTTCCAATCATGTTAGTCTTCTGACCATGGAAATTGAACATGCGAGTGGTAGATACTGAGGAGTTGAGGTCGACTTCTTGATGAGCACCCACTTCAGCGTGGAGACGTTGGCTTCCCCATCCTCATCGTCTCAACCCCGCTAGCCTCGCCCACCTTACCGCAGTCCTTCCTATCTCAGTCGACGATGCTCACCAGTGGGTTCGCTGTACATAGTTTACCTTATTCTAACTCTCTCATGTCCACTTCCTCCTACCACTATCTGCTCCTTCCCTTCTATCGCATCCTTGCTTCCCAAAGAGGAGAAAGAGAAGTAGTACTTGGTACCCACCAACTACTGCACCACGTCGTCGGGATTACACTCTTCCACTTTCTCCATGCTTTCGTGCCTACGTGCAACGTTGACGGCGTAGAATGGAGGAACACCAGGGCTTGATGTTAGTAAGTGTGCACGTCGCTGGTGCGATCAGGCCCAGACGATACAATCAGCATCGTCGTCGCCACCAAAGCTGGCCTGGTCTCATTCATTCTGTCGCCAGCCTCCCCCATTCTACCGTCCACACTTGACCCCTACGCACAGCTGGTGAACAAACAGAAAATTCAACCAATGCTGAAAGTAAGTAGCGAGCCCAAACAACCTCCTTTGAGGTCTCAATCCAACTCAGCACATCTAAGGTACTGAAGAAAACCACTTCAAACACAGGAAAGAAAATAGAATACAGCAAAATTAATCCTTCGTTGTTACAATTTCTCCTCATCATGAGGAAGATTAACACATTTGTTTCCACACGGCCTAATAAGTAGGTCTTCATTTGCCACTTAACTTTCACGGCTGCATACAGTGCATGCGTGCCCATTCCAATCCATGCATCTGCACCTGGAGGGAACAACGTGTTCAGGAATTAATGCTACTACGCGACATCGAGCGTACTTTCCCTCCGAAATGATGACGTGTCTTGACAACAGTGCTTCCCACCTCCAAGATGACCTTGCTGGACATCTAACCAATAACCAATCAAACCAACATCGCAACAACGCAGGAGTGAAGGCTTGACACGACAGAATACAGCCCTTCAGGTAGAAACATGGCGCAGTGCTAGAAATCGTAACACCTCTTCCTCCACAAACTACCCAAAATCCTCCTCACACTTTGAAGGCACCACTTCATCTCCACAACACCAACGCTTCCTTGTACAACGCGCTGATTACGAAACCCTTCACTCACACAACCCAAAGCAATCGCTTCTGCGGTCTATACGCCAGGTAAGGCGATGCAAGACCTCATCTTACAAATAATGTCCAGGATATTGCTACTTCCTACTTTCCTACCATTTCCCTCATCGTCGACACCTTCGGGAGAATTTGGCTTCGCCAGTGTCTGTGTGGAAGATAGTGTGCGGTGTGGCAGAGTTGGCGAAGGTTTCATTCTCAAATGCGTAAGTGGTTAGGTGCATCATTACGAAAGTAGAGCACCATTTACCAAAAGGCTTCTTGAGTTGTTGAAGTGAAACAGTACAACAGTATTGAGAAGAGGCTTTGTGCAGAAGCATGGTATGAAGCTAGTGCTAAACAAGAGGAGGAAGGCGTTGTGGCCCTTTCGGCAGTAGCGTGTTCAGACACAGTCATCAGCAGTGCATGCTCTCCAGCACCTCACTTCGCGATGCTGTCTTACACGTAGCACTGTCTGTTAGCACTTCATACCACACACGCAACTGTGGAGACCCTGCTTTAAAAGGCACACCCGTCACCTGTGTTGCTAGCAGTATTTATCTCCGACCCAACCGCATGAAATCATTTCCCTATCTGTGGAAGCAGAATGCACCGCAGCTGTTTTGAGACGACCACTCGCATCGTTGGAAGAAGTCGAATGACGTGTAAATGCAATGCGTTTGTACATACTTGATCACACTATGTGATGCAGATGGAAGTTGACCTCTGATCAACTGGGAGGTGGTGGTGCTGCAGACTTGCTAGTTCATAATGCGGAATGCATGGCGGCGTTGAGGGAAAGTGAGAGGAAAGGAGGGAGGAAGGGAAGGGAAGTGGAAGGAATGGAATAAGCGCGAAGTAAAGGCATGGCGGTAAAAAGGAGATGGTGGACTGCTCCTGAAGAAGAATTTTGATGGTATCACGTTTCTTGTTGTTGCGCTTGGGATTGATGGTAATAGAGACGATAAGCAATGCATAGGCTCTACAGTGTCATCACTTATCGCACGGTCACCGTTGGCAGTCGAGGCGGTGTACAGACGGGACAACACCAGTAGTGGTAGTAGTATAACAGTAGTGGCGTAGTCCTCCGGGCAGAGGTGGCAGCTCTCTGCTTGGAATGCTGCAGTGCAGTAGAAGCAGTAGAGCATCCCACTCAATTCGATGGATGTTCGACGGCTAGCAGTACCACATTTCGTAAGGCACATTGTAGCGTGCAGGACAATGCAGTAAGGAGGGAAAGTGGTTGCTCCATACCTCCTCATCCTCCATCTCCTCCACTCGATTCGCATGCCCACTGTCCGCATATTGCAACACCACTAGCCATCATTGTAGACCATCAGGCCATGAGTAATGATGTAGTAGGCCTCCCGTTCCACCTTCTTCCGCCCCTCTTCATAATTCGTTGGCAGCTGTGTCATCCGACAGCTGGCACTCCCCACCACCACGAACAAGAGCTTGACTGCTGCGTCCACTGAGACAAAAAATGTGATAACGATCCTTTTAAGGGCTCATACAAACCACATTTTTGACCAGCTGAAGCACTGATGGACTGGAGGATGACCGACTGCAATGCCTGCTCCTAACTACCATGAGTTTGGGACCTGTAGAGGTGGGCAAGGAAGCCATGGTACCCAAAGTTTTGACTAAATTTTTTTGAGAAGGAAAATGCTTTTTCTATGTCTAACACGTGATCACACGTCGTATTAGTCGACTGATGGTAAGCTAGATTGTTATAGCACTAGAATCTCACGCATTGCCTCGCGTAGATTTAAGTGCAGTCAGTGCCCATTTGGGCAGTCTATCATAATGTGAATTTGAATAAATCGCATGGGAGGTAAGTAAAGTAGAGTATATGTGTAGGTCTGAGGTGAATTAGGTGGAAAGAATGTTTGAGGTGACTGGAAATGGAGGATTTAATGGAATAAGTGAAATAAGCGAAATAAACAATGTGATCATCAAGGAGGTGGGATGCAATCAACCTAATGAGTAAATCATCATGGCCACATAATTGCAGAGAAAAGTGTCTAGCATAAGTGCTTACTACCATTCTACTCTACTTTTCAATAAGGGTGGGACAGATTGCATGCAATTATCGCCTTTGGTCTGCTATTTGAAAGTCATGATAGTGTGAACTTGCTTGAGATGACTTAAACTAGCCCCAGCCTTGAAGCGTTAACACCTCATCAGGTGCCTAGCCAGAATGGCTTGCTTCTCTTGCACAGCCTCTAATAGTCCTTCATTTGTACAGGTCTGCGATAATGAGTTCATTGCTTAAATATAGAACATCTTAGCACAGTGTGGCGAGCTAGGGTAACTTAATATAGTATGAGTCATTTAGACCTTGACCATGCTAGCGTGTGGCATGTCCACTGGTCAATAAACGCGGTATTGATATTCCTCGGGTGCCGCAATGGCAATTTCGAGAGTCTCAGTCCATTTAGGAAAGTGCTTGTGAGCACTTTTGTTAGTCTGGTGCCAAGAAGCGTAGACACTCAGCACTAGAAAGAGTTTACAGGGAAGCCATGCAAAGAACACATCAGATTTCTGCTTATTGTTGCGATTCTAAGCCGGCAGGTGCATGTAAAGCATCGTTGGCATAACTTACGTCCAGATTTATTCTAGGACTAAGTGCAAATGTTTCAGTCTTATCCACATCATGATCCTCGCTCCTGCCTCTGCACAGACTCTCTTCGCAACAATCGGCTCCCGATATTTGTAGTACCTACGAAGCCATAATGAAAGTCTAATTTAACTGGCGCTCTCAATTCCTGTGTAACGCTTCAAAAGCGTCCTCATGGTGACCATTTATTCGCAACCTTCCCCCACCAGTTCTGAGGAAGTTTGTGCCGCCGATGACACAGGCGTCAGCCAATCACAACTGCCACAACTGGACCAGCCATCTTCTCATTGGCTCGATCATGGAGAGAGAGTGTGCCAACAGTGTGCTTTAATTCAATGTAGTGCGAAGATGCTGCTTTTGCATAAGTTAGTAAGCACTATACTTTAGCCGACCTTAGCTTCCCCTTTATTGTATTTATCGCTATTAGTTGCTGCTGAGTCCATCGTGCTTACGTAAATTATGGTTGAAAAGTGAGAAAGGAACAGTTTAGCTGTCAGTGCATGTGTGATCGCCTCGTTGCCATCAGGTCACTTTGTCTCTTTTCAGAGGCAACAGGCAATCAAAGTAGGACAAGAACCATTTTAATTAATTCATGCTACATCATGCTAAATTTCGAAATTGCAACTGTCGCAAATATGTACTGATCAGCTTCAGCTAGATAGATCAGGCTTATATTTACACATGGATATCTAGCAGCATATTCCCATTTAAATTGGACACTTTGTTTAATATTCACCATTAAAGAAACCTGTAGGTGGCGTAGAAATGAATGCTTGTTTGGGCCGGACTTGGAAATCCGCAAGCTTACCTTCTGTGTACTCTTTTTCCTCCCTCTACTCCCTCCACTTCCTCTTTCTCCAATTCGCATTTGCGATATCTCCAACTCATCTCTGCGCGCCACGTCAGAATACTAGCATTCACCGCGGTCGTAGGGAGCATGCTCTCCAGCACCTCACTTCGCGATGCCGTCCTACACGTAGCACTGTCTGTTTGTGATTACTCCACCTGTTAGCACTTCATACCACACACGCAACTGTGGAGGAGACCCTACTTTAAAAGGCACACCCACCACCTGTGTTGCTAGTAGTATTTGTCTCCGACCCAACCGCATGAAATCATGTCCCTATCAGTGGAAGCAGAATGCGCCGCAGCTGTTTTGAGACGACCACTTGCATCGTTGGAAGAAGTCGAATGACGTGTAAATGCAATGCGTTTGTACATACTTGATCACACTATGTGATGCAGATGGAAGTTGACCTCTGATCAACTGGGAGGTGGTGGTGCTGCAGACTTGCTAGTTCATAATGCGGAATGCATGGCGGCGTTGAGGGAAAGTGAGAGGAAAGGAGGGAGGAAGGGAAGGGAAGTGGAAGGAATGGAATAAGCGCGAAGTAAAGGCATGGCGGTAAAAAGGAGATGGTGGACTGCTCCTGAAGAAGAATTTTGATGGTATCACGTTTCTTGTTGTTGCGCTTGGGATTGATGGTAATAGAGACGATAAGCAATGCATAGGCTCTACAGTGTCATCACTTATCGCACGGTCACCGTTGGCAGTCGAGGCGGTGTACAGACGGGACAACACCAGTAGTGGTAGTAGTATAACAGTAGTGGCGTAGTCCTCCGGGCAGAGGTGGCAGCTCTCTGCTTGGAATGCTGCAGTGCAGTAGAAGCAGTAGAGCATCCCACTCAATTCGATGGATGTTCGACGGCTAGCAGTACCACATTTCGTAAGGCACATTGTAGCGTGCAGGACAATGCAGTAAGGAGGGAAAGTGGTTGCTCCATACCTCCTCATCCTCCATCTCCTCCACTCGATTCGCATGCCCACTGTCCGCATATTGCAACACCACTAGCCATCATTGTAGACCATCAGGCCATGAGTAATGATGTAGTAGGCCTCCCGTTCCACCTTCTTCCGCCCCTCTTCATAATTCGTTGGCAGCTGTGTCATCTGACAGCTGGCACTCCCCACCACCACGAACAAGAGCTTGACTGCTGCATCCACTGAGCCAAAAAATGTGACAACGATCCTTTTAAGGGCTCATACAAACCACATTTTTGGTCACCTGAAGCACTGATGGACTGGAGGATGACCGACTGCAATGCCTGCTCCTAACTACCATGAGTTTGGGACCTGTAGAGGTGGGCAAGGAAGCCATGGTACCCAAAGTTTTGACTAAATTTTTTTGAGAAGGAAAATGCTTTTTCTATGTCTAACACGTGATCACACGTCGTATTAGTCGACTGATGGTAAGCTAGATTGTTATAGCACTAGAATCTCACGCATTGCCTCGCGTAGATTTAAGTGCAGTCAGTGCCCATTTGGGCAGTCTATCATAATGTGAATTTGAATGAATCACATGAGAGGTAAGTAAAGTAGAGTATATGTGTAGGTCTGAGGTGAATTAGGTGGAAAGAATGTTTGAGGTGACTGGAAATGGAGGATTTAATGGAAAAAGTGAAATAAGCGAAATAAGCACTGTGATCATCAAGGAGGTGGGATGCAATCAACCTGATGAGTGAGTCACCATGGCCACATAATTGCAGAGGAAAATGGCTAGCATAAGTGCGTGCTACCATTCTACTCTACTTTTCAATAAGGGTGGGACAGATTGCTTACAACTGTCTCCCTTGGTCTGCTATTTGAAAGTCATAATAGTGTGAACTTGCTTGAGACGACTTAAACTAGCCCCAGCTAAATTTCGAAATTGCAACTGTCGCAAATATGTACTGACCAGCTTCAGCTAGATAGATCAGGTTTATATCTACGTATGGATGTCTAGCAGCATATTTCCATATAAATTGGACACTTTTTTTAATATTCACCTTTAAAGAAACCCGTAGGTGGCGTAAAACTGAATACTTGTTTGGGCTGGACTTGGAAATCCGCAAGCTTACCTTCTGTGTACTCTTCCTCCCTCTACTTCCTCTACTTCCCCTTTCTCCAATTCGCATTTGCGACATCTGCAACGCGTCTCTGTGCGTCACGTCAGAAAACTAGCATTTACCGTGGTCGTAGGGAGCAAGGGGCAGTAGCAATGGGCAGGAGAACAGGCGACTGACTGCGTGAGTAGTGAGTGTTCAGCTGTGCGGATGGACAGTTCCAGGCATTTGGGGAGGGTGGTGTGCCTTAGGTCAGCGGAAGCAAGCATGACGTTGCTATTGCTCTTGTTTCCGTGAGTGCAAGTGGAGTGTCAGCAGATGGAAGGGAGTGTATAGAAAGCATAACGGCTTATATTTTTGTTAACTGATTTAGGCAGTAAAGCAGCAGCAGCTGGGCAGTTGGTTGTCTCTTGGCGTGAAGCACTCATGAGTTAGTGTCGATGGCGGCCCAAGTAAGTGGTGGGTACGAACGCTTTTCGTTTTTACTATTCTACACTACTCCACATTACTTTACGCGAAGCTAAGATGGGGTAGACCGTGCTACCCACTAGTAAGCCCTTCTCGATGACAATCAGATGGCGTTGGTTGGAATCGGTCTATCCCATGTACTAGGAAAGAATGAAGGGGCAATCGTGACTGTAGGAAGGACTGGGCGGTGGAGTATAAGGTGGTGCAGACCAGCGGTAAGATATTGTGAAAGCGGAAAGCGAGAGGTGACCGTATCTGCAGAATGCGAAGGCTGCCTAGTGTCAGACAAGAGAGTGGATAGACTTGTTAGTTAGGGCTGCTCCTTGCTATCCGCTGCTTAATTTACTAAATGAGGCTGGCCATTAACAATCCATGCTAATCAGATGCATATCCAAGCCCTTAACCTCTTCAGTAGTCAAGCCCTTAGCAGCAAGTCTCGCTGCCACACGATGCCTCAACAGCACTGCTTTTTCCTCATAACCCAGCAACATCTCCACGGCTGCATTTTAGGTAGTCGAATTTAAAGCAGCATCCATGAGTGGCTCAAAACACCCTCGTAAACACAATAAGCACAATAAATACGCCAATAACTGTGCATCAAAATGAAGTCATTGTGACATGAAAGACAGGGAATACCTCAAGAGACAAGGATAAATGCTTTGGTAAACTGCTTATTGTCCAATTCTATTACAGAAAGTACCTAGTTGAAGTGCTCGAACACCCGCACACAAATGCTGCATATGGTGAGCAGCAGTAGTGAAAGCGAGCAGAGTTAATCTTGTTCCTCACGGCTAATGCAAAAGAATAGATGCGCTCCACATATCTCACACATCGATCTGCGCTTACACTGCAAACTTGGTGGCATCTGAGGCAGCAGTGCAGCACGTGCAATTGCGACGATACGTCCAGGGTCAGCTTTGAATGTAGCATCAGCAGTTTACGAGATAGTCAAATTCCAGTCATACAACAGTTTCAAGAGCGCATCTGTGACGAAACAATTAACCTCCGAAATGGCTACCCATCAAAAAACTTCTAACGCACCAACTCACCACTACCCGCACCGTATGCGCGTGGCAACCCCAACATTTCAGCTCACTGTCAAATCGAAGCTGATCAAGTCATACAGACACTCTTATACATGAACTTTCCGACGAGCACAGAGTGGTTGCCAATGAATTCCACTTAGTTGCCTAACTCCTTAACGCCGCAAAATTCTCACACGTAATCAACAAAATATCTCGGTCATGGAAGTGGTGGCACATTTTTCCTTTAGGGTTAGCATTGTAACGGGCAGAGCCTCCGCAACAGATCTCCCAAATCACTCCGAAGTCATGGAGGGTACAATTTTTCAATGATTTCTTCGCATGACATACCAGCACTGTCCCTTACGGGACAAAAGAAAGACAACATTGCGTCGTACTTATAGTCTTAAACAAGTGAGTAAAATCAGTAACTTTCCATGTGATGCCAATCTGAGGACCACTAACATACCTGCAGTCTCTAAAGTGCAACCCTAAAGCAATGATTGGCTTAAAGCTTCATGTTGAAACAGTTATTTCAATAACCCATTCACCAATGCATATCATTTGCAACACTTTGATTTTAAGGTCGAAAATACTTTAGTACCATCTCTCAATCTACCTAATGTCACTCAACCACTTTATTCCTAATGGAGGGACAGGCGCCTGTAACACCAATCAGACTCAAACATCCTAGGCCACGTGTTGATCTATAGGTAGCATTTCGCCTACGTCTACATCATAGCCCAGACAAAAGATGTTTACCATAAGCACTTAATGTAGAAGTGAGGTAGTCCCGCCCCCTTATTTATTGCGATGATGAAAAGGCAAGAGCAGTGCGGTACGGTCATCAAGATTTATGCAAATGGTCAAGATAGTGGACGACTTCTGCTAAAAATAACCTAAGACAAAGGTTTTTGGGGTCGAACATACATGAAAGTGCTTCTGTTTGCATCAAAGCATTAGCGTCCTCTTTAATGACCCGTTAACTACCCCCAACACCACCATCAACGTTTGTGCTACATTTGACGGGATCCCTATTTGGCGTTCAATCACTGCTTGAATTATCAAACTAGAACAGAATTTCTGCCAATGTGTCAATCATTCCATTTCAAAATAAAATCAATGCTGCAAAATGGAATGCTCTGTTTTAAATCGCATTAAGCACAGGTACGCAGCAAGCTTCTAGTAGTTTCGAACTGAGTCGGGGAATTAGACCGCATCACCAAGGAAGAACGAGAAGCAGAGAATACCTTAATACATTCTCCTTAGCTATATTCATCAAAGCTTTTATTGCATTTTTCAAATCAGTTAGACATACGAAGACGCTAATATCAAAATTTCCGGATCCTCTTTCCATTGTCACTCAAAATTACAGCACCCGGAAGTGAAGTGGTGGACAGAATCAATGAGATAAAGTAAAATAACGTCTTGTAGAGAACTAAACCTCATATTAACCTGTCGCATGATTAAGTAACAGGAAACAAGTTAAATACAGTTCAAAGTCTGGCATCAAGACAACCAAGTTTATAAGTATGCTTCATAAAATAATGCCTAGCCATGAGGTCGTGTCATCGAAGAGGCATATGTTGCAAGGCAGGACTCGAGGTTTTAAACTTAAAGAATTTGAGAAAATCTATCTGTGCATGTCTGATTAGGTGCAACAGGCACAGCTTGCACAGTCGGGTCTGAGCTTACTTGAAATCCCAGTAAGGGAAATGGAAGTTGATATTTATGTTAGTGACTGTGAAGTTACTGATTAATGTGTTCATAGCAAAGGTTAGTCTGAACGGAAAATTCTAACGTTTTTCTTCTATTTTCAACGTATTGCTAAACATTGTAGCCCAAGCTAAAACAATTATAGCTAGATAAAATTGCACTTTCCATGTTATAATTTGATAACTTTTGAGGCCTTTATAGCAACTGCTACCGCAGATGCAAGTTAGCCATTGAAAGTGGGTATGCATTTCACTTACATTCAGAATGAAGCGTTAGAATTAAATGCTTCATCCATTCTCACAGTTCTTTGTGCTTAATTTACACTTCATCAAATTCGACGCTTTGGTGATGAAGATGATAACATCGAAGATGCATTTTGATATGGGATCATTCAACCTGCAGCATTGAGATTTATGTGAAGACTTACGCAACAGTGGTACCCTGAATATGCCAATCGCGAGCGTTGCTAGTAACATGCAATGCCTCATTACCCAGTGGCAAACGCTTTGCTGGATTGTACAAGAAGGTTTAGAGGCATACATTCCAGTCCATTTCATTGCTTCGGCTACATTTCCTTTTCCAGCCAACAGGTCTAAATAAATGCCCTCATTTCAATAAGGTGTCTTGTTTTAAGGGTTGCAAAGAAACTTTGGAAATTTTGACTCATTCTAAGGCCACGCTGGCAGTCAGAACTCCTGTAGGTAAATTCGAATTCTTTGGGTCTTTAAGAGGACCTTTTCCTTGACATGGCATTGATTGCTATGAAGTTGCAGTATGCTGAGTTCCGAATAACTTGCTGGACACGAGAGAGCATGCATATTTGGTGTGATAGCACAGAATAATCTTTAGAAGGCCGTTTCTGCGATGTTATGCGCTAATTGAGATATCGGATGAGAGGTCGGTGTCAACGCCAACCTTGTGATGTCGCAGTCTTTGCGCGCATGCCTAAGTATGCAATAGGACAAATTAATTTGCATTCTGTGTCCTTTGATCCTGGTGCTTATAAGCAAGTTAAATAAACTGCGGGACTCACAACAAATGAAGAATTGGATCAAAGTCTTTGTAAGGTGTGGTGCAGCCGCCACCGTACACATTGCACAAACATAGAAATGACACCTCTGGCTACAATCCAAGTGCTCTAACACTTGATCAGACAAATGGAACACATCGAACCGCTCTATCATCGGGACTATGCACGTGATACCTTGCAACAGTGGCGTTGGGAGCATAAGGAAAGTTTTATGTGTCTTATCGAGTCAAGCACTGTCCGGCTTCTAGTGCTTCCTCACCAAGTGAGTGCATTTAAAATGCATTTTTGAAGAAGATAGTGCAACAACAAAGTGTGCCAAATGAGGAACTCTAAAGTGTTGTTTTGTAGGGTGCTTGTCATCATTCTAAATATTGCGGTCGATTCGGCTTCTACCGCTTCACCCTCGACCTTAGTCTCCCTGGATAAAGTCGACCAATTAAGAAGTACATTAGCGCCTTCGAGTCGCACTTTTGCATATTCACCATTCTTAAAAAGAAAAGGCCCTTTGATTTTGTTACTAATGAAGCATATTTTGTGTTTGCTTCTTCACCTATGCCTTACTGGATTTTGGCTTTCTTACTGACAAGTGCTTTAATAATACAGTACTTACGGAATACTTGTTTAGAGCACATCGTTTTCTTAATTCGGATGAAGTCCGTTCCGTTACGAGGTTCGAGTTCATTGAACATATGCCGCCCAAGAGATGTGATCAGGCGAACACGTATTGCAGTGACGCGCACTCTCGACTGTGAGAACTCATGGCATGGTTACTGCTGCTCGCAAATCTCCTGCAAACATTCCTAATCAAATTGCAACCTCTGATCAGAGGCTAAGTTTTAGCACCAATGTCATATCAAATTTTCAACGCAAAAAACAAAATGCTGCATTGCCAAAATTTCTTAATAAAAACGCTCACTTTGCCGTGGTTTCGAGTGTGTGACTGATGCATGAATGTATCAGGTGATCATATTAAAAATAGCAGCTGCCATGGCTATTTGCTAAGCTGCGTACTGAACATTCTCAGTGCAATAAGCATTCGATGACTGTGGTTATGTGAAGTTTACGAAGGTTTTCGAGTGGGAATTCGGTACCCGCAACCTGCAGTCAGGATATTACGTGGCACATAAGCCTATTTAGTTAAAAAGCCATCTGAGTCTTCCCAAGTTCAGTGCAGTCTGGCAATCGTAAATAGTTGGATTTCGCCATTGAAGAACAAATTGCGGCCCTGAAGAAAGAACTTAATTGTTTTGCTTGTTTTCATTAGGTCCTGTAGAGCCAGTGCGACTGTTGCGGTCTTTAAAAATGGTTCTGGTACAAGTGCTTTTGTTGGTAGTGCTCCAAATGCAACCAGAAACTTTCGCATGTACCCATGCAACATTTGGTGATGACTCTCTCCAACCGTTTGCAGTTGGTGACATAAACAGATTTTCCTTCAGAGAAGTAATAATAAACCAAAAAATTGCACAGCACCGAAAGTTGAAAACTGTGGGTTCAGGCCTAGTAACATACTAGTCAACAGCGCTTGACATTCCAAACAGTATTAAATGCAGCGAAATAAAGCGAATGAAAGTTAGGCGTGGTGAAGCGTAGTAAAGTGCAGTAAGGTAAAGTGCCATAATTCATTTTTAACATCATTGCCGCTTGTAGAGAAACATATGTCTTTCTAATAAAAAAATTAACATACCCTGAGTTTGCTGGAACTAGGGAAGGACTTTCCCTCCCAAGCGGACGCCATTTGCGCCACAGCCACTGTAATTTACCACATAATTTGTACCCATCGCTAATTGCAGACAGGTCACAAATGCAACACTGTGGTATCTTTGCATCCCACACATGCCAGCTCTATGAGCAGACATAATTGTTGCCTACCATCATCCATCCCTGTTTGCTGCACTAGCATTGGCCCTTGTCTAACACGATCTTTTGCGCGCCTTTGTAGAATTCCCAAAGTAAAGCAACGGATGTTTATATTACTCCTTCCAAAATTGCTGTCACCCTCCACTTATCCATGCACATATCCAGACAATATAAATAGCAACTACTTGGCAGACATCTCTGCAATCCTTTAGTAGCGATAGTGTAGGAAAGGGTGTCACAATGATTGTGTCATGCAGAAACAATCAGGTTTGCGTCATTCCTTTTCACCTCGTCACTGATTAGGAGCGTGTTTTCGATTTTTAATGGCATCACTGCATTTTACTGGTGAATGTCTAAACCTGCCTCTCGGTAGTGCCAGACCCACAATCCCGCTAACTATTAGACTTAAGCATACTTCCTCTTGGTAAGTGTGGTTTCATTTTCGTCTTGTCAATGCTACCGGCTACACTTGAATAGAGTTGTTACTTGCCACTACAGACAAATGCGCAACTTGTTGAAGGTTTTTCGACTTCTTAAAAATAAATTTAACGTATTCTTTGAGTTGCCCCTCCTTTCTTGTTCAGTCGATTGGCCTCACTATGGAGAAACTAAAATTCTCACGCCACTTCACTTCAGCTCAGTTTGAACTCCTCATGAAGGAGCGAATGATGCTTTGCTTAAATAGTCAGCATTTATTGACCTATCAAATGCTAAATTAAAAGCAGTTGGTGACTGCTCTGTTCATTTAATGCTTTGATTTTAAACTTTGTCACCTCCATTCCGGCACCAATTAAGTGCATGTGTCATTTTCGCAAATTCGTTGTTTTGTAGCCACCACCCCAATCACACCTCCATTTCGATGTAGACTTTACCGTATTTGCGTATTCGGCCAAATGTGAGGTGCTGGATGCAATCGGATTACAATCTGTTTACGAAAATTCAATGACAACATATTTTTTCATCAGTAATATTTGGTTAGTCCTTAAAATTATCGCATGCACATGGCCATTTTTGCTATCCATGCGATGTCTGTGGGTCTGGAATTAGCTTTTGGCATTGAGTAAGCCGAAACGCATATCAAGACCTTCGTATGAATTTGAAAAGTTATTAATGTGCGCCCTAGAACTAGTGGTCGTTCACGGTTAGTATACAGTTACGCATCTATTGTGAAAATTCTGAAACACGAACTTTTAGCGTCATTGCAGCCGTAGCTATGCCAGTTAGCATCCGGTAATGCGCAGTTGGCGTCACAAATACTTTTCAGTAGTAGATAAACAAAGGATAGTGCCGGTCACGGAGCTGACATTTTATAGTTTTGCGCCTACGTCGTCGTTTTTTTAATGCTCAGCTACATCAATGAAATTATCATTAAATCTGTGAAAACTCTTTTGTGGTTCCATTCTTCTGGATGTTTTTGATCTTGTTTGACGATTAGCCATCGACGAGCAGTAGGATTATACAGTCCCAGTCAGCCGAAAAATGCTTGTTGCTTCTATGATCCAATCGCAATAAACAACTAACGAAATTATGAGTAACATGGACAAAAGCGAGTAAATGCACACCGCTATCCCTTTGAAATGCAGCATACGCTTTCACGCGGTCATGCTTCATTGCATTTGCCATTGGGAAGTGATAAATGGGCTCTTTCAATTGCTAATACTGCCTTTGAGTCCTGGATATGTGAATAAAAGTCCTCCGCAATTATAGCGACTTTCTGCGCACCCACTGCGGAAATGCCTAAAAATAAGATTTGTAAAAAACTTGGGCGAATCGTGCAGCCTAATCAAAGCAGGTATACCAAATGAATAGAAAAATACTTGAAGGGTTGAAGATCAGCATATCAAGAAACTGGTTTTGCAGTGCCCTGTTAATGCGATTGTTAAGCAGCTGTCATGTGTTAAACGCAAACAGAAGTCGCCTTTTTTGGTTAATGAACTCGAGCAACGATAATTAGAGCTCAAAAATCTTAGTAAAATGAGAATGGGCCATGGGCGGAGTGTCCAGAGGCCAAAAACAACCAGAAGTCCAACAACAAAGCTGGCACTTGCGCACGCTCTGACTACAGCTGTGGTCCGTTATTCATGCATCCAGCGAAACAGAGGTAGTTTGGACGCGATTTGAAGTCCAGCACAGGCATTCATTGAGGCTATTAATAGAAACGATGCAGCACCACATGCTTTCCCAACCGTCAATATTGCATCCTCAAGTGAATTACCGGAGCACTGGCATACCTTCGATCCCTACTTTGTACGACTAAGTCAAGTGTCATCATCGAGAGTGGCTTTATCACTGCAAAGAAGTGGGTAACTGGAGGGCCTATGAGCTCTATTTTGTCAAGTGTTTGGGGCTTAGGGCGTAGAGGAGAATGGATGAAGGGAATATACATAGAGTTGAATTGATGGTTTTCTTAGTGTTGCTTCTCCACTGTGTTTGCCCTAATATTATGAGGCAAACTGGGACATTATTACTATAGGCCCTAGAGTTTTGTCGACAAAGCGGGTAATTCGAAAACTCCCTGATGCCGAAGAGCAATGCCTCGCCTTTACGCGGCCGAACCTTAATTATCAAAAGGGCATGGTACTTACCCAAGAGTGGGCCAAAGACCTGTAACCCAATCCGAGCAGTAGGGTGCAGTATCTACTCTATGATATAGTATCCTTTATGCACACGCTGGATAACTTTACTGCAGCACATGACACGCTTGAACCCGCCTCAGGCTATCAGGAGGCAAGTCTTTCCAGACAAATCCCACCTCCTTAACAAACAGAGTGTGGAAGCATAACTTCGGAAGAACGATGTTTCTCTGAATTGGTGAATTCGCCACCCTAACATCGTTTCGCACCTGTCAAACTGGTGTTTGAGATGGTTTTGAGCAACTAGTAAAAATTCGAAACCTCCTTGCACCAAATTGCACCCACTTTTGATACAGCACTATGCCAGGCAGAACTACTGATTTGGGAGCAATTGGGAATAAAAAGCCTTCAATTAACACAATATTTTAGGTAACTTGATTGTGCCGTCTAAATGTTTTGCCTGATTAGCATATTTTGTGGATTGGTTAAACAGGTTTTATCCTCGCTAACGAAAATGTGATGGGACATTGGTTAAGGCATGCTAAAAATAATGTATTTTGGATGCTCAGCATACCAAATTTTTTTTGGCAATTTAACACAAGTGTCAATGTTACTCAAATTTTCTGCCAAACGCTCGACCACTGCTCCTCTGCGCTTCAATCGCATAAAAGGCTAAGGAAAGATCGCCTCTCATACCCACTCAGTTAGCCGTAAGCTCTGTGGTAGGACCCGAAGGAACCTGCTTTCTCTTAACTACAATGCATGCCTTTGCATGTTCATTGTGCACGAAGTCATTCGGAGGCCTCATCCTGCACTTTGCACACTTGGAACTCGTGCATCGTGGTAGGCAGGTGTTAATTTTAAAATAAACCTTCACGTACGCATGCATTACTATGCATATGAATCAATGCATGGTTAAAAGTGTGCCTTTTGTACAAATATGTGCATCTATGCCTAGGAATTTTGCGTCAGGTCATGATCCATGAAATGTCTTGTATGCAATTGCATTTTTTGCAATGCTGCTGATAAAGACTTGCGCAACAAGTGGTAAAATTCAGTCGAATTTCAGCACTGCTTCTGCATCTCATTTTGTACGTGTTTGATATGCTTTAGAAAAATCGAATCTGTTTTGTCCGGTGTGCCACACGTTTTACCCAACTTTTCGGATGCTCTTACGCCATCAAAGAAGTGAGAGAACTTATGTGATCCCCACTGTTCTTCTCTTATGTCACCATGTGCTAAAAGTAACAAAGACACTTTTACCTCAAAAATAGTTTCGAATCACAATGCATGCGGCCTTTGTTTCGACCCATTCGCCAACTTCGTTCTGCTCTTTCAGCATTTTATCAGGACACATATTTGTGAGTTTGCGTCTATTAATCTCTGGTAGAATCCAGCATGTGCTCTGCTTTTTAGCCATAGCTCTGGCAAATCATACGAACTATTCCTAACTTAACGCTTTAGTGAATTACACTCAAGTCATGCAATACGTGAACTCAGAATTGCGCCTTTACTGCTCGCAATGCTGCGCAGAATGTGCGACTATGGAGGCGTTGCAGGAACACATGGTATCACAGCATTTCGGTAGTTATTGCTTCATCCTTCGGACATTTCTGCAACATTTTTTTTGTTGTAAAGCCTTAATCTCCTCTGCTTTGCAGGCATTTGGTATGAACTGCTTTGGTGAACGCAATCAAGCTCTATCACTGAAGAGCAGTATCTTAAGGATGACTTCCTTCACCACTTCCCATGTTTGCTGACAGACCGAGGCAACTTGTTGCCGATTTTTTGCATTTCATGGGTCAAGTCTCACATTGGTGCATTTAGCAGCAAATATATGGTGCATTCATGCTTTCTTTTTCTACCTTCTCTCTCGGGAGCCGGCGGTAGCGATGCAAAATTTTGATTGTTACTGATTCTTTCAATGATTTCTACCCCCACTCAGAGCTGGCAAAGATCATTCCATTAAAACGAGAGGTTCAATCACGTTGTTTCATATGCCGAGATTATTTTACCCAAGAAATGTGTATGAGCTCTATATATTGGTGTTTCTGATTTCATTAGCGTAGCTGGGGTCTTACGCTCACCTTTGTAAGTGGCCAGTCATGTAGTGCTTAGCCACCAAAAGAGGCAGACCCTCTTGCAATGAATGCGGATGACGTGGTCAGAACTAAAACATCGCCTGCATTTAAGCACGGCAGCTCGCGTGTATCTGGCTTAGGTAAGTGATTATTCGGCGTTTCGCCTCCCACAAGTACGCGTCCTAACATTTGCGGTGGTGTCGTCAACCCCGATCTGCAGTGAAGTCGCGCGCCATATTACTGATAATAGTGCCTCTAAATTCCCCACACAACCAGGCCCTTTGAACCGAGACCTCAGTGTTTGAAATTGACACGAGAATATCAAGGCGAAGGAATGCATCCTCGTGATTAACCTCTGACCTGAAACGCTTTTCTGGGTCTGCAGTAATAGCTTCAAACCAAAGGTTCTTCTGGCATATTTGTCCACACATCGACCAAGGATCAGCCACAGTGAAGGTACATGGACATCCAAGCAACCAATCTTATCATTCGGAGCCGATGCGCGATTCCTTACAACTACTGGCCCTTAATTCATGGTAAAATCAGCCATTTTGATGAGGATAAAAGCAGAACTACACACGCAACAAGGCTCATAGAGCACCTGTTCGTACAAGAGAGCCACGAACTTCAACTGGCATCATTAATGTAGTTAAGAAAAATTAAAAGTTAAGAAGACAGGTCATGCAAACAACACAGCTACATGCAAAGCTCAGCCTCTTAATTGCCGCAAGTCGAAAGGTGTTTCGAAACTTAATTCTGCAAAATACGAGTATGGGGACTACTGAATTGCACAATCAAATGCGCTCTTTTACAAATTGTTGTCAAGGGAACTGCATAATACTCGCTTATGTTTATAAATTTTGTCTATTTTTTAAATTGGCAATTGCTTCCTAGTCTAGAGTTCCTTTTCTATTATTTCCACACATTTAATTTTTACATAGACCAGCTAAAGTAGGCGCATGCTAAGATAGGCTTTGAAGACAGTCATTTTGATGTCTTTCCGATAGTGCATGAATTCTAAGCTTGCGTGTTCTTAATGTGCGATTCCGCAAGCAGCTATTTCGAAATTGTTCAATCAGTGCTTAGGTGGTGCATAGTCCCGTGAGAATCAATTCTGATTACTGAGGCTTAGTTGGTTGGAACAGCTGAAAACCTACCAATTATTTAGTAAGTAGGTAATAATCGTTGTCCGTGAATTCCTCTACTTGTCAATTCGCTTCCTCTATGCGCTTTTTCGCCAAAGTAGGCGGAAAAGCTAAATATGATAACTGTCAGGCCATTTCATTTTCAATGCTGTGATGTCTAATCGGTTTGTCTTTTGCTGCAAAATACCTTTGGAGGTTAAACAGGATTGTCTTGGCAGTTTGTTGAATGGTTTGCTGTTGTACTGACGGTGGACTTTGATTATTGTATTTTAAATTGATTGAAAGGTATATAGCTTTATTAAATGCTTGCTGTTTCCCGCTAAAAACGATTACATTTTTGCTTGTATACACTTGCCTGCTTAACTCTTTCATCCAAAATAAAACGAACTTCAGAACCTGTATTGACTATTTTGCAAACACAATACCTTGGTACGCTTATTTTTGTGTTGCACCATACTTTAATTTGACAAAGTGGAATTGCTCCAACATTGCATTGAAAGGTTTGATGTTATAATGACGATGAATTTGGACCGATGAGGTCTAAATTGATGGATACAGTTGAGAATCTGCCAAAAGCTTGGCTTAACTTCTCCTTCTTTATTTTGCTGTAGGCGCTGCAGACTCTGACTTCCACGATACCTGGTTTTCATCATTCGTTAAAGCAATTGTGCGGTAAGCATGGAGGCATTGCCGCACAGCGCTGAACGTGACTCGTCTTCGTCACTACAGTAGGCGGTGTGGATGGGTGACCTACTATGCCCTGTGTCTCTGTCCAACGTGGACTGTACGTGGGCGGATGCTGATGCTCTCCGTGCAATTATCTGCTACGACGTTGTGTATTGTTAGCAGTGTATGGTCTGGTGAGTGGAGAAGAGTGGGTGGGTCTTGGCCAATTCCCCCTGCAAAGTAGTGTCAGGCCACTTGCGCCTGTTTATAATGAGTTTGATGCACTTTGTGGTGTGCCCACAACAACTGCTCGACCACTTTGGAGCATGCTGTCGTTTTCGTGACTACGCGGAGACCGGGTAAATTGGGTGCGTGACAAGTCCTGCTCCCTTTCCGCACAAATGAGTCCTTTGGCACTTTGTGCATCCCACTCTGTCTCACAGTTCAATGCTTGCAAATAACTTTTACCTAGCTCAAATGGCTTTTCAAATGTCTATACATTTGAACATACATGTGTAACGTGACGCGGAATTCTCTTGGATGCTGTGCTTTGACGGTTGCGGGTATAAGAAGGGAAGGAAGTGGCTTATATTTAATGAACGCATCCACGTAGAAGGTTGGTGCATCGATGTGGCAGGAAAGTGCATCCTACATTGAATGCTATACGTGATCGACTAAGTGACTTCCTTGATGGCGAAATATGCCTCCCAGTTGTTCAGCCACTCAGATGCACCTGGCCGTAATTGTTGCCTCAGGCTATTAGCCTCCCATAGGATCTCGCTTGAACAAGAACGTGCGGCTTTGTTTGGTGCGTTGAAGAGGATTGTGTTGGTGGGCTTGAAACTGGCCAGAACACGAATGGCATCGGAGGGTGTGCAGACAAATAAGCGACTTGGCCTACAACCTGTCTAATTTGTTCACCCTTTTGGATAATCGAGGGGCAAGCGATCAAAAGTTCCATAAAAGTGGCCTTTTTGTCGTTTATCCTTGCATTCTTTCTGCACCGCCTACCATGCTTGTAGCACTTGGTGCCAATTTTGATCCGGGAGGTACCTCCACTAAATCTGTGAAACAAAGCAAGGAAAGATTTCTGTATTTTACTCTCTAAACCACGTGGCTAGGAGGGTGCTATTGTGGTGAGGGAGCACAAGATGCGTCCTAATTTTATTTGTCGTTTGGATTCTCCCACTTTGAATGATGGCTATCTTCTGCTCATGCGGCATTATATCTTCGAAGTGGACTGCATTCCCTTCCCTTTAAGTCACCAGATATTGGTGGTTAGCGCCGAGTGTCAAGTTTGCCCTTGAAATTTGCACTTTGTACAACCCCTGAGTGTTCAAATAGTAAGCCTTTTATTGACAGTGGATAATGATTATACTAGGTGGTCCTACTGGCAAAACTTGCTCCTCTGCCACAATCACCGCCCACAACGCTGGTAAGAGACGCAATTCAATGTCATTGCGGGCTTATCAGGCTGCCGTCAACATGCGTTGTTGCCGACAGTGGCAGCGGCGAACGGGAATGGGGTGACTTAGTGTCCAGGTTTGATTCGTTTATTATTGAAATGAAATCGCTCCATTATTGCATGCCCCATTTACTTCTCTAGATTCATGTGTGTGCCGTTTATCTCGTTACTAAATTGTGCGATTTGTTTGTGCGTGTGTTTTTCAGCAAATGAATTGCTCAACCAACAACATTATTATTAAACCAGTCAGCTAACAAACACATTTCCACCAGCCAGGAGGTAGGCTCGACACCTGGTTGGCAGGAAGGATATGGAAGGATATGCTCATGCAAATGCACAACTACACGCGGTGGAGTTTGACCAACGATGAACGAATGGTAGAGAAAGTATGCAGTCCTACCCGTATCTGTGGGGTTGTAGTTGATGTGACTGATTAGAAGGCAAATTATGAAGCTGAGCAATGGGACAGCCACGGAGAGAAAAGGCGTGTAGTGTGCGTTCACACAAGGCCACACACACGCACACACTCATAGAAACGTCGTTGAAGTGAGACTTGGGAAGGTAGGAGGAAGATGCCGTCATCTTCACCATTTCAAAGACATAATATGGCCTATTAATGTTTTTTGTTCCCCAACATCTGCCAGACATAGTGAAGAAGCCTCGCTTCAGCTCAATACTCTTCAAGTCGATACTGAATGGCAAATAATAGTGGAACGGTGTGCAACGAAAGCAGCTATGAAATTTGAAGGAGAGAGCAGGCAGACAAGGCTAGCTTATCCTAGCCTCCTTTATCTTTGCTTATTATGGTGACTCTACACTGGGCGACCGATGCTAAGCGAATAATGCTAATCTAGTACGTCTGCTGCCGATTTTGTGTTTGCAATACGACTGGTGAAGAGGTGTGCAGATGTAAGGTTAGGCTTGGAGCAGACAAACGTAATTTGCCTTGTGTACGCTGCTAGTCATATGCCTACGCCAACGCTTGCCCCTCACTAGAGGGGGAGTGAGGGCAACTTTACTTCTGTGGGAGAAGGCAGTGCAAGGGAATGAACAGCTACCATGCTCTCATGTCTGTGCAGAGTGTGTGAGTTCCATTTTAAGCATTTTTCCATTTCCTTTCCTCATCTGTGCATTTATTTCTCCATCTGCCTCTCTGCCCATGCGAATGCTGCCAACATGAAGCTGGTACTCCTGCTGTGAACAAAGTGAAATGGTGGGTGGGATGAGGCTTGTAGGCATGGAAGTGGGAGGGGATTTGATCACAGAAAGTGAAAATGGCGGCAAAGGGAGACTAGCTATTGACTTCCTCTGATCTTTTGTGATTTCCTACCGACTCCTGTGCTTTGGCCAATTGACATTCTTTGAAAGGAGTAAGGAGAGGTGGTGTAGAAAGGAGAGGACGCAGAATTCTAGCAAGACCCAAGGCAGAGGCTGGGCATCGAGGACGAATGGAACTGCGGTAGGACGAGTGTGTTGCATACTGCGACCAGTAGCATGTCTCGCCTCATTGTCATTGAATTCCTTCCCTTGGCTTGTGTCGAATCGACCAGTACCAGGTGGTGCATGCAGTATGCCGCGTGGTCCATCGCAGTGCCATTTTTGTTGGCCAACAGCAGGCAATTCGCTTTAGTTGGGATCCAACAAGTGCATTCATTCGCCAGTATGCCTCTCCATCTTGGTTGAACTACACACGCTGCAGCAGAGATTTGTGGAAACAAGCCCCTTCCCAAAGCCTCCCGTCTTTGCGCGCCACAAGAAACCATAAGTCACTTCACTACAACTGCACATTCGAATGCCAGTCTCTGAGCAACTGAACTGTGCATTTAGAAGAGCTTCAATATTTGTGCTTTTGCAACCTCGCATCCTTAGAAAAAAACGACGAAAATAAGGACAAATGATTTTATTGGATGTATTTACATCTTGCGAAATTATAGCTATTAGAATCGTAGGGTTTCTTGTGATATAACAGTCATCTGCTTCATTCCTCAGTCTTCTTCCTTTGCTTACTTGACCTTAGACTGATGTACTCGATCTGAATCTACGCGCATTGGAATGTCATTAGCTGTGCTTAAGAAATGGCATAAGAAATCATGCCCACCACAACCACTAATCTGATGTCCGTGGGTCAAAATACTTAAAGTGAATTGTAAAGATAATGAGGGGCTTGCAGTGCCAATGCCCACTTTGGAAGCAGACATACCTGGCTATTCCGCCGGTAAGAGTATTGGGGCACAAACTCTCCCCCACGTTGATGGTAGAGATACTTCCAGACTGGTGCTTCGACAGAGGCGACTCATCATCTCCTGCATTGGAGGCAACATTGGTAAACACACTCGCTTACTGTGCATGGTAGGAGCTGTGAGGACCTGCATCAGATATAATGCTGAAACAATGAGAGAAACAAGTCGTAATTGGTCATGAGAGGACAGTTGTGAGGGGAGGAGGAGGTGGAGAGACAAAAATGCGCAGTAAAGCTACTCATGCGCCTGGAAGCTTACTGCTACATATTACAGAGACTCGTTGTAGATGCTGCGCAAAACTGGCTTGAGTCATCGACTTGCTCATTTTGTCCTCTAGCATTGAAGCTGTCGGGTATGATGTACAAAGTCATGGTTTTCGCCTTGTACTTTGCAAAATCAATCAAATGTCTTAAAAGAGCTGCAGCAACCGAGCTGGCAGCGATCAAGCAAAGAAGTTATGGAAGGCGCCTTCGTAATGCGCGTAATCGGTCAAATAATAAGACACTCACGTGTAGTTCCCCTGATGCTCGGCTCAGCTGTATGAATGGATGGATGGCAGAGAGTTAATAGAGGCAGGTAGTACACCCTCACTCGGCACGCTGCTTGAACGAACGATGTTGCGATTCGATGATCGGGGTGGGGGAGCATTCCATTCAGCCTCGTGCCTCGTGCACTGGTGACCCATGGGTGGCTGTTTGTTGTGACTGCACTTCGTTACCTCCACCTACCCACCAGGCCCATGTGGCTGCTGGTGACTGCCATTGCTGGCCCTCGCTCTCCTCCTGAGGAGTGAGGAAGTCATCCACTTCGTAGTTCACCTGCAAGCCTGCGTGAGGAGGAGGAGAATAGGAATGCCACGCGGGATGGATGAGATGGTGGATGCCATCAGAGAATGAGTGAATGTTCCTCTACTCCTTCAATGTCTCTCACACACATGTTCAATCTCCTTTACCAGTAGAGTAGCGTAATTGATAATTCTCTATGTGTACACATGTACACATGTGCACAAGATGTTTTTCCTAGCAAGAGGAGTGTTTACGTCTTAAATAATGAACGTGAAGCAAGGAATTGGCGTTTTCCTTGTCATTGTTTTTGGGAAGAGACCGAGTGGTTGTGTGATTTGTTTGTGTTAAGCGTGGTTAGTAGTAGTTGCATGTCATGGGTTGTGAAGGTCCGTGAGTGCTTGTCTCTTGCTCAGCTGTGAGGATATTCTAGTGTAATTATGTTTGTGCATCATCAAAGTCATTGCTACTTGGCCTTGGGAGGGCCGTGAAGAAAGTGAAGGGCCCACTACTGCTTGTAAGAAGGAAAAGCCTTGATGCAGGTGTATGGAAAAACTAGGAGTTGCGAAGGTGTAGGCAAGAATGGGACGTAGACCGTAGTGAAGTAGTGTGCTGCACAGAGGTGGGAGCTGTGTGTCAGAATACTATGGGAGTGGATGTGGGGATGGGGAAAGATGAAAGAGGAAAGATTGAGGTAGGTAGGCAAGTGGGTGAGTAGGACATGTGTGATTTGTGGAGAGGCAAAAGGACATTAAGGAAAGTAAATTTGCGTTGATGTGTCACTCCAGGTGTGTAATCGAAAGGGTTGTTTAATGAGACGAACTGCTAGGGTAGTGTGGTGGAGGGGGATTATGGCGGGTAGGTGAGTAGGTAGGTAGGAAGGCAGGTGGAGGAGTGCATAGGTGAATCTGTGCAGAAAAGGAAAGAAATTGAAGTGCTTTGACGATTCATTCCAAATGTCTAGTCAAGCGTGTGGTTGTGAGTTTGGTGGATGCGGACTAACGTCAGCTTCCTAAGGTGTAAAATGACCTGAGGAGGGAGCCTTTCAAGCGAATAGCATTGTCACACTTCCAAGTGCCAATAATGTTGAACACGATGGAAAATAAGCAGCCGGCCCTTTCGAACTGGCATTTGTGCAATTGGCTGGGAGCCTTTTTGGCTGCCAATCAGGCACTCATCAGACATGGGTGCCTGCGTTGTTAATGTTGATGTGCTCGCAAAAGTGTGGGTTGCACTTCTGCTGACAGCTGCTCGAAGATCAAGGGCAGTCTCTAGCTGAATTGATCGCTGCATAATTTCATTTGGTTAGGTACATCTAAATCAACACGCTGTTCCAACTGAGGCTTTTAGCAGCAAACTCGGTCTGATGGACGCGACCTCTTGAAATGGTTAAAAGTGAGGGTTCGCAAAAATGATTTGCCCTCGACCACCACAATCCTTTCCCACTTTAGCCGCAAAACACTTGCCTTATAGCTGGCTGATCTGGAATGCTATTGTTTTGAAAGTGCTGCCATACGCACTCCCAGATGTGTCCACCCGTGCATCTTCACTGCATAATAGGGCTGTTAAACAAAAGCTCATTAATCCTGTATCACGTTGCTCGTCCTGCATTCAGTTAACACATAGGACAAAAGCAGCAGATGTTAGTGGCTTATACAAGCCCTTGTTGTAGATGTTGTGCCCAGACGTGTCCTTCATCGGATTGCCACCTCACGACGTTGCGGATGTAGGGGTCAACAGAATTGGTCTCTTCACCAAAATCTCGTTTCACATCTTACATATTTTAGCCACATCATGTAGAGGAAGCCTATTGTGGCAATGGAGACTAGAAGATCGCAGAAATATTGCTATGGTTCATGTTGCTACTTGCAATCGACGAGTGGTCGCAAGCGGGACACAGAATGGAGTTTTCTTTTGCAACTGAGGAAGGATCTCCCGGAAGCAATTTTTTGTGAATGTTATCTTCTCTCCCCCGTCTCATCTACATATCATCATAATCAGTGGTCTATAATTCTTACTCTTTTACAATCATACATTGCATTTTACCTCACTTCCTTTCGCGATGCGATTAAATCGCAAGGGAACTTCAGCTATTTAAGAGCTTTGAGCAATGCAGGAGCCCAACCAAGGTTTACTACAGTTCACTTGGCTGTTTTTGATTCTAGGTCCAGAGGTATTTATCAGATTTAGTTCTGCCTTTACAAGTTTGAAAATTATGTCGCGGAGAACTCCACAGCCCATTAAGTATTTCAAAAGACTTTATTTCATCACATGTGCTATAAAATCTTATCATCCCATCCTTGCTTAAGTAAAAGAAGTGCTTTACAAATTTAACAAGCGTTGGGATAGAAGGAAGGGGTAATTGTGTCCTTTTAAGTTAGCTGTGAACAGCGATTGGGTGATGATGTGCACTATAGGCGCTGATTACCATGCATTTGTGATTCTCGCTAGACACTACACTGTTAAGAACGCGTCGCATTAAACACAGATTATAGGTTCTTAGCTAGTCATGACTACCCATCCGTAGTCAGATAGATGGCACGATGTTATTTTTAGGTGGCGGTCAAACAAGATTGAAAAATTATTTTGCTTTAATCTTACCGTTATGAAGGTGGTGGTCGTCTGGCGAGTTAAATCTGCTGGTGATCAAAAGCGGATTTTAAAGTGAAAATGTGTTGCAATAGAATCCCATCAGTTGCGTGCATACAATGAATTTCTAACTGTGGAGGTCGATTCTGTTCCGTACAGATGGTGATGCACTTTAGGTCAGCAGAGCGTATTTGACTAAAAAATATGCTCTGATATAAACGCGCCTTGTTTTGAAGAGAATGCCCGACTTTTACAGCCTCAGTGGGTGCCTAGCATCAGCCTACCCTACATCATGAATGCTAAAGGCACACTTAGACTAGGAATGTTTTCTGTATTCTTCGGCACCGCAAACTTGATTATTATCTGGACAAAGATTCCTTCTTCTAGGTGGCGCTAAATTTCCCACATGGTGATTAATCTGACTATAGGTGATAAGATTTGCCCATTAAAGTGGGGAGCCTCTAGGGGCACAAAATTTGTCATGGAAATCATATCTCACTCGTAAATTACAAAATGAAATAATATTAGAATAGCAGGTGGCTTTGCTTGCATCGCCCACATTTACGGCCTAGGTAAATGCCCACCAAGTCTTTTGCAATACCTGTAGAACGACTTTCCTTGAATAAACTGCCCGAAGGAGTGCCCCAAACTCTGACTACAATAAGTGGATTTGACAGGTTGAGTTTCATGCTACAGAGTGTTTGACTTTGGACACTACTAGGTCAATCCAAGCAAATGCGCCATTTGAGATGCATGGCACCTACCACCTTCTTTTGTAAAGAAGAATCGTGGCGCTCAAAGTGTTTAAGACACCCAACGCCACAAACCCGTCAGTGCTTGAGATGCACAGCACTCGTGAGGACATTACCAAGCATACCTTTGCAGGAACGTCAGTGTGATATTTTAAACCTGAGACGGACTGTAGTAGAAAGGTGAGGTGGACGGTGCTGTTGCACATCCATCTTGACTAGTTTGCTCAGTCTCTAAAGGCCAAATTCTAGGATGATTTCTATAAGTAGCTAGTTATTTAATCAGTCCTCAGCTCTAATTCAGTACGTATGCTCGGTCAGAACTAAAATTGAGTAATCAAAGCCATTGGCCGAAAGTTAGCACACCAGTTTTATAGAATGAGATCCTGTCAGCGAAATTAAACCCGGCAGTGTAAAGGGCTGCATTCAGCAATATCGCTGAGAAATGTCAAGGCTCGTTTCAGCCGTAGTCATCAACAACACATTGATGAAAGCAATACTAGTGATTTAAGGAAATTACCGATTGGGAAGCGTGGATTTTGCCCTTTGGATTAGCAGTCAAAATGTAAGGTTGTAACCTTAGCTGGCAGTTCTGATGTTATACATTTTATTAAAGCGGGATTCTAATGCCATTTAGAATTCTGTAGGCCGGAAAATTGCGTCCCTTTAAGGTTTGTGGAAAACAAAGGTCCATCGCTTATCGAGTGATATATAGCGGGTTTGATATTGTTCAGTTGGTTAAGTTATTATTTACTCTGCTCCCGTAGCCAGCAAGTGGAAATAAGTACACATTTGGTAAAAGTATGCAATAGCTCTTTCCGAGTGCTTAAGTAGCATCACTACCCAGCACTGCAAGTTTACAAGGAACGAAATGCTTGAATGATTATTCTTTGGACTTCCTTCCCGTTTACCTCTCTCCATACTTCATGTTGTACTTTTAAAATGCATAAAATGATCGGCGCTATTGAATGCTGTTGCCAAATGTCCTCGATCAGCAAGCCACTCCTTCCCCAACTGATTGTGACGCAGACAGGGCGCAAGGCCAAGCTACATGACCCATGGCAAAAATGAACAGCAACATGTAACAAAAGTTGTGAGGTCCAGTTCTGTACAAAGCTGCATATGTGGTGAAACACTTCACACCTAGGCCCACGCAAGATTTGCCCTGGTTTGTGTTAGGCTGGAGCGTGGTACTACAAACGTACCTTTATTTTTCACATTGCATGAATTTGTCTTTATCTTGGACCCTTAAATGAGCACACATAGGACCACCTATTCGATACATGAACATGTTCTGAAGAGATGTGCACGATGCAAAAATGTCCCAGTGATTTATCCTCCACCCGCTGGCAGTGATGGCAGGCTAGAAAACTTGCTAGCTTAGTGCATCAATGACTTGTTTCTGTAGCAGATACCTCTGGATCTAACAAATGGTTTAATAAGGACATGCGATCAACGTAAGCTGTTTTAATTATGTCCAAATGTTAACGTGCTGCTTTTCTGAATCTTGATGCTGATTGTTGAAGCAGGACACAAGGTAAGGCGGGTATTAAGGTATCAAAACCCATATTTAAAGGAAACACTTAGACTAAGTTATAATATAGTCATGGAAATGTCCAAGCTTTGGGAATCTCGGTATGCTAACAGTCAAACGTTTAAATTCCCGTGAGACTGGTTTGCAAATATGGACCTGAAGGTTAGGTGTTAGGTTTAGCTTTAGCGGGCAATTTCGATGCCACTAATTGGTAAAATGAAGAGAATTGAAGGTAACACTGACACTAACGCGCTCAAACACGAATTTTAACGGCTCTATTTCCGTCTTTGACCCTGATTTAACCTCTAACATTATTTGAGTGTAGCCGCGTCATTTGCCACATCACAAATTCGCATGCTAATTTAAGCTACAAACGACTTCATCTCACCACGGCTGAGCTTGACTAAACTTTAAAAATAGATCAGACAGCACGTAAATGTAGCCAATAAGGAGAAGGTTGCTGGCAAAGATCAAGGTCTGAAGTCTTCTTCTACTATCTGCAGATCTAGAGGTGTGGCAAGCAGGACTTGGCATAGCCCTCAAATAACAAAAGGCCCTTAATCTTCCTTACGCAATAGGAGTTCGCAGCTTTATTGCCAATGTCAAGATCATTTAGTGACTAAGGCTGGCTAAAAACATCGGTGGCAAATCCACAAAATCGCCTTTATGCCTATGCTCTTGCTTAATTCTGTTCAGCAGACATGTCAATGACTGCTCAGAGCAGAACAAGGAGAAGACGGGATTTACAGTGCAGGAAGGCATTGTTCATCCAACCCGTCAGTCGGATTACATTTGGCTGCCAATGGCCTAAGATGCTGCAAAGGCAAAAGAATCAGAATCTTAGCTAGTTTAGTGAACCTTTAATTTCAAATTCTAATTATATTTTCTAAACCAAGATTGAGCATAGTGGGGTATTTTAATCGCAACGCATCCAAATCTCACTAAGATTTCGCAAAATTACCGTGCATGCAACAAATCAACGATCATTTGATTCAGGTTTACTGATTCTCGCAAATATTTAAGAAATAACAAACGGCGAATACTAACAGCCGGAGACATGACCGTGACATTCATATTGGTTAGGGTGCAGGAATGCATCATTTTATTCATTTATCAAAAAAAGAACATGCAGATGCAACTGCTAACATGGATCCCTTGTGACGCATTCTTATTCACGTCTATCTTAAGAGGGAGCCAAATTGCAAAGTCCGTGCCAGCGGTTCAAACTTAACCCATGTTGCTCAAGCACTTACGGTTTCTACAACACTGTAAAGCATATCAACCCACTTTGCTCAAATAAAATCACGATGTGAAGCACATAGATGCATGTATACTTACTTAGATAAAAGCGGAAATCATACATAACTTGCAGACTATACCCACGAGCCTCGGAACTGATATAGTAAGAGTTCTGCCCTTGCTAATATCAATGCCACTGACGAAGAGGGTAAAGCAAGTGATTAGGAGAAACAATTGGCTTGAGGTAGCAGAGTGGATGCTCATCGTCCAAACAGTTTTCTAGTGGTTCCAATAAACTCGTAAAGGTTGGTGTCGATATGATGCCGACACTGGTCAAGAGTTCAAGCACGTCATGCCTGTTTCGGGAGAGGTGGAGTATTGATAGGGTTGCATCTGACATCGCTGGAATGTCGAAGATGTTGGTGTGTAGGTCATGAAATGGTGCAACGTGCTTCCAGCCACTGTTAACGAGGTAAACGAAAATGACTTGCAGAATGGTCTTGCGTTGAACTACACCAGAGATCGCAGCAATGGATGAGGTGAGTAAATCACAACTACTGTTGGTGAGCCGATTGACAAAGACAGAGGTGGAACTCAGCACTTGACAGTAGCAGGAGACCTGATAGAATTGAGCACGTTGCGTCTCTTTTGGATTGCCGAGGCTGATCCACCCGTTCACCAAATTACAGTTACTATCTAAGAGATCCCTTAGTAACACGCTGAATCCTGCCGAATTTGACGCATTTTGCTAAAATTACAAAAATTATCATTACAATGTGTGCAAAACATATTCCGCTGGCGATTACACGCAAATCAACACCTTTTATTCCCTCCGCCACCACGTGTATTAACGTGCGCTATAGTTGTTTTGGGATGGAAGCATGGGAGCGGGAGGAGTTGCAAGGAGTAACTCCAAAAAACCAGGGTGGGGCGAAGCAATAAAAAGTGGGCGAGCAATGCGTCAATGTCAAATTTTAACGCATAAAATATCGTCACTAATTTGCAACTGCTTTGACACTGTAAAGATGGGCTCAGTCGTGAATGCTAACACTTGATCCTCGTGTTTAGTGTCTTCTCTTTCGATAGGTGATTTTTTGGATAGGCGAGATGGCATACGTATGATACTCGATAATGTTAAACAAGGCAGTAAAATACAGAAAATGTGGAAGGTAACATGCGATTTATTTTTTAATAAGAAGCTCGCTCTTTTCGGAGTGGGGGTAATTCCATTATCGTGAAACGCGGTAAGCGGCCAAATGAATGATTGCCATTCTACCACGTCCCAACTCTGAGCACAGTAGTGCAGGATGAATTGGTGGTCAGCCAACACAGACATGCACGCACGCATACAGGGTTACCTCAGTGTGAGTGCCAACACTACACGAAAGGCTGTCAGAGTCTGTCACAACGAACCTGCAAGTTTTGCAAAATATCGTATAGCAAGCTTGCTCTCGAGACCTCCTGCATTGAGTAGCCGGGCACTCATGGGCACCCCAGAACGACAAGGGGAAGCGTCTCACTGTTCGTTGGCATCAGTGGGCGCACATAGTACACAGCTGCGGCGACGCTGTGAGGGAAGTTGAAGTACCCCATGTCCGACGAGCACACAGGATCAGAGGCGAGGGTGTAGAGATTGAAAAGATTTCGTTCACTTGACGCCACCTCTTTCTTCGCACCGCAGACGTCAGAGATGATCAAGTTGACCAAAAAAGCGACCAGTACCATCTCGTTCCATCGACGCATCCTATGGGGCATTGGAGGAGGTGTAAATGGGTGCAATTCAGATGCAAGCAGTTAAAGTTGACGCTCCTTTTTAATGCACCAATCCAATTAACCTAGGCGTAGGCGAAATTAAGGCTTTCATGACATAATGGAGTAGAAGACGTCAAAGCATTTTATCAGCGAATTGTCGCAGCTATTTATAAAGCTAACGCATCAGCTAATTCGTTGGAAGCTTTGATGAGAGCAGTTTATTTGGCTTTGTGCATGCAACTCCCTAACCTCTCTCCCAGTTAATTCAATCTTCCCCTTGCAATTACCTTGAGGTCGCCTCGGAACCTCGGCTGTTCCTCAATTAACTTTTCACATGAAAGGAAAAGCTGTGACAATGCGAATACTGACCTCGGTTGGTCGCGCACAGATTAGATGTTCAACTAGCACCATCTCTGTGTGTAAGCCAAAAAGTGATTATTGCAATAAATGGAATCTACGCACAGAAAGCTTACCACGTAGTCATTTGTCATCACCCCACTTTTGCAAATTTGATTCAGGATTTCCGTTTATATATTCTTTGATAGCATAAATAAATGCACCTCCGTTTTCCTGTGCAACAACTACCTTGCCAGTCTTCAGCTAAAAGTAGCATGCTTGAGGAAGAGCGAGCAAGATCACGTTTTGATAGAAAAGCATGCAGTGCAATTAAATAAGTCCACTTTTGGCTGTCAAGACTAAAGTTCGACATAAGTTAATTTGAACAGAATTTATGCAGCGTCAACAAGATTTTGATTTACATTTCACGGTGTAGACACATTTTCGCCATACGAGCATGTTGGCCACGAATGTGCAAATATGTGCAGCGAATTGAAGTCAAAATTGGTAATCTGCCGAGTGCTCAGGCGCAGCAGCATGGTATTAGATCCCGAAGGCTGCAAAAGGCGCTCCCAACCAATACTAAGCGTATTAACACTTTCGAGTTGTAAGTAATGGCTTCAGAACGCACTCCTCCGCTCCGGGTATTGTGGCAGCAGCTGTCGACAAGAGCCAACCTAAGCGTAGAGCTCAGAAAAGACCAAAAAGATTAAGGAACACGGCCTCGAGGAGCTCTTTAAAATAAGTTTGTCGTCTACAATTCTAGCTTTCAATTCTTGCCCAATCTTTCCCCAATTTTACAGACGCACGCTTGCGACATCATCAACATTTTGTCAGATTTCTCGACACTCAAGTGCTGCTAATATTTTATTGCCAAATGCTAGGTACCCAAGTAAACGACTATGGAGAAGCTGAGAACCAAATATCGTATTAAAAACCACTACCGCTTTCGTCATTCAGAGTCGTGTCCTGTATTGAATGACCTCATCCGCCATGGCATTTAATGCAAGGCAACCTAATACTTTAAAATCTAAAGCAAACCCATAGCATGTTCTGCCTCCGGATTGGCCGATGCACAAAGAACCAATGTTTTGCGCTAAGGTGGGGTCATTACAATCCTCCCCCTCATGGCAGCCAATTGTTTAAACCTCGACACCTCTGTCATGCTATCCATCTACGTGATTACGTCTCACAAATGGTAGGTTTCGGCAGCATTTGTTTGCTTCTTCTCATTTTGTTGCTCCCAACCATTCCTGATTAGCTGCATTGTTATAATTTTTTCATCATATCTCATTTATTCAACTTCCACATTGTCATTGATGGCACTTCCTAAACATTTTAGCCACATATAAATTCAAAACGCGGCATAACGAATTTGCCGCCTGAACTGGTGTTAAGAATTTGCGAATATCTTCACGACGGGGATTTGGTGAATATTGGCCTAATCATTCCAAGTTGGGAATGGGTATTTTCGACACGGCATTTCGCCACTACCCTGTATCAGTACATCAACCAGTGGACGTGGATAGACAAGCACCTATACAAACTGCTTTTTCCTCAACCACCTACCGCTGTTTTTAAGAATGCTTTAGAAGCTGTTCGTTATCAGAAGAGTCAAACGGACTCTTATCAACTGTTTCTATCGTCGCCTTCGTCAGGCAAAACCTGCAAATCAGCGCATTTTCGTATTTTGCTGAGTCCTAGTGCAAGAATGATGGCGGACAAAGAACTTTTGCTACTGTCGGAAGAATCAAGCATTCCGTTTACCGACCACATAACGGTGCTAAAGCACCGTTTGCGCACGCATATTTTTGATACGCATGGATGCATACGTACTGGTGGTTTTAGTAAAGGAGGTATGGGTTGCATTATCGAACAGGTCGCATTCATAGGGAACCGAGGAGGAAATGAATGCTGTGATGGCTTGATCTACCTGGCGGCATCCTCGCAGTTTACTAAAGATTACCTAATGGTTGCCTTGAAATTGCTTGCACCTCATCAAACGTTGATTACTGCAGTTCTTATCAATGGGGCGACGAACAAGGCAAGTGGGATGGAATGCGTCATAAAATTCCTCCAGATCATTGGTGACTTCAACAGCTCTCCACTCGCTTCTGTGCCAACAAATTGGCGAATATGGTGCATCAAACACTATCATGGACGCGTCAACTGGTCCGATCTGCTATTTTGGGGCTTGTTTGATGTGATCTCTGAAAAACATTGAGGGTGGTTGCAACAGTGAATTCATACTGGTAAAGAAGCAACTCACTCTATTAACCCTCTCCTGCATTCGCCGTATGCAATGTGTATGCTGGAAGGGCTAAGCGATGTTCAGCATCAATAGTCTGAAAAATAGTATTGTAAGTATCATGCTTTTCTGTGTTTGCTCAGCCATGGGAAAGGGCAGACCCCGGCATCCACCACGTTATGTACAGGCAAAGCGAATGCTGTTGTAGCTTCTTCTCAAGGCTGCGAGACTCACAACTGTTGCTGGAGGTTTAGAGCCGACATGGAGACCAAAGGTTGTGTGTTTAGCGTCATCGTCTGTCTCAGCAATTTTTGCACAGCGAAATTGTGTTTTAGAATGGGAAAACTAAAATTGTCAACGGCAAGGGAAGGAGCTTGGATCACGTACGGAAGCTAAATTAGTTTTTGCAAATACTTGGTCTACTGCATAGAAGCACGTATTTATGCGTGGAGAGTTGTAAGACTAGAGAGTGGAATTGTAGCATCCATATTCTGTTGATTTGTTGTAAATGTATTTAAGGTAGGAATCTAATTGGGAGGTGCTATCGCTACATTCGCCATTTGTTTTCAGTGCATAGATTGATCTATAAAGAGAATTTTAAACAGGAACGGAGATTATCGAGTCGAAAAGCGCATCGTGCACATTAATGCAGGCTTTTTGGGTTGAAGGAAGCCAATTTTGGCAATGCTTAAATGCATTGGTGAAGAGGAAAGTTGTATGTGCCTCAAAATTAACAAATGCATCTTACGAACCAGGTAGCATTATGCGCTGAATATCGCTTTGGAATTGGAGAAGTTAAAACGCATGCCAGTTAGAAGGCAATGCACGCCAGATTTGAGCAATGCTATGCGATGGCCCATCAAGGGTGTTCTCGTCCTTCTAAATTCAGCAGCTCATGTGCCCCTATAAGGCTCAACCACTAAGTCGGGTCCACTCGAGAATTAGTACACTGACGGGCTGTAAAGCATGGCATCGACCAACTTAACACTCTCAAGGTAACCCGTTTGCATGTCAAAGCCGCTAGATCCTGAAAATATATCAAACTATGTATTGTCAATCCACAAATGTACTAACCGTGTAACTTCAATGCAAGAGGAAGCGGCGATATTAATCAAAGCTGAAAACTCGGTCAATCTTTTCAAAGGCCTACACACTTATTAGGGGTATAATATAGTATACGAGATGATAATTTTGAAGGGCACAATGGGGTTGAGTTAATTAATAGCTGCTGCAGCTTAGTGCAGGTAGCCCCTTACCAAATAAGCACATCAAACATGTAATTTGAAAATATTGCATGCAAGCATCCGTGGTCTGTAGTCGAGTTATCGTCCTTTCCACTAGCAACTCAGCCGCGAATTTCGCTCTGCGAGCTCATTTTGGCAGAGCGATTCGCTTTCATGCGATCACAGTTCATTGCATGTGCAATGGAGCAGTGGTAAATGAGCAGTTCTTCATTACCGAGGCCGACGTGGCGATTTGGTGAGGCGGACAAAAGTCTTCCATGGTTTGGTCGCTTTTTCGGCGCATTTACTACGAAAATGTTTAGAAATCGGATTAGCGAAGAGATTCAATAGTGCTCAGCCTCCGCTGAAGCAGGCATTCCATATGAATAACAAATGCAAGAAGAGCCGAACGCCAGCCCTATTAGGAGCTGGTTTTGCAATGTCCTGATAATCTACCTATTAAGCTGCAAGCAAATGTCCTGTTTTGCTGATTATTAAGCTCGACCGACGACAGAGAGAACTTCAAAATTTTAGTTAAAATGAGAAAAATATGAGACCAAGGTGTTTAGAATCCAAAAACAAACTAGAGCATGACATAAAAACTAGCGCTTTTGCGCACTTGAACCACAGTTTCTTTTTGCATTCACATATGTTTTAAAAAAAGGGCATTTTGAGACAATTCAAAGACCAGCGCGGGAATTTCTAGGACTATAAATGGAAGCATTACAACAATACACGCCATTAAAATGCCCAAATTGCACACTTACTCGAAAGTGGAGAGCATTTCAACTATTTCTGATCTTCAACTTTTACGTCTAGTTTAAAGGGCATCATCGATTGCGGCTTTATCACTGCAAAGCATCGTATAATCAAATGGCTCATGAACTTCATTTTCGTCAAGCGTTTGAGTGTTAAGAGTAAAAGGACAGGCATAAGAGTTTTACTTATTGATTGTTCCTGATTGTAGTTGTGTTTGCAACATCACTTGCCCTAATATTGCATTGGCGCACCGCGATGTGAGGCGAATTAACATGCAAAAACTTTATGCCTTCAAGGTTTTATTAATAAGGCCTGTAATTTAAACACTCCTTATATTGGAAGCACAACGCTTTACCTTACGGAACTAAGTTTCAGTCACTGCAAAAGCATATTTACTTGATGTTACTGTGGAGGGGTTCTTCTTTTCCTCCTCCTTTTCCCTTACCACCTTATTGGAAGAAGACCTGGCTTTTCTTGGCATGCTTTATTTAGGAAGAAACACTGAGTGGGTAAGACTAGACTACTGGGTCTCGGTGTCCGGAGCTAAGGAAGAACACGCTGACTCGCTCTCGGCCACGTGCAGATTGTGTTCCCGCCTCCCACCTACGAAGCGTATATAAACACAAACATTATTACACAGCCCCCTCCTTTTTTTGAGCACCGTCCCCGGTGCCACTCTCGCCCATTGGTTTAGTTATGCCCTCGGGGGTTTTCCCTTCCTCCACTATTCCGTAGACTTCGTCCTCATATCCAACCGGCGGAGGGCCTTTGTAAGGTCGCATCTTATTGTGGTGTACCGTAATTGGTTGAGTACGAAATTCCGCGTTTCGGACGAGGTAGTTCGTGGGAGAGAGGCTTCTTACTACGCGGAAGGGATCTTTGCTCCAAGGGTGATAGAATTTCCGATGGGTTCCAGGTGGAGGAACCGGCTTGTATATTTGGACAAGATCTCCTTCGCGATAGGTGTTGGGTCGGCTACGCTTGTCGTAGAACCTCTTTTGTCTACTATAAGACGTTTGTAGGTGTCGCCGCGCCAAATTGAACGTATTTCTTATCCCTTCTTTTAGGCGCAGAACGTAATCCGGCACATTGTCGGGTGTTATCTCTTTGCTCGGGATAAAGATGTCGGACGGATTTCTCATTTTGCGTCCTGTGAGCATTTCGAACGGAGAAACACCCGTTGACGTGTGGACTGTGGCTCTATACGCTAGCAGGCCGCGTCTCAGGCTCAAATCCCGGTCTTCTGGCTTCGCCCCCTTGGTAAAAGCCTTCAGGAGTCCCACCAGGGTGCAATTCGTTCTTTCCACCTGGCCGTTGCCTTGTGGGTGTCCTGGTGTCGTGCGTGTCTTCCTAATTCCGAGAGTCTTGCACAGTTCCGCAAAGAGCCGACTTTCGAAATTAGGACCTTGATCGCTGTGGACTGATTCGGGGACACCGTGTTGACAGATCCAGCGGTTGAAGAAGGTTGAAGCGACTGTTTCGGCGTCTTGAGACTGCATGGCTTCAGCTTCAGCTACTTTCGTGAAGTAATCAACCATAACCAGGATTTGCCGGTTTCCTCTTTTGGTAGGTGGCAGGGGACCCATAATGTCAATGCCCACCCTTTCGCCCGGGAATCCAGTGGGCATGGGTTGTAGGGGTGCCATCGCTCTTGTGTGAGATTTCTTGAAACCGCTACAGGTGATGCAGGTTCGGCAGAAGTCGAGTACATCCGGGGTAAGAGAGGGCCACCAGTATCGTTTGCTCGAGGCCTCCACCATCCTCTTCACACCTACATGCCCCAATTGCTCGTGAAACTCCTGAAGGACTGGTTGTATCAGCGAGCTGGGGACAAGAAGACGTTTAGGGGACGTGGTGTCTTCTTGATACCATAAAACTTCGTCTTCCAGAGTGAGTTTGGGCCACTGTCGCCATATCTGTTTGGCTGCTTTGCTGGACGATTTCATCTCTTCTGCAGTAGGCTTGAGTGAGGACGCCAGGAACCTTTCGTATAGCAACGCCGTGTCGGGATCTGAACTTTGTGAATTTCTCCACTGGTGCCTAGTGGGTTCGCTCAAAAATAGCGTGCCAACTATACCGCTTTCCCTCTCTGATGAGAGAGGTCTGCGAGACAGTGCATCCGCGTTGCCATGCGAAGTCTCCTTTCGGTACTGCACTGTAAAATCGTATTGCTGCAGTTCTTCACACCAGCGCGCCACAGAGCGGTCAATCTCCTTCATTGTTTTTAGCCAGGTCAGCGCTTGGTGGTCCGTTCTCACAATGAACTGTTTCGCTATCAGGCAATGTTTGAAGTGTCGAACCATTGTAAAGATGGCGTACAGTTCGCGTTCCATTGCACAATTCTGTCTCATTTTCTTATTGAGCCTGGTGCTGGCGTATGCGATGACGTGTTCTCTGCCTTCTTTATCCCGTTGAGATAGAACACCGCCTACGGCCACGTCACTGGCGTCTGTGTCTAGGACGAAAGGAGGTGCGCCGTTCTCGAAGTTGGGTAAGGCCAGAACCGGAGCGGAGCAGAGCCTGCGTTTTAGTTCTTTAAAGGCCTCATCATGTTCGTTCTCCCACGTGAAATTCTTTTTCGCCTGTTTCTCTGTTAATTTGTGCAGGGGACCGGCGATCTTGGCGAAGCCTTTGACGAAACGCCGGTAGTAGTTTGCCAAGCCGAGAAAGCTGCGGAGCTCCGTCTGATTGGTCGGTGTCGGCCACGTTCTCACTTGGTTTGTATGGTCTTCGGTAACTGCCATCCCATTTGACGAGACTGTATGCCCCAGGAATGTAACCGAACGTTGAAGGAAGTGGCATTTCTTTGGGTTCAGGGTCAGTCCAGCGTCTCGGAGACGATCCAGCACTAGTTTCAGGTTGGCATTATGCTCTTGCATGTCTCTGCCAAAAACGAGAATGTCATCGAGGTAGGTTATGCAGTGCTTTGGAAAAAGCCCCCTTAGTGCAGTCTGCATCAGGCGCTGGAAAGTAGCTGCAGCGTTACATAGTCCAAACGGCATTGTCTGAAATTCATAGAGTCCGTTTGGCACTATGAAAGCTGTCTTCTCTCTGTCCGTCTCCGCCACCTCCACTTGCCAGTACCCGGACTTCAAGTCCAGAGTAGAAAACCACTTTGATCCGTGCAGGGAATCCAGTGAGTCGTTGATATGAGGCAGTGGGAAGGCGTCCTTCTTGGTCACAGCGTTCAGTTTTCTGTAGTCCACGCACAGCCGTAGGCTCCCGTCACTTTTCTTCACTAGCGCAATCGGGGAGGCCAACGGTGATTTGGATGGACGTATCACGCCGTCAGAGATCATCTCGTTCAGTAGACGGTTCACCTCTTCCAAAAGGGGCGGAGGGATGCGTCTCGGGGCTGCCACATTGGTTTAGCGTCACCTGTGTCGATGGCATGTTTGATGATGCTCGTCTGACCGAGTTTGGTTCCTTGCCAAGAGAACATTCTGGAGTATTTGCACAGCAATGAGTGCAGTTCCTTCCTTTCGCTGTCGGTGATGTGTGTTAACCGTAAGCAGAGCTCATCCAGGTTGTTAACAGGAATACCCGCGGTTTCGAACAGAGCACTGCAGATTTCGTCAGCGTCCTTTCCCAGGGAAGGCTCGGCCGACTTTACTGCTTTGAGCTGCTGGGTCGTAAAGGTACCTTCTGTGAAGTTCAGGATTGCTCCAGCATTGCAGAGGACGTCGACGCCCAGTATCGCGTCACATACTAGTTCTGGACACATAATAAATTGTACTGTCTAGGACTCCTTCCCTATGGTGATCTTTAGCGACGTCTCTCCGATCGCTTTCATCTTCCTCCCTTCAGCTGAGAGTAGTTTTATGGAGGACGATCGAGTACTGATCTTGCGGAAGAGATCTGAAAACATTGCGGGATTCACCAGGGACTTCACTGCTCCCGAGTCCAGGAGGAAACGACAGGGGTATCCTTCTAACTGGCCGAGAGCTTGTAGAAAAGGGCGAGGGGCGTTTGGGGGTTGGCAAGATAGCGAGAAGTAGGTCTCACCTGCTCTTGGGGTCTGGCGTGGAGGGATCCAGCGGGCACGTTGCTGAATTGGCCGTTGATGGGACGTCTGGGGGGTAGACTTCACCAAAAGTTCCTGACGGAACTTAGATGCGGCCTTGACCAACCGATTGAGATCGTTGGTCTCAATTGCGCTGAGTTTCACGGAGAGGCTTGGCGGTTTGACTCCATCGCAGAACTGGACAGCCATCCAGCTGGTGACTTTGGCTGGAGGGCAGCCTTTGAAGGCTCTTTCTGCCAGGGGTTGTAGGCTCCGAGCGTAGTCTTCGTCAGTTTCACCCACATTTGGTCTCGGCGGAAAAATTCTTTGGCCAGAGAGCGTTCACACTTATCAATGGCCAGCTGCGAGAGGATCTCACAGCAATGGTCGAAGTCGGAGTCGGGGGTAACTCCTGCCCTTATTGCTGAGAGGAGAAGCTCTTGTGGAAGAGCCTGGAGAAGAAGTTGCACCCTCTGTTGCTGGGGCTACCAGTGGGTGTAGAATCTCGCAGTTTGAATCCAATCTTCAAAGTCGACATCGCCTTTGAAGAGGGGAAGGTTCGCCGACGCTGCCACCAGTGTGAAGGGGTTCTTCTTTTCCTCCTCCAATTCCCTTACCACCTTATTGGAAGAAGACCTGGCTTTTCTTGGCATGCTTTATTTAGGAAGAAACACTGAGTGGGTAAGACTAGACTACTGGGTCTCGGTGTCCGGAGCTAAGGAAGAACACGCTGACTCCCTCTCGGCCACGTGCAGATTGTGTTCCCGCCTCCCACCTACGAAGCGTACATAAACACAAACATTATTACAGTTACATCTCGCAATTATTCCCTTTATTCCCATGTCTTATAGGTTGGTAAAGAATTTTCTCCATGCTGATGGAAATGTGGTGGGGCTATGGTTCAAGTAAATAAAATGAGGTCTTCGGAAGTACTCAGTGCAAAAGAGTCTATTTTTTTAGCAAACAACTACTTGTCCATTAGAGGAGAGAATAAAAATCGTATAACAGCTCATCATTTGGAAACAGGACGAAGAAGCAGGTAAGGCGTGTTAAACTATAATCAAGTGCCTGTAATGCTCTCAGTTTCAACCAAACACGTGATTACTGCCCTCTGCGTTTTAACCATATGCGAATTTGAGGGCACACTCAGGAGGTCATCCTGCATGCTCACTGAATTCACCGCAAGCTTATTGGCATAATGTGACGCATCTCACCTTCCTCTTCACTGAGTTGGATTACCACGGCTGCAAATCACGCATGGTGCCCATCCGAGGCATCGCCTTCTACCTTGCGCACTTGGAATTTGCGTGCCGTGGTAGACCGGTTTTAAATTTTGAGACATGTCTCTACCTGCATGTGCATTACTATGCATATGACGCGTACTTGTGGGAGGCGAAACGCCGAATAATCACTTACCTAAGCCAGATACACGCGAGCTGCCGTGCTTAAATGCAGGCGATGTTTTAGTTCTGACCACGTCATCCGCATTCATTGCAAGAGGGTCTGCCTCTTTTGGTGGCTAAGCACTACATGACTGGCCACTTACAAAGGTGAGCGTAAGACCCCAGCTACGCCAATGAAATCAGAGACACCAATATATAGAGCTCATACACATTTCTTGGGTAAAATAATCTCGGCATATGAAACAACGTGATTGAACCTCTCGTTTTAATGGAATGATCTTTGCCAGCTCTGAGTGGGGGTAGAAATCATTGAAAGAATCAGTAACAATCAAAATTTTGCATCGCTACCGCCGGCTCCCGAGAGAGAAGGTAGAAAAAGAAAGCATGAATGCACCATATATTTGCTGCTAAATGCACCAATGTGAGACTTGACCCATGAAATGCAAAAAATCGGCAACAAGTTGCCTCGGTCTGTCAGCAAACATGGGAAGTGGTGAAGGAAGTCATCCTTAAGATACTGCTCTTCAGTGATAGAGCTTGATTGCGTTCACCAAAGCAGTTCATACCAAATGCCTGCAAAGCAGAGGAGATTAAGGCTTTACAACAAAAAAAATGTTGCAGAAATGTCCGAAGGATGAAGCAATAACTACCGAAATGCTGTGATACCATGTGTTCCTGCAACGCCTCCATAGTCGCACATTCTGCGCAGCATTGCGAGCAGTAAAGGCGCAATTCTGAGTTCACGTATTGCATGACTTGAGTGTAATTCACTAAAGCGTTAAGTTAGGAATAGTTCGTATGATTTGCCAGAGCTATGGCTAAAAAGCAGAGCACATGCTGGATTCTACCAGAGATTAATAGACGCAAACTCACAAATATGTGTCCTGATAAAATGCTGAAAGAGCAGAACGAAGTTGGCGAATGGGTCGAAACAAAGGCCGCATGCATTGTGATTCGAAACTATTTTTGAGGTAAAAGTGTCTTTGTTACTTTTAGCACATGGTGACATAAGAGAAGAACAGTGGGGATCACATAAGTTCTCTCACTTCTTTGATGGCGTAAGAGCATCCGAAAAGTTGGGTAAAACGTGTGGCACACCGGACAAAACAGATTCGATTTTTCTAAAGCATATCAAACACGTACAAAATGAGATGCAGAAGCAGTGCTGAAATTCAACTGAATTTTACCACTTGTTGCGCAAGTCTTTATCAGCAGCATTGCAAAAAATGCAATTGCATACAAGACATTTCATGGATCATGACCTGACGCAAAATTCCTAGGCATAGATGCACATATTTGTACAAAAGGCACACTTTTAACCATGCATTGATTCATATGCATAGTAATGCATGCGTACGTGAAGGTTTATTTTAAAATTAACACCTGCCTACCACGATGCACGAGTTCCAAGTGTGCAAAGTGCAGGATGAGGCCTCCGAATGACTTCGTGCACAATGAACATGCAAAGGCATGCATTGTAGTTAAGAGAAAGCAGGTTCCTTCGGGTCCTACCACAGAGCTTACGGCTAACTGAGTGGGTATGAGAGGCGATCTTTCCTTAGCCTTTTATGCGATTGAAGCGCAGAGGAGCAGTGGTCGAGCGTTTGGCAGAAAATTTGAGTAACATTGACACTTGTGTTAAATTGCCAAAAAAAATTTGGTATGCTGAGCATCCAAAATACATTATTTTTAGCATGCCTTAACCAATGTCCCATCACATTTTCGTTAGCGAGGATAAAACCTGTTTAACCAATCCACAAAATATGCTAATCAGGCAAAACATTTAGACGGCACAATCAAGTTACCTAAAATATTGTGTTAATTGAAGGCTTTTTATTCCCAATTGCTCCCAAATCAGTAGTTCTGCCTGGCATAGTGCTGTATCAAAAGTGGGTGCAATTTGGTGCAAGGAGGTTTCGAATTTTTTACTAGTTGCTCAAAACCATCTCAAACACCAGTTTGACAGGTGCGAAACGATGTTAGGGTGGCGAATTCACCAATTCAGAGAAACATCGTTCTTCCGAAGTTATGCTTCCACACTCTGTTTGTTAAGGAGGTGGGATTTGTCTGGAAAGACTTGCCTCCTGATAGCCTGAGGCGGGTTCAAGCGTGTCATGTGCTGCAGTAAAGTTATCCAGCGTGTGCATAAAGGATACTATATCATAGAGTAGATACTGCACCCTACTGCTCGGATTGGGTTACAGGTCTTTGGCCCACTCTTGGGTAAGTACCATGCCCTTTTGATAATTAAGGTTCGGCCGCGTAAAGGCGAGGCATTGCTCTTCGGCATCAGGGAGTTTTCGAATTACCCGCTTTGTCGACAAAACTCTAGGGCCTATAGTAATAATGTCCCAGTTTGCCTCATAATATTAGGGCAAACACAGTGGAGAAGCAACACTAAGAAAACCATCAATTCAACTCTATGTATATTCCCTTCATCCATTCTCCTCTACGCCCTAAGCCCCAAACACTTGACAAAAATAGAGCTCATAGGCCCTCCAGTTACCCACTTCTTTGCAGTGATAAAGCCACTCTCGATGATGACACTTGACTTAGTCGTACAAAGTAGGGATCGAAGGTATGCCAGTGCTCCGGTAATTCACTTGAGGATGCAATATTGACGGTTGGGAAAGCATGTGGTGCTGCATCGTTTCTATTAATAGCCTCAATGAATGCCTGTGCTGGACTTCAAATCGCGTCCAAACTACCTCTGTTTCGCTGGATACATGAATAACGGACCACAGCTGTAGTCAGAGCGTGCGCAAGTGCCAGCTTTGTTGTTGGACTTCTGGTTGTTTTTGGCCTCTGGACACTCCGCCCATGGCCCATTCTCATTTTACTAAGATTTTTGAGCTCTAATTATCGTTGCTCGAGTTCATTAACCAAAAAAGGCGACTTCTGTTTGCGTTTAACACATGACAGCTGCTTAACAATCGCATTAACAGGGCACTGCAAAACCAGTTTCTTGATATGCTGATCTTCAACCCTTCAAGTATTTTTCTATTCATTTGGTATACCTGCTTTGATTAGGCTGCACGATTCGCCCAAGTTTTTTACAAATCTTATTTTTAGGCATTTCCGCAGTGGGTGCGCAGAAAGTCGCTATAATTGCGGAGGACTTTTATTCACATATCCAGGACTCAAAGGCAGTATTAGCAATTGAAAGAGCCCATTTATCACTTCCCAATGGCAAATGCAATGAAGCATGACCGCGTGAAAGCGTATGCTGCATTTCAAAGGGATAGCGGTGTGCATTTACTCGCTTTTGTCCATGTTACTCATAATTTCGTTAGTTGTTTATTGCGATTGGATCATAGAAGCAACAAGCATTTTTCGGCTGACTGGGACTGTATAATCCTACTGCTCGTCGATGGCTAATCGTCAAACAAGATCAAAAACATCCAGAAGAATGGAACCACAAAAGAGTTTTCACAGATTTAATGATAATTTCATTGATGTAGCTGAGCATTAAAAAAACGACGACGTAGGCGCAAAACTATAAAATGTCAGCTCCGTGACCGGCACTATCCTTTGTTTATCTACTACTGAAAAGTATTTGTGACGCCAACTGCGCATTACCGGATGCTAACTGGCATAGCTACGGCTGCAATGACGCTAAAAGTTCGTGTTTTAGAATTTTCACAATAGATGCGTAACTGTATACTAACCGTGAACGACCACTAGTTCTAGGGCGCACATTAATAACTTTTCAAATTCATACGAAGGTCTTGATATGCGTTTCGGCTTACTCAATGCCAAAAGCTAATTCCAGACCCACAGACATCGCATGGATAGCAAAAATGGCCATGTGCATGCGATAATTTTAAGGACTAACCAAATATTACTGATGAAAAAATATGTTGTCATTGAATTTTCGTAAACAGATTGTAATCCGATTGCATCCAGCACCTCACATTTGGCCGAATACGCAAATACGGTAAAGTCTACATCGAAATGGAGGTGTGATTGGGGGTGGTGGCTACAAAACAACGAATTTGCGAAAATGACACATGCACTTAATTGGTGCCGGAATGGAGGTGACAAAGTTTAAAATCAAAGCATTAAATGAACAGAGCAGTCACCAACTGCTTTTAATTTAGCATTTGATAGGTCAATAAATGCTGACTATTTAAGCAAAGCATCATTCGCTCCTTCATGAGGAGTTCAAACTGAGCTGAAGTGAAGTGGCGTGAGAATTTTAGTTTCTCCATAGTGAGGCCAATCGACTGAACAAGAAAGGAGGGGCAACTCAAAGAATACGTTAAATTTATTTTTAAGAAGTCGAAAAACCTTCAACAAGTTGCGCATTTGTCTGTAGTGGCAAGTAACAACTCTATTCAAGTGTAGCCGGTAGCATTGACAAGACGAAAATGAAACCACACTTACCAAGAGGAAGTATGCTTAAGTCTAATAGTTAGCGGGATTGTGGGTCTGGCACTACCGAGAGGCAGGTTTAGACATTCACCAGTAAAATGCAGTGATGCCATTAAAAATCGAAAACACGCTCCTAATCAGTGACGAGGTGAAAAGGAATGACGCAAACCTGATTGTTTCTGCATGACACAATCATTGTGACACCCTTTCCTACACTATCGCTACTAAAGGATTGCAGAGATGTCTGCCAAGTAGTTGCTATTTATATTGTCTGGATATGTGCATGGATAAGTGGAGGGTGACAGCAATTTTGGAAGGAGTAATATAAACATCCGTTGCTTTACTTTGGGAATTCTACAAAGGCGCGCAAAAGATCGTGTTAGACAAGGGCCAATGCTAGTGCAGCAAACAGGGATGGATGATGGTAGGCAACAATTATGTCTGCTCATAGAGCTGGCATGTGTGGGATGCAAAGATACCACAGTGTTGCATTTGTGACCTGTCTGCAATTAGCGATGGGTACAAATTATGTGGTAAATTACAGTGGCTGTGGCGCAAATGGCGTCCGCTTGGGAGGGAAAGTCCTTCCCTAGTTCCAGCAAACTCAGGGTATGTTAATTTTTTTATTAGAAAGACATATGTTTCTCTACAAGCGGCAATGATGTTAAAAATGAATTATGGCACTTTACCTTACTGCACTTTACTACGCTTCACCACGCCTAACTTTCATTCGCTTTATTTCGCTGCATTTAATACTGTTTGGAATGTCAAGCGCTGTTGACTAGTATGTTACTAGGCCTGAACCCACAGTTTTCAACTTTCGGTGCTGTGCAATTTTTTGGTTTATTATTACTTCTCTGAAGGAAAATCTGTTTATGTCACCAACTGCAAACGGTTGGAGAGAGTCATCACCAAATGTTGCATGGGTACATGCGAAAGTTTCTGGTTGCATTTGGAGCACTACCAACAAAAGCACTTGTACCAGAACCATTTTTAAAGACCGCAACAGTCGCACTGGCTCTACAGGACCTAATGAAAACAAGCAAAACAATTAAGTTCTTTCTTCAGGGCCGCAATTTGTTCTTCAATGGCGAAATCCAACTATTTACGATTGCCAGACTGCACTGAACTTGGGAAGACTCAGATGGCTTTTTAACTAAATAGGCTTATGTGCCACGTAATATCCTGACTGCAGGTTGCGGGTACCGAATTCCCACTCGAAAACCTTCGTAAACTTCACATAACCACAGTCATCGAATGCTTATTGCACTGAGAATGTTCAGTACGCAGCTTAGCAAATAGCCATGGCAGCTGCTATTTTTAATATGATCACCTGATACATTCATGCATCAGTCACACACTCGAAACCACGGCAAAGTGAGCGTTTTTATTAAGAAATTTTGGCAATGCAGCATTTTGTTTTTTGCGTTGAAAATTTGATATGACATTGGTGCTAAAACTTAGCCTCTGATCAGAGGTTGCAATTTGATTAGGAATGTTTGCAGGAGATTTGCGAGCAGCAGTAACCATGCCATGAGTTCTCACAGTCGAGAGTGCGCGTCACTGCAATACGTGTTCGCCTGATCACATCTCTTGGGCGGCATATGTTCAATGAACTCGAACCTCGTAACGGAACGGACTTCATCCGAATTAAGAAAACGATGTGCTCTAAACAAGTATTCCGTAAGTACTGTATTATTAAAGCACTTGTCAGTAAGAAAGCCAAAATCCAGTAAGGCATAGGTGAAGAAGCAAACACAAAATATGCTTCATTAGTAACAAAATCAAAGGGCCTTTTCTTTTTAAGAATGGTGAATATGCAAAAGTGCGACTCGAAGGCGCTAATGTACTTCTTAATTGGTCGACTTTATCCAGGGAGACTAAGGTCGAGGGTGAAGCGGTAGAAGCCGAATCGACCGCAATATTTAGAATGATGACAAGCACCCTACAAAACAACACTTTAGAGTTCCTCATTTGGCACACTTTGTTGTTGCACTATCTTCTTCAAAAATGCATTTTAAATGCACTCACTTGGTGAGGAAGCACTAGAAGCCGGACAGTGCTTGACTCGATAAGACACATAAAACTTTCCTTATGCTCCCAACGCCACTGTTGCAAGGTATCACGTGCATAGTCCCGATGATAGAGCGGTTCGATGTGTTCCATTTGTCTGATCAAGTGTTAGAGCACTTGGATTGTAGCCAGAGGTGTCATTTCTATGTTTGTGCAATGTGTACGGTGGCGGCTGCACCACACCTTACAAAGACTTTGATCCAATTCTTCATTTGTTGTGAGTCCCGCAGTTTATTTAACTTGCTTATAAGCACCAGGATCAAAGGACACAGAATGCAAATTAATTTGTCCTATTGCATACTTAGGCATGCGCGCAAAGACTGCGACATCACAAGGTTGGCGTTGACACCGACCTCTCATCCGATATCTCAATTAGCGCATAACATCGCAGAAACGGCCTTCTAAAGATTATTCTGTGCTATCACACCAAATATGCATGCTCTCTCGTGTCCAGCAAGTTATTCGGAACTCAGCATACTGCAACTTCATAGCAATCAATGCCATGTCAAGGAAAAGGTCCTCTTAAAGACCCAAAGAATTCGAATTTACCTACAGGAGTTCTGACTGCCAGCGTGGCCTTAGAATGAGTCAAAATTTCCAAAGTTTCTTTGCAACCCTTAAAACAAGACACCTTATTGAAATGAGGGCATTTATTTAGACCTGTTGGCTGGAAAAGGAAATGTAGCCGAAGCAATGAAATGGACTGGAATGTATGCCTCTAAACCTTCTTGTACAATCCAGCAAAGCGTTTGCCACTGGGTAATGAGGCATTGCATGTTACTAGCAACGCTCGCGATTGGCATATTCAGGGTACCACTGTTGCGTAAGTCTTCACATAAATCTCAATGCTGCAGGTTGAATGATCCCATATCAAAATGCATCTTCGATGTTATCATCTTCATCACCAAAGCGTCGAATTTGATGAAGTGTAAATTAAGCACAAAGAACTGTGAGAATGGATGAAGCATTTAATTCTAACGCTTCATTCTGAATGTAAGTGAAATGCATACCCACTTTCAATGGCTAACTTGCATCTGCGGTAGCAGTTGCTATAAAGGCCTCAAAAGTTATCAAATTATAACATGGAAAGTGCAATTTTATCTAGCTATAATTGTTTTAGCTTGGGCTACAATGTTTAGCAATACGTTGAAAATAGAAGAAAAACGTTAGAATTTTCCGTTCAGACTAACCTTTGCTATGAACACATTAATCAGTAACTTCACAGTCACTAACATAAATATCAACTTCCATTTCCCTTACTGGGATTTCAAGTAAGCTCAGACCCGACTGTGCAAGCTGTGCCTGTTGCACCTAATCAGACATGCACAGATAGATTTTCTCAAATTCTTTAAGTTTAAAACCTCGAGTCCTGCCTTGCAACATATGCCTCTTCGATGACACGACCTCATGGCTAGGCATTATTTTATGAAGCATACTTATAAACTTGGTTGTCTTGATGCCAGACTTTGAACTGTATTTAACTTGTTTCCTGTTACTTAATCATGCGACAGGTTAATATGAGGTTTAGTTCTCTACAAGACGTTATTTTACTTTATCTCATTGATTCTGTCCACCACTTCACTTCCGGGTGCTGTAATTTTGAGTGACAATGGAAAGAGGATCCGGAAATTTTGATATTAGCGTCTTCGTATGTCTAACTGATTTGAAAAATGCAATAAAAGCTTTGATGAATATAGCTAAGGAGAATGTATTAAGGTATTCTCTGCTTCTCGTTCTTCCTTGGTGATGCGGTCTAATTCCCCGACTCAGTTCGAAACTACTAGAAGCTTGCTGCGTACCTGTGCTTAATGCGATTTAAAACAGAGCATTCCATTTTGCAGCATTGATTTTATTTTGAAATGGAATGATTGACACATTGGCAGAAATTCTGTTCTAGTTTGATAATTCAAGCAGTGATTGAACGCCAAATAGGGATCCCGTCAAATGTAGCACAAACGTTGATGGTGGTGTTGGGGGTAGTTAACGGGTCATTAAAGAGGACGCTAATGCTTTGATGCAAACAGAAGCACTTTCATGTATGTTCGACCCCAAAAACCTTTGTCTTAGGTTATTTTTAGCAGAAGTCGTCCACTATCTTGACCATTTGCATAAATCTTGATGACCGTACCGCACTGCTCTTGCCTTTTCATCATCGCAATAAATAAGGGGGCGGGACTACCTCACTTCTACATTAAGTGCTTATGGTAAACATCTTTTGTCTGGGCTATGATGTAGACGTAGGCGAAATGCTACCTATAGATCAACACGTGGCCTAGGATGTTTGAGTCTGATTGGTGTTACAGGCGCCTGTCCCTCCATTAGGAATAAAGTGGTTGAGTGACATTAGGTAGATTGAGAGATGGTACTAAAGTATTTTCGACCTTAAAATCAAAGTGTTGCAAATGATATGCATTGGTGAATGGGTTATTGAAATAACTGTTTCAACATGAAGCTTTAAGCCAATCATTGCTTTAGGGTTGCACTTTAGAGACTGCAGGTATGTTAGTGGTCCTCAGATTGGCATCACATGGAAAGTTACTGATTTTACTCACTTGTTTAAGACTATAAGTACGACGCAATGTTGTCTTTCTTTTGTCCCGTAAGGGACAGTGCTGGTATGTCATGCGAAGAAATCATTGAAAAATTGTACCCTCCATGACTTCGGAGTGATTTGGGAGATCTGTTGCGGAGGCTCTGCCCGTTACAATGCTAACCCTAAAGGAAAAATGTGCCACCACTTCCATGACCGAGATATTTTGTTGATTACGTGTGAGAATTTTGCGGCGTTAAGGAGTTAGGCAACTAAGTGGAATTCATTGGCAACCACTCTGTGCTCGTCGGAAAGTTCATGTATAAGAGTGTCTGTATGACTTGATCAGCTTCGATTTGACAGTGAGCTGAAATGTTGGGGTTGCCACGCGCATACGGTGCGGGTAGTGGTGAGTTGGTGCGTTAGAAGTTTTTTGATGGGTAGCCATTTCGGAGGTTAATTGTTTCGTCACAGATGCGCTCTTGAAACTGTTGTATGACTGGAATTTGACTATCTCGTAAACTGCTGATGCTACATTCAAAGCTGACCCTGGACGTATCGTCGCAATTGCACGTGCTGCACTGCTGCCTCAGATGCCACCAAGTTTGCAGTGTAAGCGCAGATCGATGTGTGAGATATGTGGAGCGCATCTATTCTTTTGCATTAGCCGTGAGGAACAAGATTAACTCTGCTCGCTTTCACTACTGCTGCTCACCATATGCAGCATTTGTGTGCGGGTGTTCGAGCACTTCAACTAGGTACTTTCTGTAATAGAATTGGACAATAAGCAGTTTACCAAAGCATTTATCCTTGTCTCTTGAGGTATTCCCTGTCTTTCATGTCACAATGACTTCATTTTGATGCACAGTTATTGGCGTATTTATTGTGCTTATTGTGTTTACGAGGGTGTTTTGAGCCACTCATGGATGCTGCTTTAAATTCGACTACCTAAAATGCAGCCGTGGAGATGTTGCTGGGTTATGAGGAAAAAGCAGTGCTGTTGAGGCATCGTGTGGCAGCGAGACTTGCTGCTAAGGGCTTGACTACTGAAGAGGTTAAGGGCTTGGATATGCATCTGATTAGCATGGATTGTTAATGGCCAGCCTCATTTAGCAAATTAAGCAGCGGATAGCAAGGAGCAGCCCTAACTAACAAGTCTATCCACTCTCTTGTCTGACACTAGGCAGCCTTCGCATTCTGCAGATACGGTCACCTCTCGCTTTCCGCTTTCACAATATCTTACCGCTGGTCTGCACCACCTTATACTCCACCGCCCAGTCCTTCCTACAGTCACGATTGCCCCTTCATTCTTTCCTAGTACATGGGATAGACCGATTCCAACCAACGCCATCTGATTGTCATCGAGAAGGGCTTACTAGTGGGTAGCACGGTCTACCCCATCTTAGCTTCGCGTAAAGTAATGTGGAGTAGTGTAGAATAGTAAAAACGAAAAGCGTTCGTACCCACCACTTACTTGGGCCGCCATCGACACTAACTCATGAGTGCTTCACGCCAAGAGACAACCAACTGCCCAGCTGCTGCTGCTTTACTGCCTAAATCAGTTAACAAAAATATAAGCCGTTATGCTTTCTATACACTCCCTTCCATCTGCTGACACTCCACTTGCACTCACGGAAACAAGAGCAATAGCAACGTCATGCTTGCTTCCGCTGACCTAAGGCACACCACCCTCCCCAAATGCCTGGAACTGTCCATCCGCACAGCTGAACACTCACTACTCACGCAGTCAGTCGCCTGTTCTCCTGCCCATTGCTACTGCCCCTTGCTCCCTACGACCACGGTAAATGCTAGTTTTCTGACGTGACGCACAGAGACGCGTTGCAGATGTCGCAAATGCGAATTGGAGAAAGGGGAAGTAGAGGAAGTAGAGGGAGGAAGAGTACACAGAAGGTAAGCTTGCGGATTTCCAAGTCCAGCCCAAACAAGTATTCAGTTTTACGCCACCTACGGGTTTCTTTAAAGGTGAATATTAAAAAAAGTGTCCAATTTATATGGAAATATGCTGCTAGACATCCATACGTAGATATAAACCTGATCTATCTAGCTGAAGCTGGTCAGTACATATTTGCGACAGTTGCAATTTCGAAATTTAGCTGGGGCTAGTTTAAGTCGTCTCAAGCAAGTTCACACTATTATGACTTTCAAATAGCAGACCAAGGGAGACAGTTGTAAGCAATCTGTCCCACCCTTATTGAAAAGTAGAGTAGAATGGTAGCACGCACTTATGCTAGCCATTTTCCTCTGCAATTATGTGGCCATGGTGACTCACTCATCAGGTTGATTGCATCCCACCTCCTTGATGATCACAGTGCTTATTTCGCTTATTTCACTTTTTCCATTAAATCCTCCATTTCTAGTCACCTCAAACATTCTTTCCACCTAATTCACCTCAGACCTACACATATACTCTACTTTACTTACCTCCCATGCGATTTATTCAAATTCACATTATGATAGACTGCCCAAATGGGCACTGACTGCACTTAAATCTACGCGAGGCAATGCGTGAGATTCTAGTGCTATAACAATCTAGCTTACCATCAGTCGACTAATACGACGTGTGATCACGTGTTAGACATAGAAAAAGCATTTTCCTTCTCAAAAAAATTTAGTCAAAACTTTGGGTACCATGGCTTCCTTGCCCACCTCTACAGGTCCCAAACTCATGGTAGTTAGGAGCAGGCATTGCAGTCGGTCATCCTCCAGTCCATCAGTGCTTCAGGTGACCAAAAATGTGGTTTGTATGAGCCCTTAAAAGGATCGTTGTCACATTTTTTGGCTCAGTGGATGCAGCAGTCAAGCTCTTGTTCGTGGTGGTGGGGAGTGCCAGCTGTCAGATGACACAGCTGCCAACGAATTATGAAGAGGGGCGGAAGAAGGTGGAACGGGAGGCCTACTACATCATTACTCATGGCCTGATGGTCTACAATGATGGCTAGTGGTGTTGCAATATGCGGACAGTGGGCATGCGAATCGAGTGGAGGAGATGGAGGATGAGGAGGTATGGAGCAACCACTTTCCCTCCTTACTGCATTGTCCTGCACGCTACAATGTGCCTTACGAAATGTGGTACTGCTGCCGTCGAACATCCATCGAATTGAGTGGGATGCTCTACTGCTTCTACTGCACTGCAGCATTCCAAGCAGAGAGCTGCCACCTCTGCCCGGAGGACTACGCCACTACTGTTATACTACTACCACTACTGGTGTTGTCCCGTCTGTACACCGCCTCGACTGCCAACGGTGACCGTGCGATAAGTGATGACACTGTAGAGCCTATGCATTGCTTATCGTCTCTATTACCATCAATCCCAAGCGCAACAACAAGAAACGTGATACCATCAAAATTCTTCTTCAGGAGCAGTCCACCATCTCCTTTTTACCGCCATGCCTTTACTTCGCGCTTATTCCATTCCTTCCACTTCCCTTCCCTTCCTCCCTCCTTTCCTCTCACTTTCCCTCAACGCCGCCATGCATTCCGCATTATGAACTAGCAAGTCTGCAGCACCACCACCTCCCAGTTGATCAGAGGTCAACTTCCATCTGCATCACATAGTGTGATCAAGTATGTACAAACGCATTGCATTTACACGTCATTCGACTTCTTCCAACGATGCAAGTGGTCGTCTCAAAACAGCTGCGGCGCATTCTGCTTCCACTGATAGGGACATGATTTCATGCGGTTGGGTCGGAGACAAATACTACTAGCAACACAGGTGGTGGGTGTGCCTTTTAAAGTAGGGTCTCCTCCACAGTTGCGTGTGTGGTATGAAGTGCTAACAGGTGGAGTAATCACAAACAGACAGTGCTACGTGTAGGACGGCATCGCGAAGTGAGGTGCTGGAGAGCATGCTCCCTACGACCGCGGTGAATGCTAGTATTCTGACGTGGCGCGCAGAGATGAGTTGGAGATATCGCAAATGCGAATTGGAGAAAGAGGAAGTGGAGGGAGTAGAGGGAGGAAAAAGAGTACACAGAAGGTAAGCTTGCGGATTTCCAAGTCCGGCCCAAACAAGCATTCATTTCTACGCCACCTACAGGTTTCTTTAATGGTGAATATTAAACAAAGTGTCCAATTTAAATGGGAATATGCTGCTAGATATCCATGTGTAAATATAAGCCTGATCTATCTAGCTGAAGCTGATCAGTACATATTTGCGACAGTTGCAATTTCGAAATTTAGCATGATGTAGCATGAATTAATTAAAATGGTTCTTGTCCTACTTTGATTGCCTGTTGCCTCTGAAAAGAGACAAAGTGACCTGATGGCAACGAGGCGATCACACATGCACTGACAGCTAAACTGTTCCTTTCTCACTTTTCAACCATAATTTACGTAAGCACGATGGACTCAGCAGCAACTAATAGCGATAAATACAATAAAGGGGAAGCTAAGGTCGGCTAAAGTATAGTGCTTACTAACTTATGCAAAAGCAGCATCTTCGCACTACATTGAATTAAAGCACACTGTTGGCACACTCTCTCTCCATGATCGAGCCAATGAGAAGATGGCTGGTCCAGTTGTGGCAGTTGTGATTGGCTGACGCCTGTGTCATCGGCGGCACAAACTTCCTCAGAACTGGTGGGGGAAGGTTGCGAATAAATGGTCACCATGAGGACGCTTTTGAAGCGTTACACAGGAATTGAGAGCGCCAGTTAAATTAGACTTTCATTATGGCTTCGTAGGTACTACAAATATCGGGAGCCGATTGTTGCGAAGAGAGTCTGTGCAGAGGCAGGAGCGAGGATCATGATGTGGATAAGACTGAAACATTTGCACTTAGTCCTAGAATAAATCTGGACGTAAGTTATGCCAACGATGCTTTACATGCACCTGCCGGCTTAGAATCGCAACAATAAGCAGAAATCTGATGTGTTCTTTGCATGGCTTCCCTGTAAACTCTTTCTAGTGCTGAGTGTCTACGCTTCTTGGCACCAGACTAACAAAAGTGCTCACAAGCACTTTCCTAAATGGACTGAGACTCTCGAAATTGCCATTGCGGCACCCGAGGAATATCAATACCGCGTTTATTGACCAGTGGACATGCCACACGCTAGCATGGTCAAGGTCTAAATGACTCATACTATATTAAGTTACCCTAGCTCGCCACACTGTGCTAAGATGTTCTATATTTAAGCAATGAACTCATTATCGCAGACCTGTACAAATGAAGGACTATTAGAGGCTGTGCAAGAGAAGCAAGCCATTCTGGCTAGGCACCTGATGAGGTGTTAACGCTTCAAGGCTGGGGCTAGTTTAAGTCATCTCAAGCAAGTTCACACTATCATGACTTTCAAATAGCAGACCAAAGGCGATAATTGCATGCAATCTGTCCCACCCTTATTGAAAAGTAGAGTAGAATGGTAGTAAGCACTTATGCTAGACACTTTTCTCTGCAATTATGTGGCCATGATGATTTACTCATTAGGTTGATTGCATCCCACCTCCTTGATGATCACATTGTTTATTTCGCTTATTTCACTTATTCCATTAAATCCTCCATTTCCAGTCACCTCAAACATTCTTTCCACCTAATTCACCTCAGACCTACACATATACTCTACTTTACTTACCTCCCATGCGATTTATTCAAATTCACATTATGATAGACTGCCCAAATGGGCACTGACTGCACTTAAATCTACGCGAGGCAATGCGTGAGATTCTAGTGCTATAACAATCTAGCTTACCATCAGTCGACTAATACGACGTGTGATCACGTGTTAGACATAGAAAAAGCATTTTCCTTCTCAAAAAAATTTAGTCAAAACTTTGGGTACCATGGCTTCCTTGCCCACCTCTACAGGTCCCAAACTCATGGTAGTTAGGAGCAGGCATTGCAGTCGGTCATCCTCCAGTCCATCAGTGCTTCAGCTGGTCAAAAATGTGGTTTGTATGAGCCCTTAAAAGGATCGTTATCACATTTTTTGTCTCAGTGGACGCAGCAGTCAAGCTCTTGTTCGTGGTGGTGGGGAGTGCCAGCTGTCGGATGACACAGCTGCCAACGAATTATGAAGAGGGGCGGAAGAAGGTGGAACGGGAGGCCTACTACATCATTACTCATGGCCTGATGGTCTACAATGATGGCTAGTGGTGTTGCAATATGCGGACAGTGGGCATGCGAATCGAGTGGAGGAGATGGAGGATGAGGAGGTATGGAGCAACCACTTTCCCTCCTTACTGCATTGTCCTGCACGCTACAATGTGCCTTACGAAATGTGGTACTGCTAGCCGTCGAACATCCATCGAATTGAGTGGGATGCTCTACTGCTTCTACTGCACTGCAGCATTCCAAGCAGAGAGCTGCCACCTCTGCCCGGAGGACTACGCCACTACTGTTATACTACTACCACTACTGGTGTTGTCCCGTCTGTACACCGCCTCGACTGCCAACGGTGACCGTGCGATAAGTGATGACACTGTAGAGCCTATGCATTGCTTATCGTCTCTATTACCATCAATCCCAAGCGCAACAACAAGAAACGTGATACCATCAAAATTCTTCTTCAGGAGCAGTCCACCATCTCCTTTTTACCGCCATGCCTTTACTTCGCGCTTATTCCATTCCTTCCACTTCCCTTCCCTTCCTCCCTCCTTTCCTCTCACTTTCCCTCAACGCCGCCATGCATTCCGCATTATGAACTAGCAAGTCTGCAGCACCACCACCTCCCAGTTGATCAGAGGTCAACTTCCATCTGCATCACATAGTGTGATCAAGTATGTACAAACGCATTGCATTTACACGTCATTCGACTTCTTCCAACGATGCGAGTGGTCGTCTCAAAACAGCTGCGGTGCATTCTGCTTCCACAGATAGGGAAATGATTTCATGCGGTTGGGTCGGAGATAAATACTGCTAGCAACACAGGTGACGGGTGTGCCTTTTAAAGCAGGGTCTCCACAGTTGCGTGTGTGGTATGAAGTGCTAACAGACAGTGCTACGTGTAAGACAGCATCGCGAAGTGAGGTGCTGGAGAGCATGCACTGCTGATGACTGTGTCTGAACACGCTACTGCCGAAAGGGCCACAACGCCTTCCTCCTCTTGTTTAGCACTAGCTTCATACCATGCTTCTGCACAAAGCCTCTTCTCAATACTGTTGTACTGTTTCACTTCAACAACTCAAGAAGCCTTTTGGTAAATGGTGCTCTACTTTCGTAATGATGCACCTAACCACTTACGCATTTGAGAATGAAACCTTCGCCAACTCTGCCACACCGCACACTATCTTCCACACAGACACTGGCGAAGCCAAATTCTCCCGAAGGTGTCGACGATGAGGGAAATGGTAGGAAAGTAGGAAGTAGCAATATCCTGGACATTATTTGTAAGATGAGGTCTTGCATCGCCTTACCTGGCGTATAGACCGCAGAAGCGATTGCTTTGGGTTGTGTGAGTGAAGGGTTTCGTAATCAGCGCGTTGTACAAGGAAGCGTTGGTGTTGTGGAGATGAAGTGGTGCCTTCAAAGTGTGAGGAGGATTTTGGGTAGTTTGTGGAGGAAGAGGTGTTACGATTTCTAGCACTGCGCCATGTTTCTACCTGAAGGGCTGTATTCTGTCGTGTCAAGCCTTCACTCCTGCGTTGTTGCGATGTTGGTTTGATTGGTTATTGGTTAGATGTCCAGCAAGGTCATCTTGGAGGTGGGAAGCACTGTTGTCAAGACACGTCATCATTTCGGAGGGAAAGTACGCTCGATGTCGCGTAGTAGCATTAATTCCTGAACACGTTGTTCCCTCCAGGTGCAGATGCATGGATTGGAATGGGCACGCATGCACTGTATGCAGCCGTGAAAGTTAAGTGGCAAATGAAGACCTACTTATTAGGCCGTGTGGAAACAAATGTGTTAATCTTCCTCATGATGAGGAGAAATTGTAACAACGAAGGATTAATTTTGCTGTATTCTATTTTCTTTCCTGTGTTTGAAGTGGTTTTCTTCAGTACCTTAGATGTGCTGAGTTGGATTGAGACCTCAAAGGAGGTTGTTTGGGCTCGCTACTTACTTTCAGCATTGGTTGAATTTTCTGTTTGTTCACCAGCTGTGCGTAGGGGTCAAGTGTGGACGGTAGAATGGGGGAGGCTGGCGACAGAATGAATGAGACCAGGCCAGCTTTGGTGGCGACGACGATGCTGATTGTATCGTCTGGGCCTGATCGCACCAGCGACGTGCACACTTACTAACATCAAGCCCTGGTGTTCCTCCATTCTACGCCGTCAACGTTGCACGTAGGCACGAAAGCATGGAGAAAGTGGAAGAGTGTAATCCCGACGACGTGGTGCAGTAGTTGGTGGGTACCAAGTACTACTTCTCTTTCTCCTCTTTGGGAAGCAAGGATGCGATAGAAGGGAAGGAGCAGATAGTGGTAGGAGGAAGTGGACATGAGAGAGTTAGAATAAGGTAAACTATGTACAGCGAACCCACTGGTGAGCATCGTCGACTGAGATAGGAAGGACTGCGGTAAGGTGGGCGAGGCTAGCGGGGTTGAGACGATGAGGATGGGGAAGCCAACGTCTCCACGCTGAAGTGGGTGCTCATCAAGAAGTCGACCTCAACTCCTCAGTATCTACCACTCGCATGTTCAATTTCCATGGTCAGAAGACTAACATGATTGGAAGTTCTCCTTGTTCTTACTCAGGCCACATGCGCATGAGCTATTTTTCCTAGCAGAGGAATTGTTTACGTTTAAAATAATAAAGGGTGGTGAATGAAGTCTGTGTTTTTCTTGTTATTTATTTGGGAAGGGTCCGAGCGGTCGGCCGATTTGCCTGTGTCAAGCGTGGGTGGTAGTAGTTACTTGTCATGGGATGTGGAGGCCCGTGAGTGCTCGGTTAACACTCTACTATGTGAGAAGGCGGATACGATTGCGTTTGTGCATCATCATCACCATCACCATCACCACCAACCACAACAGCAGTCATTGTTGCTTGGCTCTGAGAGGATCGTGGATAAAGTGAAGGCTCTGCAACTTCTTCTACGAAGGAGTGGCATAAATGGCGGGGTGTATGCTCATAGGTAGATGGAGGGATGGATGAATCCTAAGCGAGAAGGAGACGTGGACAGTATTGAAGTAACGTGCTGCACAGAAGTGGTAGCTGTGAGTTAGGAGTCAGTGGGAGGAGTAATGGGAAGGGACCGCACTGAGTGATTGAAGGGCCAAGAAATATAGGCGCTCGCAGATTGAGGGAGCAAAATGAATGGAGACGGATGTTGAAGCGAGCAACGTGAGAATAAACGTGACCGGGTGTGTTGTGTTAGACAATGAGTTGGAGGAACGGTGAAGCATTGAGCGAATTTTTCCTGGGATGTTAAATTGGTCATAAACTCACAATTAGAACAGAACTGGTCTTATTCGATGCACCAGCAAATAGAAGGCAAGAAATGTGTAATAGGTACAATTCTAACTCCTTGGATCACTGATCCAAGTGAGGTGATCAAGTCGGTCCTCTCTTTCTTAGAAAGGAGTAATGTGGCAAGGGAACTAACAGGCGACGAGTACGCAAAAAGGAGACCGGTGAAAGAAGAAGAGAAATGTGGGAGAAGTGGCAAATAGAGGAGAATGGAGGAAGAGAAAGAAGCACTGGCAGGTGGACAGCCGAATGGCCCATCGCAGATGCTAGTTAACATAGGTTTCAATATTGCAGCATCAAGAAGGTGAAATAATGCAAAGCGACGAAGTGCTGATGGAGTATCCTTCAATTGATAAAGCACACTGCAACTGAGTCACTGACTTCAGCTACAATGGTCGAAGTGGGTCATCACTTGAAGATGGCATTGTTGCCACGAGGAATAAGCCATGGGGATAGTCGTCAGTCACCCTTGTGTGCCTCGTGATCCATTCTGAAGGAGCTGTGCTGTTGGGGGAGTCAGCACATCTTCACGAGGTCGTAGTGGCGGATGACGAAGAAGTGGGTGGGAATGCGCAAAGTGAATGAAATCCAATTGAATTATCCTGCATAACTTTGTCTGTTATTTCCTACAGTACCAGTAGAATTGTGTGCATTCATCAGAAACTCAGATTTTGCGACTAGATCGTCTGCTGTTCAATTCTGCTTTTACGCCACCTCGAAGATTCTTAAATCACTGTGTATAAAAAATGATTGATACGAATCCTCAGTTAACACCCAGTTCACTTAGTCACAATAAAATCTACTTTTCCGCCATCTCGGGGAATCTTATAACATTTTGTATGATAAGTGAAGGTGACGAATACTTGCTAAGCATCCAATTTACTAATTCACCAAGAAACACGCTGCTTAGTTTTTTCTACCTGTAGCAGGCAAAGGTGTCAGAACCATTGCCAGTCTGTGCCTTCTAACGACAATCGTCAAAGATGCAAAGAGGGAAATGCCAGAGACAGACTTTGTGGTTAACCGACGGTTGATGGACGCAGTAACATTTGCTGGTGCAGCAACTTCGCCTCATCATGATTCAATATAACGGTGAATCTACCAACACTCCATAATACTTGATTTGCAAGAGCGTTCCCGTAAAACTGGGTGACACTGTCCTCAAAGCCCTCAGTCGATTGAGTGGTAAATGAGGGTTTGTGAGAGGCGTTATAACATGGGTGTGCTCATCAACTGCACCCATTCATCCAGCAACAGTGTGCAGCTGTGCTGTCATCCTTAGACGACCGATGTGATGCTCGTTCCCTCAAACGGTTGGCGGTGTGTAAGACGCGTCGAAGAGCGCTACACACTAGTGGTGAAGGATGAATTTCTCGACTGCGATGAGAAATCCGTGCATTTATCACAAAGTCGTAAAGTATTTACGAGATTTACATGGGATAGAAAGCAAAGATATGGAGGCTACACAGACCGTCATACTTTTGAGCCGCACATGACATTGATTTATGGTAAAAACGCCAAGAGCAGCAGCGAGATCGAGCGAGGTTCAGTCAGTTGGTGCGTGCTGACCACGTGGATGGCACCGGTTGGAGTCGATGGGTATGTACATGGGTTGCACTTTTGGTGCGCCTCTTTCATTCCTGTCTTAATCAGTGAAAGCGCATTACGAGAAGGCCTATTAATAGTACAAGTACTAACTACGTTGCTAGACCACTGGAGGCATTTTTGAGGTTTAGTGCGGACGCAAGAAGCGACTTCACGCAATCTGTAAGTTACACATAAGTGTACCAATGCGTGCCTTGCAAAGGATAACTTTTTTGCAGTCTCTCTGTGGGACGTCTTTTACTGAACACTCTACCACTTCCCTCCCACGTCACTTCCGCCATTCACATCACTAGCTGCCGATTGACATTGATGGATGCGACTTAAGCCTATCCGCTGAAAAAAATGGACTTCACTTGCTCCCAAACCCGTGGAGAAGTCCTGGCCATATTTGTAAGGCAACACAACAATCAGCCAGGAAATCACTTTAATGGAAAAGTTTGGCAGGAACTTCAAGTGGGATGAATAAAGGCTGCCAGCTGTGAACTTCAAGCTGCATCAGTCTGGCCTTTCCAAAAGTGCCCGCGAGAACAGGCAAATTAAGTAATTAACAGCAGCTGTCATTCATTTTCTGGTTCTATTAGCAGAGCAGACATTTTCTCTTCCCTCCAAGCGACAACATTCCATTTTATGTTCCATCTTGGCAAGTTAACTTGAATCATGCTAAAGAAGTTTTAAGCAGTGTCTTACTCTCCTACCTCTCCACAGTTCGCATTGAGCACTCACGGGGACATGCACTCCTTCCAAAACTATCTCATTAGCACTGTGGATTCTGTGCATTATGCATTGAAGGCCCTCCTCACCAAGAGTTGCTCATTCGAAGCCTCCCTTCTTGGCATGGAGGATTAGGCTCAGTCAGAAGTCTAGCGTTCACAGCATGCACCTACTTCTGCAAGTCATTCACAACCTCTGGAAGTGGGAACCCACGCCTTGGCATCTGCTAGTCTGAGGCTGACATCGATTGATCTGAACCTCATTTACCGTTCAATCAATTGGCCTGATCTTGTACTTCTCATTGACAATTGTTGCTGCCTGATCAGCTTCTATGCTGACAGCTTCACAACTGCATGCATCCACGTACTTGGTAACGGCAAGTTGTGGTCTACCACCCTCCTCATTCATGGTTGTGATGTGCTTCATAATTGCAAGGGATTCGCATTCTTCATCATCATTTGTCATCCCATTTATAGGCTACAACTCAACAAAAATCTTTTTGCTGTACCATCACCGTACGAAACATTGTGCATTGCCTTAGCCTACTTGCAAACCTTCTGTGGCATTTGATCCGCACAAATGTCCCAGAGTTAAGCTGATTCTCCAAGTAAAAATGAGTCATTTCATTAATTCATTCATTTCATTCTGGTTCCACACTGCAGGGGGAATGTCAGAAATGGAGACAAAGCGGAGGATGGAAATCAAGCCACTTTAGTGACCAGTGACAGACGTCTGCTTGTCCATATAGGCGAGTTGGACAGACATCACATGTTTAGTGAGTGGGTCAAGTTTTGGCGTAAAAAAGGAAGAGGCACGCCTTTATTGCATACCCTGCAGACGCCGCTTGAATTCCACCTCTTTCCACATTGACTGTGATGTGGCTTCCAGGAAGAAGTGTGCTGCAGCAATGTCAGCTGTGGTGTCAACACACTTCACAAAGGCGTGCAAAGGAATTGAGTTCATTTTTTCCCTTCCAACCTGCATTCTTTCAAAACGAGCATCCTACAAGTTGGAGGGTGTTAGTCTCCATTACTGTGATATGAATAACAAGGTGACATGATGAGGATTAGGCACTTGTAGGGAAAGAAGGCAGAGACACAGACACATGCGACACACGTGAAATTTGGGATTCTTCCAATTAGTGGACTTCCAAGGGTGGTTATGATGGATAAAAATGGATCAGTTGCTTTCGCGTGACGCCTTCTTGAACGTCAGTGAAGGACATTCCGAGTCTACTGTGGTTCGAAACACACGGCCGTGTGACCGATCGCAAACTCACCTCCCAGTCGCTTCAAGTGCCTTCCAATTCTCTTTAGCTACTGCACCAGCAAGTCAACTGCTGTTTCCAAGTGTCGCATGTTTTGTGGGTATGCAAGAATAAGCATTTGTTTAAAGTTGGGTGTCAAGCATTCAAGAACCAGATGTAGCCAGATGAGAAGAAAAGGACTTGGCTGAGTCGACGTAGAGAGAAGTTATTTGTAAGTAGACCAGTTTTGAGGAATTACTGCCGCCTTCTCGACAATGATAGGGTGCTGAGTTGAATAGCCACCTCGAAAGCAGACGAACCTTCAGCAGCATTGTCATTTCGGCACAATTGCAATGCATATGCGCCTGCCAAATGACCCTCACTGTGTAGCGAAAAGCGCTCCACAAACACCCTCATTGCTACGGAAACGTCATCACCTGCTCTCGAGGGGAAGGACTCTCTGGACCAGTATAAGCCTCATCACTCTGCCCATTCCATTAGGAAACCAAAAAGTGGTCCCCTTGAACTAGCACAACTCTTATCATTCTTCCTAGGTATTCGAACCACTAAAGAAAAGTGCTTGCTATTACTTCTCACTTTTCGTGTTTTGAGGAAGTGAAAGGCTAGACTGCCTGCATATTAGTGGAGTGTCTTGAGGAAAGGATCAGATAAAGAGCTGGAACCTCCGCCTCCTCCTATTCCACTTTTATTGACCATTTTGGGGCCACGATGCTAACCTTTTGCCTGAGGGAGACGTGGAGGACTTTGGCGTCTCTTTTGTTAAATCAGTAGTTAGAGCCTGTTCTCTACTCTTTCTTGCACTTTCTTCTTCCTATTCGCCTTCCCTGCACCCCATAGCATGTTTGTTTGATTCAAACAGAGCTTCTGCCACTACAATGCCTCCTTTGGCCCTTCATGTGGGTAGGATTAAGTAGAAGGTGATGAGACAGGCATCGGTTGTTTAGGTGGGTGAGTGAGCGGATGTGAGATGCGCAACACTTCGATCATATGGATTTTATCAAATTGTTGATCAACAATGTCAGCTGTAGTGGGTCATGGGTGAAGAGGGTTGTAAGTACTCCAGATGAGCGACTCAGCAAACCACCTGTCTAAATGGGGAAATTTAGTGGGCATACGCATACCTGAAGCGCTCTTTCCTCCTCACACCCCCCTCGCCTCACCTTTCAACATCAACTGCCCTCATGTTTTACTGTCTTAGGCTTTGCATCAAGGTGCCAATACGATACTCGCGAAAGGCTGAACTAGAGTAATTGGCCAACCATCAAGCGACCATATAGGAAGAGGAGTTGCTACACCATCAAAAGGTGGCATTCGACAAGCAGAACCCCCAATCTTACTCGGACTTTTCTTTCATAGTGCTGCACCACATCACGAGCCTTTGTTGCTGCTTAAAACTTTGGAAGTGGATGGAACTTGGTTTGCTAGTGTACACGAACGCCATGTTATAACAATTATCCGGCCCAGCCTACAAGCACTGGTGGTGTAGTTGACAGCACTGGGCAGTTGGCGAGGTGGTCTTGTATGAGTGTCTAAGGTCGAAAGGTCTTCTTTTTATTGCAGAGATGCATGGAAGCCATATTTGCTTCGGTTAGTTGGGATGAGGGAGAAGTTGATTAACGAGTCTGGTTAATTAAATGTCTCATCTACTTAAGGCTGTCTTTGCATCAAAAGTAAAACCGCAGGTGGAGAGGAGGAATTAAGGAAAGGGGAAATATGAATCACCTCCACTTTACCCATGCCTGATCATTTGCGTGAATCCACCTCCTTCCAAGCAATTGTGCGTAGCCGAAATTGTGCCAGCAAATAGGCGAAACTTACCATTAATTCTTACTCATTGTTAATTGTTATCAAATGCATTTCGTGCTATTTTCATGCCATTTTCCACACTACCTATGCGTGGAACATGGAAACTGTTTTGTAAAGCCAGGGACTCGGCAATGTCTGCAAAATTTTACTACTGGAGCAATGCAGTGTGCGATATCTGCTCTGAGATGTGTGATAGATTTACATGCATCTAGTCCTCCTTGACTCTCACTTCCTTCAAACGAGTAAAGAGAGTGCAGGTGCGTGGCATTCTCCATCGTTGGTGATTTGATGAAGTGGATGAATTGGTGAGGATTGTGCACGTTCAGCGAGAGCCATGCTTGCTGATTTGGCTGAAAGATTTGCAAAAGCGAACATTACCATCTCGTTGATAGCGAGTTAGGTGGCGAATGACGACCGCTGAGTAAAAAGCGCTTGTGCGATGTCACATCGTCATCTAAGTCGTCGTTAGAAGCAACTGCTGCCGGCTTTATTGTCATTTCATCCTTAATATCGCTGTGATTATTGCTGCTGTGAGGATGCAGACACACAATTCACTGCAGAGTTGAACGGACAGACGGACCACAACACTAGCCACTAATGCTGATGGCACTCCGTCTGGTCCCTTATTTTGAGTGAATAGCCCTTTCACACAAATGGAAAGCCTCCGAAAAACACGGATCTCTTTTCAGTATCTTCACCATCCATCATCGAGGAGAGAAGTGTGTTCTCTGAACGAGCACATCCCATACCAGTGTATTCTGTTCATCGAATCAATTAACGACGGAAAGTACTATCTAACTGCACCCTCTTTACTCATTTTAGGGGAGTGAGATTCAAGGAGGGAGCAACAAATGTCGAATCCAGAATAGACTTTAAAGGCAATGTTAAAATTTGGGATCAAATGGGAGACCAGAATCGAGCAACTCCATCGGTGGGTAGTTAACATCTGCCTGCTCGAGTAAGAGAGTCATGCAGACATTGCTTATTTCCTCACCAGACCATCACTAGGTGGCAATAAAGAGGCTCACTACGGTCGCATACCCTGCGGAGGTCACTTGTGAATAGCGTCGATCCACAGTGGTGGGAAGGTGACCTTTAGGCACAGCAGCCAACCCTCCAATGTGCAATTTGTAGCTACAGTACAGTAACATGGGGCAAGAGTTTTGTTTTCAGAGGACAGCACTTTTCATAGTGGTTCGATCTGCTGGACATTTGTGCGTTGGTGGTTTGGTAGACAGCGTGTCGCCTATATGAGGTGAGATTAAGGCTATTGCGATATCATTTGTTGAAAAAAATTAAGAAAACGGGCCAAAGTATAGCAAGAGCGCACTGGCCGACGGCTATTTAGCAGGTGACGGTGCTGCATGCATTTCCGCCACCTAGGGCAAGTTGTTGGGCTTGTCGTTGAAAACATGCAAAGCGCCAGTAGGTTTCGGTCTGGCAGTCACCAAGGCTTAAGTGATCTGCCATCATCGTGGTCTTGAGACCCTAACATTTACAGCACCTTGACTCTGTTTTGCCTTTGGGTCAGCGTTTGCTCTTTGACGATCAGCATATTTGCCTCCCCGCCTACGCGATTCGCTTTCACCACAGGGAATGAGGAGGAGAGTGCAGACGCAGTACAGTCATTAGGAGCAGCACTAAAATGACACCGGGAGAACAAGACGAGGACTGTTTAACGCGTTTGTCGGCTGTTTGCATGATTAATGATGGGGCCACTAACATGCTCCGTGGCTGTGCCTTTGCAGAGTCATCATTTGTGGAGTCAAAGTGTATCCTGTCCGAGTACGGTGTCTTTATTCGCCATTTTTGGGGCAAATAAGGCTAGGAGGGCTGCGGCACGTATGCATTTGTAATGAAGTCATAGTATGGCAAATCAGAGCGCCAGTGAGCCACAGATAATTTGTATAATCAGTTGACGTGTGGGTCCTTGAAGGAGAGGGACTGAAAACAGTTCGCTTTTTTGCTTCGGGTAGACGTTCGCCGGCACAGATGAGGTGCGGGTGTGCTGTGACGAGGGATGCTGAACTGTCTGCAACTCAGTCTGAACTGGTTGAGTAGACACTATTTCTTAGTGGCATTTAAACTCAGGCGCCTGGCAGTGACCATGAATGGCTGTGTGCTGAACAGAAATGAGGAGAGGAAAGGAGGGATCTCTCTACTTCTCGGTTAATGTTCTTCAGAAAAGTAATTATAGTTAAGCCTCCATGAAATAACTGGTAGCAAAAGATGCCAAAAGCATCTTCTCACATTGAAAATGCGACGATCATCTCCAGGAGGAAGGGCAGTTCAGACAAGCTGTGCTCGTTAAAGGCTAACAAATGCACTGGGAAGTAAATTTTGGTAAAATGTGTAGCAAAAATGAATCAGTGATTCAAGCATAGCCTAAAGCGTACTCAACAATCAGTCAGCGGTCCTTTGGTTATGCCTATGTCTGGGTAACTGGGTCGTCTAATTTGCCCTTGAGACGTTTAGCCAGCCTGTGTTAAGTAGTTCATTATAGCTCTCTCTTAAAAGGTCGACGTTTATCTACGAACATTGAATGTCTCCCATCTGCTAGGGAGCGTGCCGTCAGCAACACATTGAAGGGAATTGAAGTAATTAGGGTATCTCGTAGGCATCTGGGATGAAACTTGTTGCCTACTATGATGTAAAAATCACCTGCCACTTTATCATTTTTATTTGTGCTTACGGTCTGCAATTGTTACGCCATTCGCCGACTCCTCGTTGAAAAGCATACTGGCAGTCCAATTGATTGACTACGTCTCCGATGGACTGATTGTTAGGTTAGAAGGGAAGTTCAGGCAAAACGACGATCGTGCAAGTTGTTTGGAAATCGACCAACCCACCAACTAGGCATCCGGCTGACCAACAGATTTGACAAGGCTTATTTTCTCAGCATGGCAAGTTGTCAACAACTTCTCTACAGTTTCTATATCCTGTGGGTTGCGTAAACACAACGGTCGTGTATTTCTAGTCACAGAGGCCTCAGAATGCACTTCACGGTTGGAATACAAGCCTGGATATCTATGATTATCTTCCACATCCTTGAGCTATAATCCACAAATTACGAGAATCTCCTCAAACAGTTGAAAAGTAATCATTAAACCCGCTTTTCGTTACGCAATCGCAGTCATCCTCAGGCACATCCCTCATCGCTCTGCCCCGTTCAGCATGTTACCAAGGCTGAGGAGTGTCCCACACCTGCCCTCAGAGTACTCTTTCCAGGAAAGTGAAGATTGATGATGAAGAGATAGAAGCCGACGTCTGAACAAGCAAACTGCCGATTTTACACCGAGAAGGCGATGACATGTTTGTGCACTCCCCTTTTGCAACCATCCACTTACCCACCCGGTTCACCAATGGCTGTCTCATTACTCTCTACCTGATGCCACCCGCATGGACGATGAAAAGGAGGCATTCACTTGTCAATAAACTCCATTTCAATTGTACAATCATGCCAACAATTTATGATACAGCGATGTTGCTGCAAGTTTGCATTTCAATAACTTGCTATTGGTGCTGCCGGAGAGCGAAGAGGTCTACGCAACCTTCTCCTGGGCCTACGAGAGCTTTGCGTTGTTGAATTGGTGCCATGCAGTCAGTCTGGTAACGCTATGCATCCCCTGAACAGCTAATGGTTTCTTTGAGACCAAATGGGAGTGTGCCACTGATCCGCCTTCCTCTCTTCACTCCCATGCATTTTGGGTAATGGTGCTGCTGCCCTTGTGGATCTGCCTCTGAGTAAGCACTACACATCCCTAACGAAATCATGTCTCCAATGCCTACACTAACGCCATCATTGGTCTCAGTTGACTCTGATTCAACCAGCCTCCTAGTGCAACCGCTGTCTGTTAACGAGGAGGATGCAGTGGCCAGTGCGAACGTGGACCTTAGCACACCGACTGAACTCTCAATGAAGATATTGCACAGCTCTAGCTCCAGCTCCCCTGGGCGCTGAGCTAACCACATTGCAATTCTCGCTTTTTATCTGCGCGATGGTATTGTCGAATGGGGAACTGACTTGCGCAACATTTATCCGCGCCCATGTAGGCGTCCTATTGCTAGACCACTGCAATACAGCTAACTTGGGCTTGGTAAGTTCAGCTCCATCACTAGCATCTGCACACATTGACAAACATCATAAGCAAGCAATTAATGCATAAAATTGGCCTGTTTATGCGCATAATAGCCTTTTGAAGGAGTGCCACCTCAGCTCTTTACTCCTCCTTCCCTTCATACCCCTCAAGCATTCAATGGCAGAGAGACTACGAATTGGATCCAACTCGAAACAATGCGATTGTACTAGCGCCCTCTACCTTATAAAACAGCAGTCATCCATTAAATGGGAAGCTTTTGAACGGTTAGTCAACATTAGTGAAAGGACGGCCTTCAGAGAGAGAGTGAAGCTGGTCCTCCGTGTGCAATTACTGCATATGATGGCAACAGTTCACTAACGCATTCGCCTTTCCCTCCCTCCTTAACCCCATTCCCTGACAATGAGATGGGTGAGAGTAGGAAGCCTCTTTCGCTCCCTGGACGACCCTCATATCCTCCGTGGTTGTGGTCCCTTCACTTACTCAGTGCTTCGCGAGTCCAGAAGAAGTGTGCGATGTGCCACATCGCCTTTTGAATCATGCAATTGTGCTACTGAGTAAGGAGCTGAGGGTAAAAAGGACGGGCTGACAGCCAACAGTAGAAAAATCTGATTTAGATGAACTGAAGCTTTTAGGCTTCAGTCCTTCATTTGACCAATTTCCAGAAAATCCATTCAGTAGCATGACAGACTCGACTTTTATTCTTCCAAACGAATAGAGGGAGAATAGATAGCAAGCATTTATCGCTAGTGATTAAAGTGCTGAGGAAGAATGATTAGAGACCACTTCCTTGGTTTTGTTATGGACTATGCGGAGTGATGAGGGTTGCGCTGGTTGAGGGTACCCTTATCCCTCGAAAGCAGACAATGATGCTCCGTATCAAGAAGCGTGTTTGTCGAACACTTCTAACTAAACATTGAGGATCGTTTTGTCAAGCATATATGTATTGCAAACGTGTCGAAGTGACGGTGCGGCTGAAGGCTCGGCTGCACCAGAGGCGGCTGTTCAACTAAGCGTCCTATCATTGCCGAGAAGACGGTGACAAGCCTCCAAACTGCACCGCTAACACCTAACTTGCATGCTTGTACACCTACAAAACTTATGCCGCTTAGAAACAACAGTTGACTTGCTGGTGCAGTAGCTAGATAAAATCGGGTGACACTTGTGGTAACTAGGATGCGAGCTTACGATTAGTGTCACAGTACTGCATCTTTGACCTTCTCTTTCCCATCGTGCGTCTCTTTTGCGCCAAATTCCCTATTCTACTGCTAACTCTTGCCCGCCAACTCCACTCCTTTTGCACCTTTTTTTGTTTTAGGTGGCTTGGATGCATGGCGGCGTTGATGAGCGACATGCAAATGCTGCCACCGGTGTGGTGATAACTCTTAGTGGTTTTAAAACAGAGGCCACTAACGCTGATAGTTCTGCTGCCACAGCTGTTGTCTTTCGTTGAGACTTTGGAAGTTGGTAGGCCACCACACTTGATTATTAAATCCAAAGCTACTCTTTGTAGCAGTATGTTTAGAAGATGCGATGGACTTTGCAGATCTCTATAGGTGAAGAAATGTTGATGGCTGTGTAGAGGAAAATCTGTCGTTCTAGTCAACTGCCTGAATAGAAAGAGTTTAAGTCTTCCCAAGCGAAATTCGCGATATCACCACTTTCCAAACAACAGGCAATAGTGGAGAAGGCGTGACATGCCCATTCTAAAGTAAGCGCCTTTGCCCACCAAAAAGTCCCTGCTTCCAATCCACTGATCGACCTCAACCAAAATGCTCGCGACCCTTAAAATGCGGCCAGCTGTTACAAAGCAGTAAGGAAAATATTTTGTGGTACTGACACCGAAATAATTTAATGGGTTGCGAGACAGCAAATACATGCGCCATTAATAGTGCACGATCTCATCATTGCCAATGGTTTAGAGGTGTTTTAGATTAAATCAGCAGAACTTTGTGAACAAAGATTTGCAGAGTTGGATCAACCTACTTAAATTCACTAATTCTTCCGACCGGACTGGTTATATGGCACTGTTCGCCACCGATTTTCTGGCCTCATTCTGATGACTGCTTAGTCGTCAGTTAATATTGAGTGCATTTACAATAAATTCGTTTTACTTTGCCTTTTATAGATGCCTTAAGACTGCCCATAGGACTGCATGCACTGCTGAGCATCGGCAGAGCTGGTCATGCGCAGTAGGTGCAATTGGAGCTAGGCTGCCACGCGCAATATCGAAGCTTCGCATTTAGAAAGACTGTACTGTTAGTCAGAATTGCAGATTGTTTGCCGTACAATCACCAATTCTACACGCCAGCACGTACTAATGTGTCAGGAATGCAAGATTTCAAGTGATGTAGAAGGGGATTGCGCTTGCACCAACCGAGCAAACCAAGGAAGCTGGGCGAATCGATGTTGGCTAAACACGTGATTCGAACCAATGAAACTGGATCTTCAAGCCTGCAAGACTTCCCATGTCCAGGTTACTTCTTTGCGCGCCGTACACAGCCCAGTGTTCGCGCACTAAATGCCAAGAGATTCGAGGTAGATTGTCGATTCACGATTGCTCTCCCATCATTCAGCAAGCAGCCTAGTCATATGTGCACGACCTCGAAGATGCACTGCACTAGTAGCACTTTGGCACCACGCAGCAAAGTGTCCTAAATTTGCTTGCGTGGGACTTGATTGAGAATGCACTCTCAACTTTGACGTTTATTATTAAACAAAATATCAAGGATCATGGCAACCGACAGAATCACAAGAGAAGTGGAGTGTCTACTTGCCGGTGTGTATTTGGCATGGAGAATTTGCTACTCATCAAAGCCAGTACAAGTTCATTTCGCAAACGACAAGACAAATCGCAGGTTGGGATTAGAGATTATGAGGAAAGTTTAGAAAGGTCACACAAGCAAAGTGGATACAAAGTGTAAGATGGAGTTGCTTGGACGTTGACTAGTCCACTAAGGAGGCCTAATTGTGCATAGGTCTAGCGGCTTTAAAATAATCCGCAGAAGTGTTGCACCAATGCCGGACATTATGCAGCTTTACCAGTCTACAATTTTAGAGCCCGCCTTTTGCAGATCCGATTAAAGCCATTTTCTTTGCAAAATTGGCGCAACGCAATTTGATTTTTTCAAGGGTTTTCTCGAACGAAGTCCATCGAGGAGAGTCCAAGGGTTCATTAAACACAGTTGAGATGTCGCACATCTGCGTGGCCCCTGAAATGTTGACGTTTGTTCTGCCCATGCCCCATCGCTGATGCTGTCATTCCTCTCCTTTCAATATGGCTACCATCAGTTGACTGCTCCCACGTTACTCTTTAGGTCGGCTTTGCTTCACAGTGGGTTTCATCCCATCAGTCATATGCTCATGCTATGCTAACGCATTCAACCAATGCACTGGATAGACTACACATGTCATGTGGAATCTTAAAAGCGATGTCTGAAGCATATAGTAGATACACCTTAGGCGACGCATAGACCTTTGCGCCCGTCTTAGCTTTTGCAACTGCCTTTCGAGCGCTCGGTTCCAACCAACAAAGCAGTAATACCACCCAAGACCAACTCAGAAGTCTGTGGGCTAGTTTTGGTGCCAAAAATGTCAAAATATTTGCACCACATGACAAGTGCGCACCTATGTTTGGCATTCAGGGTAGATGTGGGCCTCCGCTTGAATGCGGTGGTAGCACCAGAACCACCGTTAGTGTAAAGTTTGTGAGGAAGCTCCTACTCACCAAAATTTGCTAACAAACTATTATAGATGTTGGAGTTGGTTCATGCCTGACATAAACTAGCGATTATGTGGCTTATTTTAAAGGTGCCAGTCCATAATTTGTCACCGCGACTAAGCAATGGAGTGCACTCACGAGAGGGAAATTAGTATAAGCGCAGACAAGCAGCTTACAACAAACCCGCCTTTCGTGGTGACGAGAGTGTTATTGCTTCCTGGTCATACCGGATTTGGCACCACATAATCGAGCCCAGCTATGCATGTCATGAGACACACCATGTAGTTCGTCACGCAGACCCACATTTAATCTCTCGTGACCCCCGAAACTCACAACGTAGCAGCCACTGCAGTGGCGGTTATAATACCAACTTATCGTCTTAACACACAGCTGTCCGAACAGGACTCAAACCCAGCCTAACCATGTTAGTGCCAGATGTTATTCACGGAACATTTAAGTGAGTCCCTAGCTAAAACCGTCCATCCATGGGCATTCAACGTCAAGGTCTTCTGGCTGCAGCCACACTCTGGCTTCAAGATCGGTCCCATTGTAATAAATGACATATTACATTTAAAATTCACCACCAGCAAGTTTTGGAGTGTCCGCGTGTATTTAATTCGTAGCAAGTTAGAAAGGGGTGCGTTTGCATGAATAGCCTGCTGCATTCTTGTTAATTGTCACACTAATCTCCTGGCCGGGAAGGACACCACGCATCTCAACCTAGTCTATGTATCGCATCACCAATGCCGGTCAAATTGAGGTGTGAGAATCCTCTTTGGGGTAAGAAGAGCCATGGTAGGGTAGCTCACCGCCATCGATTTAAAAACTGATTTGGACAACTAAATCTACGCGAAGGCATGCCTTGCTAGCCCAACCTCTCCATCACCACGCTACAGGGCATGCTTGCATGGTGAGCCATGCACATGAATGCATAACCAGGATACAATGATGGTAAGGAGGTGTCTCTCTAAAGCAACTCATTTTACCCGGCCTTCTACGAATGAAACCAATGCAGTGCAATGCAATGCAGCGCAATGCCTTCCTTGTTCGTAGCTACCGATTCTCTCCAAACACATCCGAGGAAGCGTTGGTGGTTGGTGCTACGTGTTTACACACTCGAATTGCCAATGTGTAAATGCTTTGGAACAAACTGTGAGTCAGTGTGGAATCGTAAAATAGGGGAGGAGTGCAAAGACGTGGTCGCAACAGCCTCTGGCTGCCCTCTGACGCTATTGTGGCACTCTTTCCCAAAAATTCATGCAGGCACCACCATTGGGTATGGATCTCACAATGGGGTCAAAATGTGGCTGATTTGTCAGCCCAATATCTTTTGTCTGTTTGAGAACTTAGTGCTACCGTGTAGGTAAGAGACACATTGACTCCTCTCCAGAACACTGAAACACTTGATCTATCTCCCAGTTTTGATTCCCAACTCTTTGGATGGAATCACAGTTTTGTTCACTTTGCCAAGTGCATTAAGGCAGTGCGTTATTTAACACCGGACGGCATTCAGCAGTGGTTTCATTGAGAGCTCTACTGCTAATGAAGGAGATGTTTGCCTCTGTCGGGATCTTTCCAATGATATACAATTTGAGTTGGCTACATTGAGGCGGGTCCAATCCAGCGCTATTTGACTGTCTGCGTGAAATGCACAAGGACATATATTACGAGAGTGACAACAGTGGGTGAGAAGAAGCGGAATGTCGATGTTGGCAAATGCGTGGATTGGATCAACAATCGTGCAATTATTGGTAAAATCAAAGCTAACAAGAAGTTGCATATACCGGTAGGGTATAGCCAAATTTCATTAGATCTGGCGCTCTGAATCAGTGGCGATTGAGTTCGGCATGTCCCACCAACCGCAAGTGACGAATCTATTTCCAATTAATTCACTGCAGTTAGGTAAAGCAGCAGCACGCACCACCCTATTCCTCCCGTCACTAGAGAAAGCCCTACACTTAATGAGCCCTTACAGATTTTTTGGGAAGTGAAGCAGACATTGACAAAATCTTGAGGACAACTATACCGAGACATTGTTGCTATGCGATAAGATCGCCAACAGTGCGGTCAGGACATTGTCCCTAGCACTTAAAACATTGGCTCATGTAATGCCAATACCATTGGGCGGAGTCCAAATGACTTCCCTATACACAGTCAATGTCATTTGTTGTAGTTCGTTTTCTAGCCAACTGGTAGCACTCCGGCTTTGTCATGCGGTAGAGGAGGCAAATACCACTGACTACAATCAGTGCCATTAGCAATGGGATATCGATTGGTGTTTCCTAAAGGACGCTGCTCCACGTCCTCACTTTCAGTGCGCTCTAATCTATCAGATTTGTAGGCTCCACTTGTTGCTCTGAGGTAATGATTGAGTCGCCGCCAACGTGAAACCCAACACGTGAAATGCGACAATCAGCAACAGGTCCCTTTTGTCTGCCAGCAAACATGAGAGGAGGTGAGGCAAGTCTTCCTTAAGGCACTGCTCTCCAGTGGCGGTGACTCTTTGGTCATGACTGCCGCAAACGTAGAAGGTCAGATTTTCTGCTGCTGCTGCTGATGCTCACACCTCTTTGCTGCATAGGTGCAGGAAATTGCTGAGAAGTTACTAACAGTCCTAAGGCTCTGCGCGTTCAAAATTTGAAAGCAGCGCAGCTATCTGCTCTAAGTTTGGTTGTTTCTGCTCCATTCTGTAGATGGAATGGAAGCATTGTTCAATTTGGCAACCAACTTCGCGGTTAAAACTTTTAGGATACTCTCGGTTGTACAAATTAATGGTTGGACCTGCTAACAACTAGCACTCCTCTACAAACCCATAATTTCTCACCCAGTCGTCATAATACAGAACTGACAATAGCTGCCTGATGCAGCCCTATGGTATAACCTGTGAACTTGATCAGGAATTTTTCATTACAATAAATATTTAATGGGAGGTTTAGTTACTGGTGGCCCTTTGCACACTGTGGAACGTCATGTGAGATTCGCGATATTAATACAAATGAGAGAGAGATTAAATTAGTCTCTGCTGCTAATAGCAGTGCCGAAGCCAGCTTCAAGCCCACCATGAGTGGTAGCGTGATACTTGGTTATGCACCCATCAAATTCCTCTCGCGTATTCCTTGTGATTCCTTTAGAATTCCAAGAAATAGTCTTTGCGCACTAGCTGCATTTGAGACGGGTTTGGAACACAAGTTGACTGTCTACTTCGTCCGCCTATTCTGCGTGACTCTTTGAACCATCACGCTAAGACGGATATAGCCTGCTTTCTACCGATTGTGCATAGCTAAGGATGTCATTTCTGATAATAGAGGGAGGTTGTAACCAACCTACACCTTACGGCTGTCGCTAGGCTCTTCTCAGTGTCATTTAATGAAAGACTGGTAAGCAGCAAATACACGTGTATTTGACTAATTCGAATCGATCTGGCAATGCGTTGATGTCTCGCTCCAATATTTAGCTCAACTCGGTACATTTATCCACTCTTGCGAAATTTCAAGCAAACAAGAAAAGTTGGATCAGGTGAAGAATGGTGTTAAACCTTGCCGACTAGGAGAATCTAGGACAAAAATTGCCAGGTAACAATGAAGACAAGTACTTAACTTGGTCTTGGGGTTGAAGCAGAAAGCCATAAAAATATTCAACTAAACGTTTAGCTACATTTGGCTGAGCCAATTGCAATTAAATGTTGCGCAATCGGTAGATCGGAAGAACTTGAGATTAAATGAGGTTTGCACGAGAGAAATGAACAATGAAGGTGAGGAGTTGAACAAACAAATTTGTGCAAAGTTTTAACGCAAGAATTTTACGTATTTAGAGTTATCACACACAACATTGACGCATTGTGCTTCATTTTTAGCAGATAGCAAAACATAAGGAATTTTAGAAGAGACAATAGCATGAGTATCGCCTTAGCACCCACACAGATGAAGCTGTAGAAGTCACAAATTCAGGCAAAATGCTATGTGTGCCGAATGTCATATTCGGGCCACATTTTAATGACTTTTGCAGATGGGACCAATATCTGTTTGATTGCCAAGTGTTATAAGTTGTGAGTGGGGGGCGAATTGACGGATGGAGCAGTAGGGAGCAAGACTCCAAAGTCAACCAAACTAACAAATATCCAAAGACGAATTGGACGTATTCAATTGGTAGGTATCAAACAGTCGTAAATCGAATCGGAACAAAACAATTGCATTTATTAGCTCAGAAATAACAAACGATCGTATGGTTCATTAAAGCCAAACATCCACAAAGGCATGAGAACCACACTGATGGCATGTCATGGCGATGATCACATAAGTTCCAACATGCCTCCCAGAGAGTAGGACCGAGTAAGCACACCTATGACGTGTGTTTTGGTCAACCGCGGATGAGTCATTGCGCCCCGCCAGTGCTAAATCAGATTTATGGCCACCACCGTCCCAAAAGATACAAATGAAAAGACAATATGCCAATGTTCCCGCTGCTGAATTTACTAAGAGAGCAGTCTCGTCGATGCGTTAATGTGTTGTAAAATCATGACCTTAGCACGGCGGACGATGAGCAAATGCTTCAATCTATCGTAGCGCCGTCACGCTTTCACAGTTTTATAGAGTAACGTGATGCTTTTGGGTGACCCAAACTTTGCACGCCATCGAGCGATGGCAGATTAAAGGAATGTTTGGACAAAACGGTTAGGTAGCAAGTAAAACCTGTTGATTTCTAGGAATGGGTGGCTTGCGGCAAAAACGCTATATCATTTTTCGTTTGACTCGACGAGGCCACTGTAAAGAGATAAGTTTAAATGAGTTTTTGTTTAGGCGAGTGTCTGCTTCGATCTTTATCTAACAGCAATTACGCGCACGACCACAAATATCAGCTGCGCACTGCAATCGTTAGGCTCGATTTAGCAGCATTTTACTGTACGAGCTGGATTCTGAGTGTGATGCCACGGTTTTCTCCACACCGCTATGACAGCGACAATGATAGCCGATTTGTACCAGTTAGCTTACCACTTCCCTTTGCTCTTTATCATCTGCGCTTAAAACCATCAACATGGGTAATCCGAGCGAAACGATCATTATTACTGCCTCTTTGTAGCCACGTCTCTCTCCGTTTGTAGCAGGTATAGCAAAGACCCTAGCGCAGCATTCGCAGTCCTCTAATTTGGGAGATTGGGACTGCACAGGGCGCGAAAATTAAGGAGAGTCTGCATTTATGGAGTAATGCTTCGTCTAGCCATCGAATTGTCAGGAGGACTAATCAGCGAATGCACGTTGGGATAGTTGAGCCTCCGCTTTTCAACATCTGCGAATTTTAACCAAATTATATGTGCAAATGATCTCCATGTTCCGAATGGTACGCATGACATACTTGCAACCAACATTCAGCTAGAGCTTCAAGATTGCGTTTAATATGCGTTAACAATGCACTTATAGTAAGCCGCACATCGGATCTCATGCCTTATGAGCACTTCATTTAACTGCCGTATCGTGTAGCTTGCCCAATATGTCGCACGAAGTAAGTTCATTCAGTGCTGCACTTTCATACAATGAACGTCATTAGGGAAAGCCTTCCCTTATGCCATTGTTCATTTGTCCATTGCCCGGTCAATCAACTAACAGCTTAGCCAACAACTGAGTGACAGTCGCAAATTGATAATGTAGCACTGATTCTGCCTTGCCATCTTCATTTGCGTTTTAGACGGAGGAAAGGAGTGGAAGCAGCCGAACGGAAAGGAACATTTTGGAAATTCCAGTGAAACTGGGTCTGCGAATTTGCAAACACCTTAACCCACGCGATTTAGAGTCTTTCTGCGAAGCAGTACCAAAGTGGAAGTGGATGCTGAGTACTTGGCCATACTCCTCTTTCGTGAGCAGGGGTTTGAATGATTGGGAGTGGCTCTGCTGGCTGCATGGAGATTATGGTGATGATAAGAATCATAAGATCCCTTGTGGCGATGCCATTGCAACTACAGTACATCGTCATCAGCATAATGCAATTCTGAAGAGGCTGGTGTTGACGAAGTTCCCTGAACAGGCACGAGGGCCCATTCGATGTTTGCTCCTTGCATTAACAGCGGATACGAGCCATCTGCAGGCCAACATAAAACAGTGCTACTGCAACTTGCAAGTGCTGCGTTCCGGCCCTCCAACTCGCATCATCTTTGATGTGCATGTTAATACAAAAAATTTCCGTTGGGATTGGAGTTGCTTTTCAGACGCATTGCTGCAGGACGTCGAGGGATCAGGAGTGGGATTGGGACAAGGCGGATTGCAGACTACGACTGTGTGTACGTAGAAGCCGATTATGGAAATGAGCATTGCATGTATTCAGAAAGGGATAGCCTACCAAGCAGCATGACTCCGTCCCAAACGTTCGTCACGTCTGGTTTGCTGCAATATCTCAAGGCCCGCAGAGGCAATCTTGACTATATGAAGGAGATGTTTTGGTCTTTAGGTGGATACGGAGGTCATCGGCTTTTCAAAACCAATGCAAATTGGCGAAATTGGTACAATTGCCTTCAACATGAATTTGTCATCAATGTTGAGGAGATAGTGCGATGGGCCTGCCTCGACGTATTCTGGAGAAGAAGTAGAATATTCGCCACTGAGTACACTTACACCAACCGGATATTTTACACCTGTACTCGCGCTCCTGTTTGGACTTCGCAATAAAGTTTTAATGATGCCCTCTAATAGTCGGAAATAGAGGCCAATTCGCCTAATTAGTTGGTAGTCATGGAAGACCCTAGAAAATTACTCGTAGTTAATGTGCTGACAATGAATAAGCTATCGTTATGGTGGTAAGTAGTCAGATTCGAAAGCCACTTAGTGCTGATCTTGGGTCAGTTTTGCAGACCTGCCAGAAGTAGTTGTGGGAAATTTATTGTAAAACGTGAAACATATGCGCAATGCATGCTATGAATTCTTAATCAGTAGTAACTTGTGCTACTTATCCAGCAGGATGCATAGTGTCAAATCTGGCGAAGGAATAGAAGAACAAAAGCAAACATTAAGTAGCGCGATGATGTCAGTTACTATTCTTCATCGAGGAGGGTGAACATGTGACAATGCGAACCCCGGTGTTTGCAGGCTGTCAACAAGGCTCCTGTGGCCATAAATCTTCTTTCGCTACACAATTCTCTTTTTCACCCAAACGAACTCAACCACCGCTAATTTTGTGCTGTATGATTCGTCAAGTTGGCCATGTCAAGTGCGTTAAATTCTGATGAGTGTCCTTCCCATCTGTGAACTTCCGATGGAGGAGTCGTGACCAGTAGCGGACCCAACCCAATTTGACGCCAATAACGACAATGTGAGAAGTAGCAAAGCAAAAGAGCTAAGAGTAGAATTAAGCGGGTTGGTTAATAAAGGTCCCCTTTATTAAAAAATGGTTTCCAGAGGAATCAGTTTTGCAGGAACATGCGAACGGTTGCGTGAATGGACAAATGAGTTGATCGAAGGTAGGAGATACAATAGTCAGATGTATCTGTAAGGAGCGAACGGAAGTGGGTATCTAGCAAGGGCATAGTGATTCATAATGTATAACCGTGATAGTGGTTCACACAAACCACAGTAGTCTTTTCTAAGAGCCGGTTAAGGTGGCAGCCGTACTACCTCCAAAAAAGCCTGCAACATGGAAAAAATGGGGTGGTGAATATTAGTCACTGGTTAGGCCCTCGGTTAGGAAGGATGGGAGTGCAAAATAGGGCAAACACAACCCAGACAATTATTAAAATTCGTAGTGATTTGAAAGAATGAATCAAACCAAACCAGTGTGCGAATAAAGTTGGAATGTCATGATGGTTAGACGCTTTGGGCTTGGAAAGTGGCCACATGACAAGATAGTTCCAGGGTGGGAAGGAGGAAGTAGGGACAAGACGGATTTACCCGAATGGAAAGAGTAAGGAGGCTTGAAGCGAGTGGCAGGCAAGGCAATCATAAAATCGATTCTGAGCTGGAGGGATTCGCAATAAACTATTAGTAAGGCAATTAGGTAGACAAGCATTATATGGATATGTGCAGAAGGGACCAAAACGGAGTAGGCGCAAAAATTTGAAGCCGTTATAAGCTTTAGAAAATAAAAAAATTTAGTGCGTGCATAAGCAACAAATTGGACGCGCAGAGCCTGAGCCTCTACTACTCAGCGCTCTCCACTGCAAGCAGCAGCAGAGAATCTGACCTTCCACATTTGCGGCAGTCATGACCAAAGAGTCACCGCCACTGGAGAGCAGTGCCTTAAGGAAGACTTGCCTCACCTCCTCTCATGTTTGCTGGCAGACGAAAGGGACCTGTTGCTGATTGTCGCATTTCACGTGTTGGGTTTCATGTTGGCGGCGACTCAATCATTACCTCAGAGCGACAAGTGGAGCCTACAAATCTGATGGATTAGAGCGCACTGAAAGTGAGGACGTGGAGCAGCGTCCTTTGGGAAACACCAATCGATATCCCATCGCTAATGGCACTGATTGTAGTCAGTGGTATTTGCCTCCTCTACCGCATGAACAAATCGGAGCGCTGCCAATAAGGGGAAGCAGACATCCATTTGATGTAAGCATAAGAAGCATTTTATGTGTCGATTAAGCTCTGAAGGGTTACAATGACAGGAAACAGTGGCGCTGTGATAAGTAGTAGGGTGAATAGAACAAACCAAACACTTTTTATGTAGAATAAGTTGAACTCACATTTGACTCTTTCAGCTGACCTCAATGTTATGCCAACACTTATTAGAGCTCAAGTAGCTCAAAAACATTGGTCAAATACCTTTGGGAATGCAATCAGCCAAGCAATGTGCCAAGCGAGGAGACCTCAAACCAAGCAAGCACAAGTGGGTTAGTGGCCGCGTAAGGCAGAGCACTGATTGCAGCAGTAGGTACAAAAGATGTCGAGGTTCCAATGCACGGGATGAGAGTCACATCACCCAACTACGGTGCAACATGACAGCTAATTACTCCCTCACCACATACTTTGCTTTCGTTTCCTCTGTATCGTGCAGGTCTCAAGTGTTTTATTCCACTCCGGTTCATTCCACCTTCTTCCCCCTTCTCCCCTCTTCATTTTTAACAAGCAAATAAATATGGTGTCACCAGCATGCCTCTTACATGAAAAGGCGAGAAGAGCAGATGGACATCGAAGTCTCCTTCCACCCGCCATCTCGCCACACTGGCTAACCGGAGCTTTGGGGTAACTCCACTTTGCACCTATTGATGCACATCACGCTCGCTTCTACTAATCCAACTGCAGGTGCAACCGCAAACAGCTACGCGACTGAAACTAGTCTCCTTCAAGGTTATCATCCACTACTGACTGAAAGAACGATGGCGCACTTCGACTAACCGTAAGCAGCCAATGCACTACTCACCGCAACTTACTGACCCTATTTAAAGTATCTAATTACCGCAATGCTCTCTACTGGTTCTTTACTCGCCCTTGCGTCCACTTCCGGTACTGCATTGGAGAACGCAGTTTTGCAGAACGCGATTTGCCCATACGCAGGAGAATTTCACACTGACCCACCTACTCATCAATTGCAGCAATTGCGGCGCGCATACGACTTGAGCACCCTCTGCCAAAAAAGGCTTCCTACACAGCGACTAAGCCTGTATTGCCACTGCTTAGCTCGGAAACATCAGTACTGGAAACGGAGCAAAGTCTTTTTACAACTTCTACCTCTTTGTAATGGTGTGATGCTGAACCTGCCGCAAAGAATTGTTCTATTCCTCTTATCCCTCATCAGTTCGCTCTCGGTCGTGCTTCTGCCCTCGCCTCTTATTCTGCTTTTAATCATAGAACAATGTTCAATATGAATGGATCGGTCTTCGAAAAATTAACAGGTTTCAAACAAAAGGGGATGTTAGGCCTTCAGCCTAGTATAAAGACAGGTGTGATGATGGATGTAAAGCAACGAAGCGAATGCATCAGCTTTGTCGTCCACACGTCAGTGATGGCAGTAGGAGTGTAGGCATCTGATATGGGTTCAAATTTGGGTAATATCCAGGAAGGGGAGTAGTACAGAGGCTCTGGTGCGAGTACTTATGAAGCCACACATTGAGTCGCACCTAGCGTAGTCACCCTTTGCAGCCAGGCAATGTGCCTTTCCAAAGAGCACTAAAGGCGTGGTCGAATGAACTGTGCATAACCAAAGAGGACGTAGATAAGCGCAAACAACCGCTGCGTCTCCAGTGCTATCAGTACTACCGCAGTGCTGCTCATAGTCACCATGCTTAGAAGGTTTGGCATGACATTTAAAGCTCAGCTGACAATTTTCGCTTAGCGCATCGCTTGACTACCTATTTGGTTACTTGTTGCGCGCTAGATGGGCTGGAAATATCAGCAACACTGTATAATAGCTTCACATCTGCTTGCAGGCGTAGGCTGCCAGGAGGAGGTGTCAAGTCGAAGTAGACCCTACCATAAACGTCGGAATGTAAAAGTAGTGTCTAGCTACCCCCTTACCTCCATTCCAATCAAAGGTGGTAGCAATTGTGCGACTCACAACTTACCTTAAGATTGCATTAAAGTGCTTTCGCAAATTGGATGGTTCTCTTGGCTTAGGTAGAACAACAGTGATGAGTTGCCAACTTGCCAAAATCCTGTTCCAAATTGTTCTTCAACGGTAAGTAGTCGCACTTGTGAATCCAACTTTGGTCTCAACGCAATCTGGAGTTCTGGAGGCCATTGTAAAACAGACTATTTCAAAACAAGTGAAATTGGAAACCTTAATGTTGATGCTGGTCAAGTGAGGGACTGGTATCTATCCAATTGGATTTCTAAGGTCAGGCGACTTGATAATAGGACCACGGGTATTGATGGAGGTCGATTTTAGGATCAAATGATCTCCAGCATTGCTGATGAGGATAGGAGCCTTCTTCCTCCCTCTCCTTTTCATCTCATAGCTGCATTGCGACATCTGATGACTGATTGACAGAGCATGGATCCTGAGTTGTCTGCGTCTGCCCTCTCATTTGAGACAGTATAATTTTAGACTCTTCTAAGCTTTTTTACTCAAGAGCGTTACCGCTGCAGCTCAGAGTTAATTAGTGGGTCCCACTCCACACATCTTAGCAACATGAACAAGTTCTAGCGTCTGCTCATCGCCCGCTTCACAACCACGTGACGCTTCAATGATCCTTGTGCATACCTTGTTCTTCCTTCTGTCATCTGTGCCTAATGCATTGGACTGACTTTTCTAGCTGCGAAGCAGATAAGACCTAAAGATTTTGGATTTTCGTCCATCTTGTCTCTTCTATTTAGCGTAGAGGTTCTCCGCTCATCATAATCAACAAAGAAATGACTGTTGATGACAATCGACGTTTCACCTCCACTCCTTTAAATTCCTTTTTTTGCAAAGCAATCGATCTCATTTTATTTAGTTATTCGTGCCGCATTTCTTTTGTTATCAGAGGCAGAACTAGAAGCAGAGGTGACACAAGTACCTCTTCATTTCAAGACTCGCATGCCAGTAGAAAAAGGCACAAACGCGCGCAGCAGGTCGGCATGTTATCCAATTAGGAAGTGGTACTGACTGTCAAAGCTGAGAAGGTCATTTGCACCCTGAATTTGGCCAAACTATTGTCAAGCTATTTGGACTTCACAAGAGAACTTTAAACACGCTGAGAATCCGTTCCCATTCCTTGTAAACCCTTAGCTGTCTCAAGCGACTACAATTGAGGAAGGAAACGAGAATAGGGATATAATGGCTTAGGAGTGATTGAATGCTAGAGGAAGAAAGAGTTCTGAGAACTTACCGAGGGTTAAGTTACTTTATGGCAAGCTTGTTACAAAGAAGTGCGAATTGGCCTGGATTTAGCCCTTGGGTCCACTTTACGGCCCTAGTTGCCCTGTTCTAATGGATCGATCCAGGTGACAAGTGGTCTTATGGGCTTTATCGATCCATCAGCAACGAGTCGTTCCATTAGAAAATCACGACGTACCAAAATGTAGGCCATCCAACCACCCACCCACCCACTCACTCACTCGCTAGACACCATCGAGAACTTGGGCTTCATGACCCCTTTCAGAAGAGTTCAGTTTGCACACCTCTCATGAAATAAAGACAGTCGAATTTCAGCCAAGAAGAAATCCGGTGACTGCATTGACCTGTAGTTGCCTTTTGTTGCGGCAATTCTAGAATCACGTCAATGAGAGTAACGATTTGCATTTTGACCATCACAGTTATGCTCACGCTTAGTCCACATACTACCTGTGACCCCAACACTAACCTCCTGCCAGTGGCATGAGTAGAGCCGTGGACAATTTTACCCATTCGGAGCATAAAATACCCATCAAGCATGCCAGGTGTCGACAATGCAGACATTTAATATTGCATATCCAATGGTTGACTACCGAGGAAACGACACCCACACCAATTCGTGCTGAATGCGTTTATGTCCAAAAGTATTTCACAGTCATCTTGACGAATGGTGTGCAGCCTGTATCCTTTAGAAACAGGTGGCGAAACTGAAGCCCTCAGTGAGGTCGGATAGGCAAGAAGGCGGGTGGATTGCCTGTGCTTGTCTTGCCTGCCACCACTGACATGGATGTGGGCGACAATGTCAAATCTTTGCTGTGGGTGCCCAATTGGAGGCTTTGCATCCGCTACAAAGATAAGGCCTTATCTTCCCCTTCTGCTTGATTTGTGCAAAGTTTCGCCATGATCTGCCCTCCCATACGTCGTAATGCTGCAATGGTAGGAGAAGAATGAGAAGTTGTATTACAGGTGGCAAACGAAGTGCGAGCAGAAGTAGGATCAAGGATGCGGGAGGATGAGGGTGGAGAGGAGCTGGAAGAGTATATATGGGGTAGCAGCAGTACCACAGCATTTCAAAGAGGAGGGAGTCGCAATGGGAATTCACATCCCTTCCGTTAGTAATATTTCCGGGTCATGAAATGACATCGTAGACCTCGTCGATGTGTGGGGAGCCTATTTGGCAGAGTGCTAAAGCTGCGCCCGCACCGCAGCTGAAGTCTTTGACCAATGGTTTTGAGTTGCTTAAGCTCCAATTAGGATTAATGTAAAGGTTACAGACTGTTAAAAGCATTAAATTTGGGTCTACCTTACTCTGCACAGAGTAAGTTGAGTCCTTTCAGTCCCCTCAGCTGCGCTTTTACGCTGATGTTTCTTGTCATCGAAAATACATTTGGAACTTGGTCAACCTAATAAGAAAGTGCTGTTGTGCGTAGAATGATTTATCGCAATAAAATAGATAAATGCCTCTCTAGATGAAACATTTGTGTTCAATTCCTAGGTGTCATCGGAAAGCCCAAGAATTTGCCTCATAAGTGAACGTTGTAGCGTTACATATAACTGTTTAAATAGATGTAGCCGAGATCGCTATAAGTCTGGTGGAGCTAAGGCGACCCAATTTAAGGTTTGAAAAGAGGGAAACATTTAAGGGGATATTGTAAGAGGCGTTTGCATCAGGTTGCATAAAAGGTAAAAGTAAAATAATGTGCAAATGGCAAAGACCTTGATTGAATGTAAGCACGCGCACATGACTAGTGATGGGTTTTAATTTGGAAAGCTTTGAAGTACTTATTCACTCTGTTATGTGCGTCAAGCAAAATGTGCCACGTACCGCGTAAAAACAAAACTAGATTCATATCATGCTTGCGATTTCCAGAACATGGGTCGACCGCAGATCGTACATTATGCTAAGTGAAAAAGGCTTTAAACTGGGCGATTCGCCCATCATTTTCAGGGTCACCAGCGGTAACTGCCTGCTCTCTCGTCGGCACAGTGTCATAATTTTGGCCAGAGGAGGCCATAGCTTCTCGAAGGCTTGATGAAAATTGACATATGAATTCCACAAGATTGGAGCACAATTTGCTAGGCGTGTGCTCTATAGCAACCATTCAGAATCAGAATTCAGCCTTTGGCAGTGCTCCACACAATTCGCAGGCAAGAACGAATTTAATTGATGGTTCTGTAGAATTGCTTCATACGAGTTTTCCAATGCCCACAACAGTTAGCTTTGCTTGGATTTCTATTTATTTAGGGTTGTTTGACAGCTACAGGCTTGCGGTTGGAAGTCCTTGAGGCAAGAAAAGGACGGGATTTAACCACGTTAGAGTGGTTCACCACGTTACACTACCATTGAAAATACATGAACGATACTGAGTCTGATCGGTAGCTTATGTCAATGCGTGCACGAGGCAATACACATGCAAAGCAATGGCAAATTACTCAAAGTACGCTGTGCTTCATACTTTACCTACTTTGATCTGCACTGATCCTAATAAGACTCTTGACCAATAGCTTGCTATGATGTCAAAAAGAGCTAGTCTTCTGTTAACTCACATAATTTTCCCTCGCGACTGTACAAAAGCACGATATGTAAAAGTAGCAGAGAGGGTTCGAGTATTAGCTGCGCCATGTTTTACACTGCGTTACAATTAACTAAGACTAGTTGCAAAATGTTAGGTTACTCCACTTCGAGTTGAGTGCAGTTCAATGTGTTTGGAAAACCCATCGTGGCAAGGAAAATTGCAACGACGCGAAAATCTGTTGTGGTGATCCAGAATTTATCAATTGCAAGACAGTGGCAGGACCCCTTCTGTAATTTCTCGCGGTAGTTCTCATCTCGCAATCCCACGGTTTTGGGTGTGGCTGAAGCATGATGACTACCTTTTGGCAGGAAAATCAGGAATAGTAGAGGTAGAGAGATCCGTTTATTTTTATCCATATTACCCCAAAATTGGTCAGAATTAGGAATGATCAGCTCGTTTCCTCCTGTAAGAGATAGTGGAAGTTCTCAATTTAAAACCGGACATGCTATAAGTAACTGATGTGTAAGACTTTTGTATTGACAGGGAAAGCTGAGAGTACGAGAGCATAGAGATGCGCTATGTTCAATCTGTTTGGTGGCGATTAGCACAGGTTGGGATTCAGCAGCTTGCTTTTGCCCATAAATTGTTCCGGCAATATTTGGTCGAAGATCTGGCAATGCAGGTGTAGCTGAAATGCAAACCGTCTGCATTGCCAAAAACAAAACTGAGCGAGTGTGGCAATTAAGGGAAGAAGAGAAAAAATAGAGAGAGATTTGTGCACTCAGGTCAAGGCCAAAATGGTTCCCAGTTGAACGGCGACAGTGCGGATGTGTGAGAAAATGGAAAACGAAGGTAAAAGTGGTGAGGGTAAAAGAACAGTGCATTTCTTAAAAGGAATGGGCTGCTTGCTTCAGAACTTGCCTTTGCTTTCTCCTCCCTCCTGTTCGCGATCCATCCTTGGGCCGCTCTCATCCCCTTACTTCATTTGTATGCGTAAAGGCGAGGCATTGTTCTTCGGCATCAGGGATTTATCGAATTATCCGCTTTATCTGCAAAACCCCAGGGCCTATAGTAATATTGTCTTAGTTTGCCTCATAATATTAGGGCAAGCACAGTGGAGAAGTAACATTAAGAAAACCATCAAGTCAACTGTATACATGTTCCCTAAGCCCGAAATACTTGACCAAAATAGAGCTTATATGCCCTCCGATTATTCACTTCTTTGCAGTGATAAAGCCACTCTCGATGATGACACTTGACTTAGTCGTACAAAGTGGAGATCGAAGGTATGCCAGTGCTCCGTCTTTTCACTTGAGGGTGTAATATTGACGTTTGGATTAACATGTGCTGTTGCACTGTTTCCATTAATAGCCTCAATAAATACCCGTGCTGCCCTTTAAATTGCGTCCAAACTACCTCTGTTTCGCTGGATGCATGAATAACGGACCACAGCTGTAGTCAGAGCGTGCGCAAGTGCCAGCTTTGTTGTCGGACTTCTGGTTGTTTTTGGCCTCTGGACACTCCGCCCATGGCCCATTCTCATTTTACTAAGATTTTCGAGCTCTAATTATCGTTGTTCGATTTCATTAACCAAATAAGGGGCGACTTCTGTTTGCATTTAACACATGACAGCTGCTTAGCAATTGCATTAACAGGTCACTGCAAAACCAGTTTCTTGATATGCTAGACTTTAGCCCTTTGGGCACTTTTTATTCATTTGGTATACCTGCTTTGGCGAAGGCGGCACGATTCGCCCAATCTGTTCACCAGTGTTCTTTTCAGGTACTTCTACAGCAGACGCGCAAAAGCGCCAAAATTGTGGAAGATTTTTGTCTACATTACCAAGACTCCATGGTAGCTTTAGCAATTGAAAGAGCTCATTTATCATTTCCCAATGGCGAATGCAATAAAGCGTGATCGCGTAAATGCGCATAAAGCCGAGCAAAGCTCGCCACCAAGATGAATTCACCAAGTGAGTATCGCAGCTGAGGTCTTAGTGATGGGGAGGATAACTCGACCGCTGACCGCAATTATGTTTGCTCACAAGTCGGTTGATCCGATTATAGATCATGCGTTGTCGGCAACTTCTCTGATTGTGCTGCTTCTGGTACACGCATACATATATGCATGTTAGGTAGTCGAAATAAGTCTGATTCTTAAATCCCTTACAACTCTACTTGCTACTTTACTGCAGCTAATTAATGGTTTTGGAGAAGACTTTGTTTATTGCACGCTTAGCTTTTGGATTTGAAATGATCTAATAAACCCCAAAGTCGAAGCAGTTTGTCACAGATTTTTTACAACTCTTGGTGGGGACAGGCTTAATGCGGTAAGAAGGCGAGAGAAAAGGAATTTGTTTCGGGAGTAAATGCACACATAAGCTCAACTGAGAGTGGAGCGCATTCCTGCCCCTTTCGAACATGACCCTCCCTTGAAGAATGTTTCTGTTGGGGAGTACCGACTAGCAGGCGAATGGAAAACAACTGATCATGCATCTACGAGCTTAGAATCTCGTTAATGAGCATAAATCTGGTGCATCCTTTGCATGGCTTCCTTGCATGCACTTTCTAGTTCTAAGCGTCAACACTGCCTGGCACCAGCCTAACGATTAAGCGTGCAAGCACCTTTCCAAATGGACTGCGACTCTCAACATTGCCATTATAAACAGCGAATCCACTGTGGCACCTGAGACACAGCAATATCACGTTTATTAACCAGCGGACATGTCTCGAGCCAGCATAGTCTAGGTCTAAGTAGCCTTAACTGCACCAACTTGCACTAGCTCGCCTCACTCTGTGCTAAAATATTACATTCATTCGGTGCAGTGAACTCATTAGCGCAGACCTCTGCAAGTAAAGGAATATCGAAGGCTATGCAGGAGAAGCAAGCCATGCTGGCCAAGTGCCTGACCAGGTATCAGCACCTCAAGGCTAGGGCTAGTTTAAGTGGCCTCAAGTGAGTTCACACCGTCATGGCTTTCAAATAGCAGACCAAGGGAGACAGTTGTAAGCAGTCTGTCCCATCCTTATTAAAAGTAGAGTAGAATAGTAGTGAGCATCGATGCTGGCCATTTTCCTCTGCAACCATATGGCAATGGCAATTTACTCAATAGATTCATCACATCCCACCTTCCTGTTGATCACAGTGCCTATTTCACTTCTCCCCTCCTTAATTCAACTCCTTCGTTTCCAGCTTTCCCATTCACATGTAAGTCAGTCACCTCTAAAATTCTTTTCACTCACTTCACCTCAGACCCACACATCCACTCTACTTCACTCACCTCCCACGTGATTCATTGAAATTCACATCATGATAGACTGCCCAAATGGGTACTGACTGCACTTATATCTACGCGAGGCAATGCGCGAGATTCTAGTGCTATGACAATCTAGCTTACCACCAGTCGAGTGAAACGACGTGTAAGCGCGTGCAAAGCATAGAACAAAGCATCGTATCCACCGGAAAATTCAGTCGTAACTTTGGGTGCAATGGCTTCCTTGCTTACCTCCACAGGTTCCACACTCGAGATAGTTAGGCGCAGACATTACAGTCGGGCATTCTCTAGTCCATCCGTACGTCAGGTGGTCAAGAATGACGTTCATTTTTGCAGGCGTAGCGAGTGTGGTAGTCAAGCTCTTGATCGTCTTACTGCATGCTGACTACTGGCTTCTCCATTTCCTTTGGCAGCACATCTTGTCCTAAGTGGATAAACAAGTTGACAGTTCCATCTCAACGCCATACACTGCGGAAGTCCCTTTCATAAATCCTTTTCTACTTTTCCCTAGATTAAATTGCGCAACTTTTATGGGTCAATTTAAAAAATATTAAAAATGCTTACTGCACATTGCGTTTCTCTGAAAGCTCACCTCTCTTGAAGGACATGATGAGTAATGTAAAGGTAAATGTAACAATTTTCAGCCTAGGTTAACTATAAGCAATTAGCCAAAAGGGCATTTCTTACTTATCGCAGCATTTGCGATTCCGACTGCTGAACAGCAACACATTGCTCATCTAAGTGCGAACGTTGCTACTAAAAATGTCATTCTTTGATTATTGCTGTCCGGCAGAGAATATGTGCTGACCTCGAATGCGCCAGGAAGCATTAGTGTCATTTATTTATGCGCTATACGCATTGGATTAGGGCGGACAGGTAAGTACAATTTGCCTAATATGTATTGCTCATATTCAGAGCTGAATCGATAGGATGACTTAAGCTCATGAGCATAGGCAGAGGTAAAGGTCACAGGTTTCGTACTGCAAATGATGCACAAGGCCGCCCATCAAAGCCAAAGCTAATAAGGCTGCGATTGGTTTTGCATTATGGATTCAGATTGCACTAATCGTACACTATCACTAAAGACCTGTTGAAGGCGTGCAAATGCTGCCATTGTTCCGAGAGAAAATCAGACGCTAGAAGAACCGCATGTTAACTCTTCTCTCAACTGTAATGATGAAATGAAAGAGACATTTTTTGAAGCGTTGCAAGTTAGCGGTCGTATGCAATTAAAGAGACTTCATAACTTGAAGAAGTAATGTGCACCACCCCCAACTTTCGACTTCAGGTCATCATATGGACCGCCGAGATCAAAGTTCCAAAAGTAGGTAGCTGGACTTTCCTCACAACTATCTGGTAGCGGGAATGTTGGCTTTGCATATCCCAAGCTGCATATTGTTTGGCTAAGTGCACAAAACCTAGAAGTGGGAAGTTAACTTTATTTGTTTTAGCGACACCTTGCACTTAACCATCTTGACGAAATCTCATTGCTTTTCCCATTTTTTCTTTGCTTTCCAACTAAAACACTTCCCGACACTTAATTCCTACCGACACCTGCTCTTCTTGCAGGCAGTGCTTATGAACAAAACTCTGCCTTATCGACATCTCTGAAGCGTCTTCCTTCGCTTCCGCATTCCGATTGCTGTTCACCACACAATGCTATGGTAACCGATTTGAGGTTTGATAAATGGCTAAACTGCATGCACATGAAGCAGTTTGCAATGGGATTCGGTAATTTCTCACACCAAGTTTTATTGGGTAATGATGATTTACTTGCGGAGTATGGTATTGTCCAACCTCATTCCAGCCTCAAGCATTAAAACGTCCTTATTATGTCGTCTCCTTTCCAAAAGGGCCGTAACTTTCCACAGCACCATCTTTCTTCTCTACGCCACAGCTATTCTGCCACATTAGGCATCTTTGCATAAACACCCCAAATTTCAAATATATTGGTTGAACTCCAACCTTAAGCCTAGAAATGACTAGGACAAAAGAGGCAGCAGTAAAGATCAACTTCTCTTCCTATATTAACCGTACGTCTGCTCGTTAAGTAGTTCATGGCTGAGTTCACGTCCGTGGCTGCAGTGTAATATAGCTCGTTGAATTGCACTGAAGCACAAAGAAATAAATGTATAATTATTGTATATGCACTTAAAATGTAATGCGATTGAAATCCAATGGTTCGTGATATCACGCTCAACTGCTGATCATTCGTTGTAACTCTGCCGTTCTCATCAATGTCCAAAATACCAATGTGACTAGATGCAATGTAATGCGATTATTGCCCTGCCATATCAACCAGGCAATGCTCAACTAAACACGCACTGTCACATCCACCTATGTCGGGGTCAACATGACGTCTTTTCCGCAACACACGGTCTCCACACAATGGCAGCTTCTATCTTAGCAAGCCAACAATTCCAATCGAAAATTACATAAATTGACACAAAGTTTGCTGGAAACTCACAAATTTTGCTAGCGTGATAGTGCTCGGTCGCATTCACTCAAGCATTTCATACCAAATGCCTGCAAAACAGAAGAGGCCAAGGCGTCACAATAAAAACAGTTGTAAAACTGCCTAATAAACGGAAAAATAACTACCAAAATCATGTGAATCCATGTGTGCTTGCAAAGCCTCCATGGTTGCGCATACTGCGTAGCATACTGGGCAGTAAAAGGGCAGCCCTAAATTTGTCATTCTGGCGACTGTGGTATAGTCCACTAAAGTATTAAGTTAAGAATAGTTTGTATGAGATACCAAAGCTATGGTTAGTGAGCAGAGCAAGTTGAGCCAGAGATTAGCAGACGCGAACTCACACATATGCGTTCCGATGTGATGACGGAGGAGCAAATCGAAGTTGACGAACGGGACGAAACACAGACCGCACACAATGTGATCACATGCTAGATTTGAGGTATAAAAGTGTCTGTGTTACTTTTGATATATGACGGCATAAGAGAATAACAATGGAAAGTTTTGTCAATTCTCTCACTTCTTTGATGCAGTAAGAGCATCTGGAAAGTGTAAAAATAACTCTGGCACGCCGGGCAATACAGACCCGATCTTTCTGAAACATGCCAAACATATGTGAAATGAGATGCAGAAGCAGCGCTGCGATTTCGCTAAATTCACCACTTGCTGCGCAATTTCTCACCATTTAAGTTACAACGAGAACCATTGCATTCAAGACATTTCATCGACTTTCTGAATAAAAGCAAATATCTGTACACAAGTGTACGACTTTACTTATTCACTAATTCATCTACACAATGATGCATGTGCACCTAAAGGTGCATCCTAAAATCTAGGCATCCCTACCGCGATGCGCGAGTTCCAAGTGTGCAAGGTGTAAGATGAGGCCTCGGAATGACCTCCTGCACAACCTACACACGCGGACATCCATTTTAGTAAGGAGAGAGCGAGTTGCGTCAGATTTTGCCACTGAGCTAACGGCGAGATAAGTGAGTATGTAAGGCGACTTCCTGGATCTGTCCTCAACCAAACATGCGACTAAAACGCAGAGGAGCAGTGGTCACGTGCTTGACCAAGACTTTGAGCAGCACAGACACTTGTTTTAAGCTTACTGCGCCTTACTTTCTTCTTCGTTCCGTTGTAAAAATGATAGCCTATTCTAAAAATGTCTTTCTATACAGCTAGTCTTCAGCAGCAATCTGATTGGGGCCAAGTTACCACGTTCTTTCCATTTGAACTTGTCCCATTGCAAAAGTCTGCAGAGGTCGCGTCATAAGTCATTGTATGTGCTTTAGTGTGCGCCTGAACTAGAGATCTATGGGATGTGTTGCCAGTTGCTAGATGGTGGGGTGACGTTCAATCCATTTCCTCCTCCAGGCCTGTCGCCTACAAATTGAAGACGTACGACAGAAAGCTAGGTGCCGGGTTTTAGTTTTGCAACCTAGTCCGATCAGGGCTAACGTAGGACCAACAGGTAGGTAAAACATGCATTGCATTCTACTTCCCGAAGTACACTAACAGAACTTCTTCAAGTGATTGAAGCAACGGCCTCCCCTTTGTCAGTTCCACTACTGTGCACAATGAAATGCTCTGCATCTTTCGGAATTTTACTGGCATAGGTTACTAAATTCATCAGTATCAAGCATTTCACACGCGAAATTCGTTCGCCCGTAATAAGATGGCTCTCGATTATGAAAGCAGCAGAATAGAGCTTCTGAACTACAAATCATTCGCAACTAGGAAAGTCGGTTAGTGGCTGCAACGTTTCACCAAAGGTGATGCCCAGTCGGTGCAATTTCTACCCTTCGATAGGTGCTAACACGTAAAATGGTTATTTGCTCTTTTCAGCGCAACAGTGGCATTGCATAGAATTCCACGTTCTTATGTTAATGGCTACTCCATACTCCAGAGTGAGCTTGCGGACATGCAGTGCATTGCAGACGAGACCATAAAGCATCGTTTGGGACTGCTTTCAAGGAAACCTATTTCTTGGTAAAGATCATTTTGAGTGTTCACACATTGAGACATAAAGCCCTTGTGCTATACTGATTAACCAGTTCTGCGCGAACAACTAGATGATGCAAAAGAGGAGATTTATAAAGGTTGATGATTTAGAACAAGTGTCGATGATATGCACTTGTGTAAGCGCGCTTGTTGCGAAGGAAATTTAAGAATTCGTCGGAACCCAAAAGCATTAGATGTTAATAAAGGCAGTGCGTGGCCAGTGTTCATTGTTTGAAACTTCAACTGCGATTATGGTAAGGATACTGAGTGGCACCATTTTAAAGAGATGCGGTCGGTGGTGGCATAGTGGTCAGCAGCCAGATTTGGAACCGATTGCTTGCAGTTCACTGCGCTAAGTAAAAGATTGTTAATGGGTTCTCCAGCACTGCTTCAATGTTCAAGCTATGTGGCTATTCGGTGGCCTTCTTCTCTGCATTTGAGGTTACTTTCTGCCCCTGAGTAACTTGTCCAAGAAAGCTATTTGCAATCCACTGCGGAGCCTTACACCAGGTGGGAAGAGGAAAAAAAGTTCACTTGCCCTTACCTAAGTTGGCTTGTTCACTGCGCACCAAGTGCTAATGCGAACGATGTCTTTGGTTCAGGAGCTGCACATTGCGTATGAGGAGGAGAGTGGGCCGGCATTGCCCAACTAAGGCGTCTTTAGTGGTAACGCTTCAGTCACTGACTGTTTTTGAAGTTTGTCGTGGCATGGTGTGAGGCCAAGGTCAACCGAAGTTTGCAAACCATGCAGGAGTGGAACTCTTATTGTCTTCCTCTAAATTGTGCGCCTTTTCTTTTGCAGCGGCATGTGAATGCTGACGGAGGGGTAACCAAAGATGAAGGACATTTTCGGGTCCTGAAAGAGAAGACAAAGCTACAATCTATTTGCGCAACAGATGGCGGCTTCCATTCTCTGGCATTTTCAGCTAAGAGAGAGCAGGTAATGGTCATTTCTGTTTGAGGCAAGCTACTGCGCTGACCTCTGCAGCAACTGGGTGACTTGCACTGCAGGAGTCAGACCTTGCATAACAGCAAGGGAGAAGGTGGGCTCAAGGACATCAAATCATCAATTATGCACTATGTTAGTCAATGACTGTATGCCACATTAATAAACAAGTGAGAAGAGATTAGGGTGTTTTCTTAAGCCATAAGCACCTCACTTGTTGCTTGAACAGAGTGTCGTTGCGTGTCTCAATTTCATTTCTTCTTCTGCTCTTCACCTAATTTCCAAAAGCCTAGCAGCGGGATCAAACGCAATGTCTCTGCTCTCACTGAAGCAGGGGCTTAAAGTGTAGGAGAATCTGCAACTTGTCAACGCGTAGTTTCCTTTGCCAACAATGCTGAAACCATGTGCATTAGATGTACAGACTGGTAACATAGAAAATGAGTCCGTGACTATGATTTTCCTACCCATTGATAGCATCTTTTGTCATTGTGGAAACGCACACCTGACGCGCGAGCATAATTGCATCGATGATGTTTGTGATCTAAATGGGCCCTTAAATGCTGCATTTCGATAAGAGCATGACTTTCAGCTGTATCTGTAACAGTTGTTTAGCCCGGATTTCATCCTAGTGTTAATGTGGGAGGGCCAGTCCCATTTTGCTAAAGTGCACAGTCACGATCAAACTTGCGAAGAAAGCACAAAAGGTGCATTTCATATAAAATCATCAATCCTTATTGCACTGAGCAAGTTGGCGTTGAAATCGATAGTTGATTATTGGGCACCTTGTTTGCTCCGCTGCAAACCCATCCGCCACACGCTTACTTGTTAATCAATTAGCCCGTATTTCTACTTTTCAAGTCCTTGACCACCCATCCATTTAGTCCCCTACAGGACCAAATTTCTGGTTCACCGACCAATCCACAGCTGTTTGATCAACTGTTATTCCCCTGCTTTTAAGGGATTGTCGCTCATCCTATTCCACCTTAACTAGCATTGTAAGTTCCTTGATGTGTATGGCATGATTAAAAAATATTTCACATTGATAAGCCCATTGTGCATTACAATTAACATTAACAACGAAGATGCAAGTACACTAACTTAAGCTTAACTTCATAAAGGCTTGTAATTGCTGGACTCCATTACTCTGCGATGCAGCAATGTTGCTCTCGCCACTAAACATTTTATGCGCTGACATAGCCAAGCATTGCAAGTCGACATCGGCGCATTCATTGCTAGATCTACTGAATACAATGTCAACATCATCGCATAAACATGCGTGGTAGCGTTGGTGCCCAGATTATAGCACTTACTAAAAAAATTTGCCCTAGATTCGCACAGATGCACATCTACTGGTGATCCAAGCTGTCTATTAGAATGCTGCGACTCCACATTTTTGTCCACCGCACATTTTGAATCACGACTAACGTAGTACACAGAATAATAATACCTACGAAAATCCGCGTGTTACGAAGGCGGCACAGTAGAATGTGAGGGCACTGCGGCAGAGAGATAGATGAGTCAGAGGTCAGCGAGGCGTGACCCAATTGACGATCCAATGGTCTACGTGGAAACTTGGATCCTTTTTCAAAGAGAGTCTAGGAAATAGCTCACCATAGTTGGAAAATGTGTCATAGTATGTTGCGGATAATAAAGCATCTAATTCTGCAAGGGAATGCTTGAATATACTCAAAGTTGAGGCCTTAATATACGATGAGGCTATGAAAAGGCAGGATTTATCAATGTTACACTTAATGTTGAATGTTTGCTAGCTATGCTGCAGAATTTTACCCTCAAATACGTTTAAACCTACCTTAATATTCTCCATTTGGCCACTTGAAATTAAACTTTCACATAATAAGGCTACAGGCTGAGCACGCGGATTGCCCAACCCAATTTTCACATCTCCAAACGACAATCCAGTTGTTTCATTGAAGAGGAATTCTGCAAATTGAGCACACATTGTGACCATCCAAGTAGCTATATGGCTAAATTTGCATTGCGTTCATTGTGATTTTGTGAACATTCATCAATGGAGACTTGTGATGCATTCGACATGATGACTCAGCAGCTTTTGCATCTCATTTTATGTGTTTGATATGTAATAGAAAAATCGAATATGTTTTGTTCGCTGTGCCACACGTTTTATCCAACATTTCGGATGCTCTTACGTCATCAAATAGGTGAGAGAACTTATAAGATCCCCACCGTTCTTCTCTTATATTACCATGTGCTAGAGGTAACAAAGACACTTTTACCTCAAAAATAGTTTCGAATCACAATGCATGCGGCCTATGTTCCGACCCATTCGCCAACTTTGTTCTGCACTTTCAGCATTTTATCAGGACACATATTAGTGAGTTTGCGCCTATTAATCTCTGGTAGAAATTACCATGTGCTCTGCTTTTCAGCCATAGCTCTGGTAAATCGTACGAACTATCCCAAATTTAATGCTTTGGTGAATGAGAAGATCGGAGCAGTATTCCGCCTCAAGGCTCGATGAAGACAACTTCGTTGCAAGGTTCACATTCTCAGGATGATCATACGAAAGAGGCGAACTCAAAGAAACCTGTATTACACAGTGCACTGTCTGTTTGAGTACTGTCTCCTGTGCTCCCTCTCGCGTGGATTTCGCATGCGTCATCAGATGTAGACTTTTTACCCTTGGTATTTACACCATATATGCGGGGCCGATAGGTGGTTTATCTAAGCACAAGTGCACGATCTTGCTGCAAATATGATCGGCTGTGCATGAATTAATGGATCTTAAGAAAGATAGTTCGCTAATGGGGTTTTATGAACCAAAAGGCAGATTTGCTGCACTGATGATGTAACTAGCGCCACTATCCAAGTAGACGCGACCTTTCTACGAATGCTTGTTGTCGTCACTCCTGACTGACTGAATGACGCGGCTTCTGACTTGAAGTGAGGGTAGTTGTGGGCGAGAGAAGATGGAATCCAGGTGGCTGCTATATTGGCAGCAGATGCACTCACGTCAAAAGGAATTCTAATCAAAAATCGCCTTAGCATGAACCATTGCCACGATTGGTAACAGACACTGGAAATAGCAATAAGTAGTGCCTAAGCAACAGCATTATATCGCTAGCAGACTCCAGCTGCTCATCTGTCCCAACAGTGGCATCTGCAGTCTGCATAAAATCACTGTGATTTTGGGGCAAGCCTCCCAATTTGGACATTTTTCCCTCGCTTGTGGCAACCATCGTCTTCCACGATGCAATGCAAATTTTTTCGTCCTCGCCAACCAGCACGAAGTCACAGGTTCACGTGCATCGAAATATTCTTTTCACAGTGCCTGGAGGAAGTCATGAAAACCGTCTCCGCATTTAGCTGCGATTAATATGTACCAAATCATTTGTGGCTGACAACCCAAAAGCACTTATCAAAAAAGACTGAGATGTTTTTCGCCAATTTACTCAAACGCGGTGCATGCTGACATCGAAGACACCGTTTTCTTACTTTTCTGATGCTGTAAGAGCGTTACGATGGATTTGCAATCCGATGAACAACCCGGACAATTGAAAACCATGTTCAATAAAACATTACACATACTAGTGAATTAAGATTTTGAGCCCGTTCTGCGATTCGTCTAAGATGACCACTTGTTGCGTAAGGCTGTAAATTTAGTTTACGCGCACATCTCTACATATAAAAGTGGTTTTGCTTACGTATTCAATCCTATGCACAATAATATGTAAGCTCATTAAGTGCTTACTATCTATGTTTGTCGAGCCCAATAAGATGCTTTTGAATGACTCCAAATACAATCCATATTTGTAGGCATCCATTTTGCTTGAGACAAAGGCGAGTTACACGTGATATGATGAGTAAGTAGGAGGGCCTACGGGGCCGGTCATCAACCACACATGTGATCACGACGCAGAGGAAAGTCGTCGCGTGTTTGGTCAGACTTTTGAGCAAAACAGTTGGGTTGTTCAAGTTTACCGCATTTAACTCGCTTCTACGTTATGTGTCTCAAGTGATGAGTTCCTGAGCAGCCTTAGATTCTTCTGTAAAGAACGAGAAATCTCTTGTCAAATAAGACGCCTTAATGTACCAGGCATTTCGGAGGACTTTATTTTAATATGCTGAAACAAATGCATTATCATTACTTGGCGGCAGAGATTACAAAACTGTTTTATGAATCTATATAGCATGTAAATTGGACAAACTTATGTGCTATTATTTCAAGTAACCCAAGAGATGAAAGCTGAATTGTGTGAGATCTTGTGTCACATCACGGTAAAATTGAGTAAGCAATCAGGCGGACGCCATGGATCTTTCCTTAACCTTGCAATAGTTGCGGACATGAGTATTCTTAGAACAGCATAGGCATGAGATTGTAAATCACTGAATTTCTCCTGCTTCTTTGCTATGCTCCCAGACTAACGAGTTATGTTCTTCTTAAGTTCAGCTTCCCCTGAAAAAGGAAAGAACTTGCATGTTAGCGATTACAATAAGAAGTGATTCGAAATGCTTAATTTTGGTATCGAAAAGCTGATGACGCAATGCAATTCCGTCAGCATGGAGAAAATAATTACAAAAACCTACGTTTTTTAAGAATATCTAGTAGCTTTTTGATGCCAAGATCAGACGCAACATATTGTTGCTGACTGATTGCGACTACGCATTTTGGATCTGCGCCGTGAATTCTGATCGTGAAGAATGTGAGATACGTCTGGCAAGTTTTGCTTCTCAGCGACTACAGGCGAGTTTATGCATACAATCTGCTGCAGCAAATACATTGGTTATGTGCATAAAGAAACCTCTGCATCGTGTTAGTGAACCCCGCGCTTCACTGTTCAGAAGTTATGCTCGCAGAGATAAAGCTCTTCTTGTGGCATCAGATTGCAAACAATTCAACTTTATAGACGTAAATATTAAAGTTTTATTTATCTCACATTGTAATGGATTGAAGTGATTTTTGGACAGGTTACGTCTCCAACGGCAAAAATAGTGGATGTAATAGATAAGACAATCATTAGCTTGACTGCAGTTAAATCCATCCACTATCCTCCCTTCCACTTGCTCACTTTAAAATGTGTAGTTTGGGTCAGCCATTTCTCACAAACAGCATGACAGCAGGGTTGGCATGCATAATTTACTTGATAATTCGCTGCTCCACAATAGTGCAGGCAACGTCGATAATGGCCTTCGACTTAGTTGTGATAATTGGATGCCAAGCATAAGATTGCTGCTTCTCCTGTCTAGTAAAAGAGTAATTTTGGCTTTTGAAAGAACTGCAATGCCATGTTGGATTCATTCGCAGCATTTGAAAATGCTTGCGCTAACCTTTGAATTGCACCTAAACTACATTTGATTCATAGAGTGCACAGCTGTGAACCCCAGCTGTGGGTAATTATTGCGGAAACGCTAGCCTCACTGCCATATTGCAGACTGTTGATGGACTCAGGGTTCTTCTCTACCATGAACGTCTCTTTTTTGATCTAATGCCTCCTAAACTCACTTGCCAACTAAATGTTGACTTTCGATTTTCGTTATACTGTGGCAGCCGCTTCATTGATTCTATTTACGGGACAGTGTAAGACTAGTTCCTAAAAGGATTGATGCTTTACTATTTAAGCGTTTGTTGATTATTTGGTTTGCCATTGTGTTGGCTAGGGCTACACATTTAGTCGAGCGTCTTTATCATCTGGATTTCCAAAAATACTTGCAAAAGAAATGTTGGCAAATGCCAGGCAACGAAGAAGTGCTTATAAATACGTATCCCACCAAACGAAATTCTCGGCAAAAATGAGCTCCTTAAGTGGATTTTGCAATTCCGTCTTTAGTAAAAGGGTGATAACTCGAGTACCAGCCCTAATTTGCAAGTATTTTGGCGCCACAACTCTGATGCAAATAAAATATGGTTAAATTAGATCTGCTTCATTGACTTCTTTACAAACGACTTAACAACCCATCATCGCCGAACGATGACGATGGGAGGAGACTTCGATTGCGTTACGTTTAGCAACAAGTGGAACTAAAAAGATTATTTGTATGTCGTCCTCAATAACAAGTGTGATGCCATGAATTTTAATTGCAAGTCTGTTTGCTTAAATTATGGCTTGAATCTTTATAGGGTGGTCTACAAGTTGTTAGAAAAAAAGGCAATGGATATGCTTCGAGAGTAACTGTAGATAAAGGCAAATATGCGGGGGGAGAACACTCAGATCCCCCAAAAATAGCACAAAAAATGAAGCATTCGTTGCAAAGTGTCATGCACTAGTTGCATGCGTCCAATAGGTCATATTTATCGAGCTTCAGCGGCAAAACGAATGTATTAGTTGGCGCAAAACTGTACCACGATGAGAAAAAACAGTGGAAAAATCCAAAGGTGGTGCTATCGGTTTTAAAAATTTGCATCAGCTACGCTGCAGCAGTGGGGCAGAGGTGGCGATCGAAGTGGTAATGCAAAGGAATGCAAGGACGAGTTTAAAGAGACGAATGGGGATGGCAGGATAATTTCGCAGCACCAATGAATTCGTAAGGTGATTTTTGCATCAGCAACTTCAGTTGGAACTATTCCAGTCACAACCTGACATCAGTGTAGAAATTCCTCACTTGCTGGCCGATGAGAGGATTCGCAGTACTCTTGATGCATACTAAAACAGCCACAACTCAGGCCGCCGAGTTACAGCTGCTGAAGCTAGTGCACAATAGGCTGTGCGGGGCTATCGTCCCATTCAATATTACTACGTAATAGCATTGGCCTACGCGAGACAATGAATGGCCGCCTTTGAAACATCATCCACCTACTCGCAGAGCATTGTTTTGCCTTCCAATGTGCAGTGGAATTCCCTTTGCCTTATACTACGTCAATATATGGTGCTCGGCGCAGCTCTGAAAACACGTATTTTCCTGTATTTTTTCCAAACGCAAGGAGAGTTTTTATAATAACTGGATTAGGCTGAAGGTTGTTAGTACTTGCGGCGTCAACCACACTACCACTTACTTGGCCTGCCTCAAGATACGGCAGTGTGTTCGAAGGACTTTGGCTTCTATTTGCTTGCACTTTACCATTGTGTGGTAGCTTTGTGTTATTTGCAACCACAAGCACAAGGGCTTTTGGTGGGATATGCAGTAATCTGAAGGTACCAAGCTAGAAGGAAGATAGTGGTAGATTTCTCACCACACTTTCGATAGGGACGGAGAGGTGGGCTGTGCGGGCGTGTGAGGTAGTCTTGCTAAAATAGTTGGGGCAGTTACGTCTTGGCATGAATGAATGTGCAAAACATTCAGTGTTGTTACCAGAGGATCGGCATCAGCTTTTGCCAACTAATTCGCTTTACGGAGCAACTACTTAGCATTGTATGAATTCTCGCGAAGAAGTTCCCTTGACAAAGTAACGGCATTTAGTTTGATTTTGATCGTTTAAGGAAAGTCGGTGGAAGCTCAGCGGTTGCGAGATAGCTTAGTTTCCACAATCTCAGCGGCAGCTACACCAGGAAACGAAGTTTGGCTTAGGTTGAAAGTGCTCTATCTTTGCGTAAACTCCTCCAGACACGCTTGACAGTTATTGGGTAGGTGGAATAACAGTGTGGCACTAACTCTCGTCGGCACATCCGAACAGTTGCAGGGTAGCATGCTACAAATCTGAGTTTAGGGGTTTATTTTTCAGAGGAAACGGGGGTGACACGCATTCCTGAACTAAAAACCGAGGACAGCATTTAAAAGATAGGTTTACAGGCACCACACTATTATGGATCTGTTCAAAGTCAGATCTGTGCAAACGCTCATATTCCTTGCAAAGACCGAATGGCGCTTCTCTGGTGGGATCATTCAAGCACCCGTAATGCATCAGTGAGTTTGCTTAGATGGTGCATTTTGGCAACCATATGCGTGTTCATTGAAGCAGGCAGAGAAACAAAACATGTCAAGGGCATAGCCCTAGGCTGTCTACTGAATTACTTGGGTGGCATATATAATCAATAGTTCACCAGATTGGAACAAGTGGTAAATGTTCCAGTTCTGAGGCATTTTATGGAATCCCATGCGATGAAACTCTGACCGCGTCATTATGACCCTACCAGTTGTCTTGATGCATATATTCGGCAAAGAAACTTTCATGTACACATAGGCCTTCTCCTCTCACTATCTACCCCTTGCATTCCTTTGAGCCCTCTCTTGTTAGCGCTCTGCTTGGAGTTGGCATTAATTATCATTAAGAGAACCAAGAGGTAGCTCAACGCGCAGAATGACGCAAATAAAGTGTTAGTTAAGTAAGAAGTGATTTTTGAGAGTCGATAGATGGATTAAAGTTGCTTCTCCCTAAGGACATATTCACGAACTTTGTTTTGACTCTTACTTAATAGGGATGTCTGCATACATTCAAAAATCATTTTAATTTTTTTGTTTTGTCTCAAGTAGTTCATTTTGCGTTGTTTTTTACATTTCAAAAATAAATTAACCCAATAAAATTGCTTCTCCCTTTGAGTACACCTTCTGGCTTCATTCTCGTGATGCCGTCTTTAAGATTCGGTCTTGTACATGAGATGCGAAACCCTATCTCCTTGTTTGTAAATTGCACTAAACTTTGAAGATTACAAATTTATACATTTTAAAATGCTGGTTTTTAAGTGAGAAAAGATTGGGTTACTTCATGTTTGATCAACTCATGAGCGCTAGAATAACTTAGTTGCATTTTGCAAACATCTCCACTTACCATAGAGCCCGGTATTAATATGATGCAATACCTTTTTACAAAATACAGTTGCACAAACAGTAATAGCTTTTTGGTGAGCCTTAACTTCTCAGAAAATGATTCCATTTAGCAGATGTGAAAGCTGCCATGCCAAGGCATCTTTTTGTTGCCAGCTGATATGTTGCATGCAAGTTGCTAGCATATTTTGAACTTAAAATTTGAACCACATATTTGTGTCTGACGTCGCATCAGTGGATTAAACTGACGAGTTTTTCAGCTAAAAACATAAACAAATGTTATCATACGCAATAAACACATGTATCGTAAAGCTTTATAGGCTCTATAATTTTCAAAGCGTAAATTAACTTAAACTTTTAAAAATTTGCATACCAAATTCTTTTATTTCAAGAGTATTCAAATGGCGACCAGCAGTTTGTAAAACTGAAGAGTAGCTTTTTGAACTCTCAAAAGCATAGCCTATAACTATAAAATAAAGTAAAAGTGCACACAACAACAATCAATTACTCTCCTTTTTATTACAAGTGGAAGCCGCCCTCTAAACAATGACAACGTAAGGATCAGCCAAAGTGAAGTGGAATAAGTTAAACCATGGCACACATGCAGGACGAATTTTAAGCTGGAAAACAGATAACACAAAAAAGGATGTTTGTGGGCAAACCATGGAGAATTTTATTTAAGAAAAATTTGACATCAAGCAATTTCCTGTCTTCGTCCATGCCATTAAAAGTCATGCTGCGATAAACTTCGTTGAGGCTCATGAATGCTGATCGGGACATTCTTTAATCCTATGCTCATATTACTATTCCTTACGAATAATAATACTGGTGTTTGGAAGAATCTTAAATATAAAAAGGGCTCAAAGGTCAAGTTGCAGAGCAGAATTATGGTTTGGAGAGGCTTAAGATCTTGTAAAATCATCTGCGAACTACAAATTCATTGTGATTGTTAACCATTTCCTAGTATGCTGGAGCCAGACTTAGTTTCTGTCTAATGAGTCATGAGCACTTCGGAAAAACGAATATCATTTGAGGGAATTTTATGTGGTCTCGAGCACTTAAAGGGATTGGTGCCAGGCAGCCTTTGCTTAGACAAAAGGTGGCATGGCTTACAAGGATAAAATCCTATCTGATTTATTTCCATTATTAAAGTTAGTTCTTACGGATATTCAGGCGAAGTATTTGCTTCGATTTTTCGAAATAAGCTACGGCTGGCTTTCCTCTTCATTAATTGCACTCTTTTGTCTTACACTTGAAGTGTAATTTGCTTTAAAAGGCTGTAGAATTGAAATTCATGGTTCAATTTTCGTTTTATAAAAAATAGTTATCGTGATGAGATATATAGTAGGCAGACTAGTTAACGTCTGCAAATATGGTCCTGTTTTCGATGTCGTTGACACTGGGTTTGCGCTGATCGATCAGCTCTTTGTTGTAAAATAGTATAAGAACGTCAATGATGTAAAGTATGTTAATGTAAGACATTTGCAGCTAATTGGGTTAATACAATATCGCGGCTGGCTATCCAATGCAATGAAATGCTGAAATTCTGATGTTGCTTCCAAAATCAAGTTGGCTGCCCTTGTCAACGCTGAGTTGGCAAAAGCGAAAAACGGAAATTATTAGGCCCATCACCAGTTTAATGTGCCGTTAGCCACCTTATGAGGAGGTGATAACAGCAGCAAACGAATTTTAACAACCTATGAGCATCCGCAAATTACGTTTCCTAGGTGTTTTTCTCATTTGTAGCAGCAGCTTTTGTTCTTTTGCTATCAAGTTGATATGGTGAGCGATTAGTGACATCAGGCTAACAAGTTTTCCATTCAAAGTCACACTTTTCGAAATCCTGTACCATCTTACACAATTCAAACTAGCACTAACTAAAAGATCGGTCTGATGTCATTATATCGCTTGGCATATTTGGTGCCTACTCAAATAACTATATGCAGGCATTGATCAAAATAGGAAGATTGTGCTAAATGAATTTCCTTTCGTGGTGACAATTGAGCACAAAGCAGGCACGCAGAAAACTAATGTTTAAAAAACATGACACGAGCTCTTCAATATGATCGATGCACGCATTTGGTACAAAAGCTACTTAAACACTTCATTCCAAGGGATTGAGTTGATGGTGTCGAACATCATCTTCAACATAGATTGCAACAAAAGTAAGAAATTAACACATTTCTGGATGTCCGATGATTTGGCTACAGCTTGCAAACAAGTATGAGCAGTGAAAGCAGGAGGAATGATTCACCATGTGAGTTTGCATGCCTGACCGACTGGCAAAGGTGTGCTGACAGACAGGCAGGACAGACGAAGGGCCTTTCGCCCATGGGTTTTCATGTACGAATCCCAAGAATCCAATTGCGAGACAATACATTCTCACAAAGGCTACATTTCCACTGGTGTGAATGACTGTTTATTCATCCGCAGAGAGGCATGGCTATTGTATGCATTCGCATACTCTAAACATTGCCTAATTCTTCGCTCTTCCTCGTCTTCTCACTAGCAATTGTCAAACAGCTAGCTATAGTGTGCGCTATGCTTCTTTTAATGGGCCTACCATTAACATCGTTTTCTGCAAGTCTGGTGGTAGAAAACTTAAATGTATTAAAATGGGAATTCCAGGACTTCTTTTTGTGCCTATGTTTTATATGTTAAACTGAGTTGGTGAATACAGATATGGACACAAATAAAGGTGATTAGAAGTCAACGGAACAAATCCATCGGGTAGAGTTGGTGGATTGCAACAGTGAAAACAAAGGGGTATTGTAGCACCAGAATTGGAAAGTGAATTGCAAGGCCGTGGAAGGGCTCCCATTCGACCGATGGAAGAAGTGGACGATGAGGTTGGAGGAAAGAGGGAAGAAAGAGTAATACGATCTGATACGGGAGACTGTCCGTTGCATCCGCATTCACTTTGTGGTATTAATGATGCATTGATTTGATCTACTGATAGAGTTGAAGAGTTCGGTGTTGCAGAAGGCGATGATGATAATTTTGTCAAAGACAAGCCAAGGGAGGTAGAGTGTCTAGGATCACAATCATGCATAACCTCGTCCTTAGCATTGGAGCTAGATGGCTGTAGAAATACTCGTGCAGTGGATAGTGGTTTTAATAATCCTGCTATAAATAATTCCAAGGAAAATCAGAGAAGTTTGACAATGATTAATAATCCCTTAATCGTCACTAAGTAGCATAAATTTTGATGGAGTACATAGGGAAATGCAGCCTACCGAATCTCATGGTTGGTGATCCTAAGGCTACTATTCGTAAATCAATGTCAGCACTTATGTTGGATGGTCAAATTTCATTGGTCTAAACGCTTATGGCCCATTGGTTAATATTGCGCGATGCATATTTGTAAGCACGACCAAAAATTAAGCACTTCTATGGGAAAACGCTTTCACTTTTTTTGATTAGTCACTCAAATCTTACTTTTGGTGCCCAAGCTTTTCATTACTATGCTTTGCTTTCCTTATGTTCTTAACTTTGTAGGCACTGATAAATACGATTCGTTCTCTTTTTGCATCACTTCATGACCTTGCAATGTATGCTGTGGTCTGATTGCTATAATAAGTAACCTCATCCTCAGTCGTGTATGTGGTGGCAAACTTCGTTAAATATTTACGGTTTATATTGTATTTTTTCGACAAACAACATTCTGGTGCATTTATCTCACGCTAATTACAGGACTCTGGGACATCCATGACATCGATTTCACACAAGATATCAGCTAGGACAAAATTTTGAGCTAGCATAACCCCTGCAGTGCCTGTATTTCTTCTTTTATTTAGAATCCGGTTTGATGTTGACGGTATTAATGCTTCCAAATTTGGACAGAACCCATCTATCCTGATAACCGGTGGTTGGCGAGTCCTTTCAAAGGGAGTGATGGTATCAACGGACAAGAAGACAAAGAAATCAGAGGCGGTGGCGATGGAAGAAGAGAAAGAAGTGGCGGTTAAGGTAAAAAAATAAAAACGGAGTTAGGACCGCATTCGAAAATGAAGCAAAAGAGTCGATCAAAACAGGTTTTGACCATATTCATGCCGCCATATTCGGTGCCTCTCTTGACATTTTCGTAGCTGCTACTACACAAAAAAGAAAAAACACTAAACTGTCAACTACTTACTTTACAAGTGCAAATCAGTCTACTCATCTATTTTTTTATCATAAATGCTCTAAAAGTTCATGTATATGAATTCCCGGGGTTGATCGTCAACACGGTAAGTGCAATGCTCGTTACTGACGATGCGTTAATAAAAGCCTACGTAATTTATCACAGTGCTAACAACCGATTTTAATCCATGCATTCCTGTCGCGTCGTTAGCTAATCAAAACAGTAAAGATGAATTTGCTTGTTTTTCCTAAAGAGGCGCATCCGTTAACAGTAGCAATAATCAAAGTTGAATCAAACAGCGTTGTGATGGTATAATGGATGTTTACCTTCTGGTGTAAATTAGTTTTCCTTCGCTGCTATAAGTGCCTGTAGATGGCTAATCTCAATCAAACCAAGCTGGCTATACATTGCCTCAACAGAATAACTAAAAACAGGCATTTGACTACTAACCAGCCTAATGCAATGTGCACCGGAGTGTGATTGTAACGAAAAAGAAGAAATAAATAAAAAGGCATGTTACGGACTATCTCAAAGTAAATGTTGCTGCGTCAAAGTCACTAATAACGGCGTAACTTAACCAAATATTTTTGTCAGTAACTTCTCCTGCATTAGTTTAAAAAACTACTCACTAACATGAAACTTTAAAATTGGTTCTACTAGGCCTAAGAGGAACAGCCATCGAGATCAAACACATCTTTCTGTTGGTTTTATTCTGTCTAACTAAGCTTAGAATTAATTTTTCAAGTTGACTAAAGAGGATGAGTGAGGCCAGACTTATGAGTACCGTGCTGTTTGTCCAATACAAAACGTGATGAGGTGGAACTACGAACGGTTCAAACTCAATTTCACTTTTTCTAGCCTTTTCTACCATGATTTTGTTGCTAACAAAGAACTGCAAAGCGTGCCAACACAAAGAATTTGTTGCAGTCTAGACAACGGTTTTAATATTCTTTCAGTTGATTTTGACATCAGAAGCGAGTAAAGGGGCCAAAATTAATCATAGCACAGAACTACTCTAAAAACAGTACACAAAACTCACTAAGGTAAAGCAAGATGATGTTCACATTCCCATGGCGCGGCCGTTAAGAATATTTCACCTCAGACTATTAATAATTATACAAAAAAGGCAAAATTATATTTAAATTTATTTTGTGTGTATCTTTGCCACATATCGGAGCCCGTTGGCCTTGCACAGCATCTAGTCACGCACCGGTCCCTCCCAAGACATTTGTCCGCGCTTACAGCATTGACAAATCAGCTTAAAGTTTCTTTATCTCAATCTTGCCTTTCCCTTAAATTGTTATTGCTAAAATCTTAATTGCTGCACCCATTTTTTGAAAAGGTTCTACCGCTTTTAGGAAGTAAGTATGTCGGTTCGATTGGCGTATTCATGATCAAGTAAGGAGTAAGTTAAAAACTCCGACCCTTATCTTTTGTCGTAATTTTGAAAAAAAAGAAATAGTTAGGTGTAGCAAACAACACACAGTAAAAAGCTTAAGCTAAGCAGACGTAGTCAAAATCATTACAAAAGCAAATTTAGACGCGCTGTTTGGGCATTTCACCACCGTCATAAGATAACCATGATCCCAACATGCCTAAAAGTTCTTAGTCTAACTACCATGGTACCGTATAAATTTCAAGCATGTATGTGCATTAAATTAAATATTTTTACGATAGTTGCACACGCATATGGTCTCCATAACATGAACTCTAAGCTAATCGCAATGGCAGCGATCACGCCAAACTTCAGGTTAACGCATGTGTTTCTAATCGCATTTGTAGACCACATTATTATAAAAGTAAAATTTTTAGCACGATTTGCTCCAAGCCTTAAAATTGAGGGTAATTGGCATTTCAAAATTTGTGCATACCAAATTATTAACAACAGCAATTTCAGCTTATTAATGGGTCATTGCAGTTGTAACGACACAAATTGATGAGCTGAATACAATTTAACTTGTGCGGTGGCCAATTTATGGAGTTAAATTTTTACCTGCTGCAACCTCTCTTTGATTAAAAAGATCCAGTTTCATGTGGTGGTTGAGACAGCAACTACGACAATGTCAAAAAAGGCACAAAATGTAGGCGCTACGGAATAAATCTAATCAAGACCTGCTTCTAACTATTATGCACCTCATTTTCAAAAACCATCTTAACATTCTCTTCCCTTTTACCTTTGTTCTTATTTCTGCCTTCTCTTCCGTCACCGCTCTCTCTGGATTCGATACCTTTGTTCGACTGATACAATCACTGCTTATGAGTGGATTTGCCAAAGACCAGTTATCGGGAGGGATGAATTCCATCCAAAGTTAGGAATGATGATAATATCGTCAAAAAACTCGGATTTTAACTTTAAGAGAAATACGTCAGGTGCTCAAATGGTTGTGCTAGTCCAAAATCCAATTCCTTCTAAAATTTGTGCAACTTTAATGTCACGAATGTTTGAAAGTCTTGTGGTTAAGTGCGAAATGAATGGTTATTCGTCGATTAAATACGCCATAAAATGCGAATATACCTCTACACACACCATCGCTGACATAAAAGAAGAGATTGCCTATTTCTGCTATTTAATTCTGTTCAGCGCAAAAATTATGAACTGGTGCACAGTGAGGAGGGATCGTGCTTTCCAATGCCTTTAAGGTAAAGAATTTAAGGCGATCTAGTAAAAGAATGGATAGTGTAGTTACCGCAAGTTAATTTAAAATACCTAAGCAAAGGCATCAAACGGATAAAAAGCGAAACCCTTCAACATTATAAAAGAATATAAAAGTGTTTTCTCATCAAATGTGCAGCACCGCTAAGGCTTAAATGTTGGCCATGCTTACAAGCCTGAATCCCATACTATTGACCAATGCATTATAATAGATTAGACCAATGAAATTGGACCATCCGAAATAAAACTGCTGATATCGACTTACGAATCGTAGATTTAGCTTTGCTAACCATGAAATTCGGTAAGTTGCATTTCTATGTGCACTTTAACAGCATTTATGCTACTATTGTGGCCATCAAGAAGGGATTTATAAGAACCTTCGTACCCTCATTATTAAGATATTTTCTAGCAATAATGTTAGACTTCTTCCGTTTTTCTTAGACTTTTCCATAGCGGGAATACTTAAATCATCACCCACTGTGCCAGTATTACCACAGCTATCCAGCCCTAATGCCAAGGACGAGGCTAGGTATGGTTGTGATCCTGCACACTCCTGCTACCTTGACTTGTCTGCTGCGCACTTACCAATATCGCCTACCGCAACATTAAATTCGCCTTCTTCTTCAGTAAAACTAATCAATGCATTACCGACATCACAAAGTGAGTGTAGATGCAATGGGCAGATAACAATATCAGATTATACCAAGCTATCTTCTTCCTTTCTACTGACCTCCTCGCCAACTTCCTTGTTTGTTCAAATGGAAACGCTTCCCCAGCATTGTAACCCACTTATCAATTCTGTTGCTTCGATACCTTATTATCTTCACCGCTACCATCCACCAACGCTACCAAGTGGAACTAGTCGGATGACGTCCAATCACCCTTATTGGTGCCCCCACTTTTATTCATCAACTTCATTTAACATACGAAACACAAACACAACATCAAGTCCTGTTAAGCCCGCTGTTAGTGCTTTAAACTTTTTTACTACTGGAGTCGTAGAAAGCAATATCGATAATAATGCAAATAAGAGTGGCATGGTTGATAATAGGGCAAACTTTTTGACAATTTACAATGAAATGAGCAAGAAAGAGCAAAGGATTTGGCGATGCCTAGAGTGTGAGAAGACATACAGCAGTTCTGCCTCCCTGCGAATGCATAAACAAAGCCACTCACGTCCATGGAAATGCCGCGATTGTGACAAGACATTCTCGCGCAAGTGGATTCTTGTGGTTCACGAGCGGAAGCACACGGGCGAAAGGCCCTTCGTCTGTCCTGTCTGCCAACATGCCTTGGTCCTTCGGTCGGGCATGCGAAGGCACATGCAGACACACAGAGTGGTAAAACGCTATGTCTATTCTCATTGTTTATAATTGTTTTCGAGCTGTAGCCAAATCTTTAAACAACCAGGAAAGTATCAATTCTGCGCTCTTGCTGCAACTTTTGCTGAGGATGGTACTCTCATCCCCTAAATTGTTAGCACAGTATGCAGCCTCGACATAAGCAACTGAACCCCTTGGGATGAAGCGTTGGAGTTGCTTTTACACCAAATATGTGCTTCGATCATATCAAAGAGTTTACATCATATTTCTAATGTAACCGCTTTGCCCGTGCCCATATTTTGCGTACTTGTCAAAATAAAAGTGAAACACATTTAACACAATCTTTTCACATATCAATTTGATCAATGCTGCCGGTCCTTTGGGATGTTTGACTGGATGATTCGATAGTGAAGTCCTTTCATCAGAGTTATTTCTATGCTGACTTAAAGTCTAAGACATAAGGGGTGTTTTGAACTGTGCAAGATGGTACAAGATTTTAAAAGTTTGATTTTGAATGGGAAAATAGTAGGCGTCATGTCGAAAGTCACTCGCTGTATTGAGTAGATCGTAGGGGGGCAAAAGTAGTTGCTTCAAATAAACAAAACACACAGAACACGAATTTTGTGTTTGAATGTATTGCACGGAGTAAAATTAAGTTTTAAGGTAATCAATGGTCAATAAATTCGTTGGCTTGTGTTACTACTTTTTATAATGCGATCAACAACACATCAATCCAGTGGCAGGCTTAATAACTTCCATTTTTCGGTTTTGATAACTTAGTATTGACAAGGACCACCAGTTTTGAAGTGTAAACAACAGCCGACCTTCTGTCATTCTATTGAGTTAAACTGCCAGCCGCGATGCTATGATAGCGCAATTAACTAAGAACTTTCCTTCATTAAGCTACTTTGCAACACCGATCCTCTTATCTTATTTCGCTATAGAGATTTGCTCAACTAGACGAAAATGTGATTGGTCAACTCCCAGGTAAGACCACTCCTCGCTTTGTCCACCATGCTTGCTACACACCATTGCCTTATGTGAAATTATATTTTACATAAAGTTTTGTAACCGCCAAGCACCCGGCTATCCATGCTTCTCCCAAAATCCGTATGGGTAAATTTATCAGCTCTAAACATGCGTACACATGGAAAAGGAAAAAATAGTAATGGAAAACCTTAAATATTCAAATCGTTCATTGTAACTTGTATTTTGAATTCAGGTGGGAGGATCCAAGTCCGTTGACGTAAGCATGACAAAGTCCTCACTCTACAAAAGCAATTTGCCAAATGGAACTAAATCCAAATGCTTCTCACACTTCAGAGAAAGTCTGGCTTTGCTCCATTTTGTATTTTATCACAAGTTTTAAATCTTGTCTGCTAATTTGATTGTAACGATGCAGTTTACATTATTCCCATGCATATTTGTCTAACGATATTCCCATAATTTACTAACATTTCAATGCTTGGACCACATTGCTTCCAGGTCCTTCACATTTTTGTACCGAATCCTGTAAGGAATGTAGTTATTCGCGAGATGTAAAAAATTGCTCTAGTGCCAAAGAGTTGGCGAAATGTGGTGCAGCTAAATATTTTGCTTTGATTCTTTTAAAAATAGATCAATTTAAAACATAGAACACCTGCAATTTTTGAGATGCCTTACAATTTATTAAAAAGGAGAACAGGTTTCGCATTCCTTGCGCAAGATTAACTTACAAAGATGATGATGTAATGATAAAGGCAGAAAATGCACTTAACGAAGAGAAGCAATTATAATGAGTAAGGTCAGTAATGACTTTCAGAATTGGCAATGCGAAATAGACTATATGAGCCAAGGTGAAAGAAAGTAAGATGGTCATCTATGGTAAGCGCAGGGATCCCTATTACTTAGAAGTCAAAATGACTTCTGCACGTGTGCTCACAGACAGGTGTAACTGTGATGCTTCCTTAGACACTCTAACTTTACTTCTTACTAAGCCAATGCTTAGTTTGCACCATTGTGTGTGTTGAGCACTTTTAAAGTTCTACTATTGATAGTGATAAATGCTAAGTAAAGGTGGAGGCACTGATGATGTAACTAGCGCCACTATCCAAGTAGACGCGACCTTTCTACGAATGCTTGTTGTCGTCACTCCTGACTGACTGAATGACGCGGCTTCTGACTTGAAGTGAGGGTAGTTGTGGGCGAGAGAAGATGGAATCCAGGTGGCTGCTATATTGGCAGCAGATGCACTCACGTCAAAAGGAATTCTAATCAAAAATCGCCTTAGCATGAACCATTGCCACGATTGGTAACAGACACTGGAAATAGCAATAAGTAGTGCCTAAGCAACAGCATTATATCGCTAGCAGACTCCAGCTGCTCATCTGTCCCAACAGTGGCATCTGCAGTCTGCATAAAATCACTGTGATTTTGGGGCAAGCCTCCCAATTTGGACATTTTTCCCTCGCTTGTGGCAACCATCGTCTTCCACGATGCAATGCAAATTTTTTCGTCCTCGCCAACCAGCACGAAGTCACAGGTTCACGTGCATCGAAATATTCTTTTCACAGTGCCTGGAGGAAGTCATGAAAACCGTCTCCGCATTTAGCTGCGATTAATATGTACCAAATCATTTGTGGCTGACAACCCAAAAGCACTTATCAAAAAAGACTGAGATGTTTTTCGCCAATTTACTCAAACGCGGTGCATGCTGACATCGAAGACACCGTTTTCTTACTTTTCTGATGCTGTAAGAGCGTTACGATGGATTTGCAATCCGATGAACAACCCGGACAATTGAAAACCATGTTCAATAAAACATTACACATACTAGTGAATTAAGATTTTGAGCCCGTTCTGCGATTCGTCTAAGATGACCACTTGTTGCGTAAGGCTGTAAATTTAGTTTACGCGCACATCTCTACATATAAAAGTGGTTTTGCTTACGTATTCAATCCTATGCACAATAATATGTAAGCTCATTAAGTGCTTACTATCTATGTTTGTCGAGCCCAATAAGATGCTTTTGAATGACTCCAAATACAATCCATATTTGTAGGCATCCATTTTGCTTGAGACAAAGGCGAGTTACACGTGATATGATGAGTAAGTAGGAGGGCCTACGGGGCCGGTCATCAACCACACATGTGATCACGACGCAGAGGAAAGTCGTCGCGTGTTTGGTCAGACTTTTGAGCAAAACAGTTGGGTTGTTCAAGTTTACCGCATTTAACTCGCTTCTACGTTATGTGTCTCAAGTGATGAGTTCCTGAGCAGCCTTAGATTCTTCTGTAAAGAACGAGAAATCTCTTGTCAAATAAGACGCCTTAATGTACCAGGCATTTCGGAGGACTTTATTTTAATATGCTGAAACAAATGCATTATCATTACTTGGCGGCAGAGATTACAAAACTGTTTTATGAATCTATATAGCATGTAAATTGGACAAACTTATGTGCTATTATTTCAAGTAACCCAAGAGATGAAAGCTGAATTGTGTGAGATCTTGTGTCACATCACGGTAAAATTGAGTAAGCAATCAGGCGGACGCCATGGATCTTTCCTTAACCTTGCAATAGTTGCGGACATGAGTATTCTTAGAACAGCATAGGCATGAGATTGTAAATCACTGAATTTCTCCTGCTTCTTTGCTATGCTCCCAGACTAACGAGTTATGTTCTTCTTAAGTTCAGCTTCCCCTGAAAAAGGAAAGAACTTGCATGTTAGCGATTACAATAAGAAGTGATTCGAAATGCTTAATTTTGGTATCGAAAAGCTGATGACGCAATGCAATTCCGTCAGCATGGAGAAAATAATTACAAAAACCTACGTTTTTTAAGAATATCTAGTAGCTTTTTGATGCCAAGATCAGACGCAACATATTGTTGCTGACTGATTGCGACTACGCATTTTGGATCTGCGCCGTGAATTCTGATCGTGAAGAATGTGAGATACGTCTGGCAAGTTTTGCTTCTCAGCGACTACAGGCGAGTTTATGCATACAATCTGCTGCAGCAAATACATTGGTTATGTGCATAAAGAAACCTCTGCATCGTGTTAGTGAACCCCGCGCTTCACTGTTCAGAAGTTATGCTCGCAGAGATAAAGCTCTTCTTGTGGCATCAGATTGCAAACAATTCAACTTTATAGACGTAAATATTAAAGTTTTATTTATCTCACATTGTAATGGATTGAAGTGATTTTTGGACAGGTTACGTCTCCAACGGCAAAAATAGTGGATGTAATAGATAAGACAATCATTAGCTTGACTGCAGTTAAATCCATCCACTATCCTCCCTTCCACTTGCTCACTTTAAAATGTGTAGTTTGGGTCAGCCATTTCTCACAAACAGCATGACAGCAGGGTTGGCATGCATAATTTACTTGATAATTCGCTGCTCCACAATAGTGCAGGCAACGTCGATAATGGCCTTCGACTTAGTTGTGATAATTGGATGCCAAGCATAAGATTGCTGCTTCTCCTGTCTAGTAAAAGAGTAATTTTGGCTTTTGAAAGAACTGCAATGCCATGTTGGATTCATTCGCAGCATTTGAAAATGCTTGCGCTAACCTTTGAATTGCACCTAAACTACATTTGATTCATAGAGTGCACAGCTGTGAACCCCAGCTGTGGGTAATTATTGCGGAAACGCTAGCCTCACTGCCATATTGCAGACTGTTGATGGACTCAGGGTTCTTCTCTACCATGAACGTCTCTTTTTTGATCTAATGCCTCCTAAACTCACTTGCCAACTAAATGTTGACTTTCGATTTTCGTTATACTGTGGCAGCCGCTTCATTGATTCTATTTACGGGACAGTGTAAGACTAGTTCCTAAAAGGATTGATGCTTTACTATTTAAGCGTTTGTTGATTATTTGGTTTGCCATTGTGTTGGCTAGGGCTACACATTTAGTCGAGCGTCTTTATCATCTGGATTTCCAAAAATACTTGCAAAAGAAATGTTGGCAAATGCCAGGCAACGAAGAAGTGCTTATAAATACGTATCCCACCAAACGAAATTCTCGGCAAAAATGAGCTCCTTAAGTGGATTTTGCAATTCCGTCTTTAGTAAAAGGGTGATAACTCGAGTACCAGCCCTAATTTGCAAGTATTTTGGCGCCACAACTCTGATGCAAATAAAATATGGTTAAATTAGATCTGCTTCATTGACTTCTTTACAAACGACTTAACAACCCATCATCGCCGAACGATGACGATGGGAGGAGACTTCGATTGCGTTACGTTTAGCAACAAGTGGAACTAAAAAGATTATTTGTATGTCGTCCTCAATAACAAGTGTGATGCCATGAATTTTAATTGCAAGTCTGTTTGCTTAAATTATGGCTTGAATCTTTATAGGGTGGTCTACAAGTTGTTAGAAAAAAAGGCAATGGATATGCTTCGAGAGTAACTGTAGATAAAGGCAAATATGCGGGGGGAGAACACTCAGATCCCCCAAAAATAGCACAAAAAATGAAGCATTCGTTGCAAAGTGTCATGCACTAGTTGCATGCGTCCAATAGGTCATATTTATCGAGCTTCAGCGGCAAAACGAATGTATTAGTTGGCGCAAAACTGTACCACGATGAGAAAAAACAGTGGAAAAATCCAAAGGTGGTGCTATCGGTTTTAAAAATTTGCATCAGCTACGCTGCAGCAGTGGGGCAGAGGTGGCGATCGAAGTGGTAATGCAAAGGAATGCAAGGACGAGTTTAAAGAGACGAATGGGGATGGCAGGATAATTTCGCAGCACCAATGAATTCGTAAGGTGATTTTTGCATCAGCAACTTCAGTTGGAACTATTCCAGTCACAACCTGACATCAGTGTAGAAATTCCTCACTTGCTGGGCCGATGAGAGGATTCGCAGTACTCTTGATGCATGCTAAAACAGCCACAACTCAGGCCGCCGAGTTACAGCTGCTGAAGCTAGTGCACAATAGGCTGTGCGGGGCTATCGTCCCATTCAATATTACTACGTAATAGCATTGGCCTACGCGAGACAATGAATGGCCGCCTTTGAAACATCATCCACCTACTCGCAGAGCATTGTTTTGCCTTCCAATGTGCAGTGGAATTCCCTTTGCCTTATACTACGTCAATATATGGTGCTCGGCGCAGCTCTGAAAACACGTATTTTCCTGTATTTTTTCCAAACGCAAGGAGAGTTTTTATAATAACTGGATTAGGCTGAAGGTTGTTAGTACTTGCGGCGTCAACCACACTACCAAGACGTAACTGCCCCAACTATTTTAGCAAGACTACCTCACACGCCCGCACAGCCCACCTCTCCGTCCCTATCGAAAGTGTGGTGAGAAATCTACCACTATCTTCCTTCTAGCTTGGTACCTTCAGATTACTGCATATCCCACCAAAAGCCCTTGTGCTTGTGGTTGCAAATAACACAAAGCTACCACACAATGGTAAAGTGCAAGCAAATAGAAGCCAAAGTCCTTCGAACACACTGCCGTATCTTGAGGCAGGCCAAGTAAGTGGTAGTGTGGTTGACGCCGCAAGTACTAACAACCTTCAGCCTAATCCAGTTATTATAAAAACTCTCCTTGCGTTTGGAAAAAATACAGGAAAATACGTGTTTTCAGAGCTGCGCCGAGCACCATATATTGACGTAGTATAAGGCAAAGGGAATTCCACTGCACATTGGAAGGCAAAACAATGCTCTGCGAGTAGGTGGATGATGTTTCAAAGGCGGCCATTCATTGTCTCGCGTAGGCCAATGCTATTACGTAGTAATATTGAATGGGACGATAGCCCCGCACAGCCTATTGTGCACTAGCTTCAGCAGCTGTAACTCGGCGGCCTGAGTTGTGGCTGTTTTAGTATGCATCAAGAGTACTGCGAATCCTCTCACCGGTCCAGCAAGTGAGGAATTTCTACACTGATGTCAGGTTGTGACTGGAATAGTTCCAACTGAAGTTGCTGATGCAAAAATCACCTTACGAATTCATTGGTGCTGCGAAATTATCCTGCCATCCCCATTCGTCTCTTTAAACTCGTCCTTGCATTCCTTTGCATTACCACTTCGATCGCCACCTCTGCCCCACTGCTGCAGCGTAGCTGATGCAAATTTTTAAAACCGATAGCACCACCTTTGGATTTTTCCACTGTTTTTTCTCATCGTGGTACAGTTTTGCGCCAACTAATACATTCGTTTTGCCGCTGAAGCTCGATAAATATGACCTATTGGACGCATGCAACTAGTGCATGACACTTTGCAACGAATGCTTCATTTTTTGTGCTATTTTTGGGGGATCTGAGTGTTCTCCCCCCGCATATTTGCCTTTATCTACAGTTACTCTCGAAGCATATCCATTGCCTTTTTTTCTAACAACTTGTAGACCACCCTATAAAGATTCAAGCCATAATTTAAGCAAACAGACTTGCAATTAAAATTCATGGCATCACACTTGTTATTGAGGACGACATACAAATAATCTTTTTAGTTCCACTTGTTGCTAAACGTAACGCAATCGAAGTCTCCTCCCATCGTCATCGTTCGGCGATGATGGGTTGTTAAGTCGTTTGTAAAGAAGTCAATGAAGCAGATCTAATTTAACCATATTTTATTTGCATCAGAGTTGTGGCGCCAAAATACTTGCAAATTAGGGCTGGTACTCGAGTTATCACCCTTTTACTAAAGACGGAATTGCAAAATCCACTTAAGGAGCTCATTTTTGCCGAGAATTTCGTTTGGTGGGATACGTATTTATAAGCACTTCTTCGTTGCCTGGCATTTGCCAACATTTCTTTTGCAAGTATTTTTGGAAATCCAGATGATAAAGACGCTCGACTAAATGTGTAGCCCTAGCCAACACAATGGCAAACCAAATAATCAACAAACGCTTAAATAGTAAAGCATCAATCCTTTTAGGAACTAGTCTTACACTGTCCCGTAAATAGAATCAATGAAGCGGCTGCCACAGTATAACGAAAATCGAAAGTCAACATTTAGTTGGCAAGTGAGTTTAGGAGGCATTAGATCAAAAAAGAGACGTTCATGGTAGAGAAGAACCCTGAGTCCATCAACAGTCTGCAATATGGCAGTGAGGCTAGCGTTTCCGCAATAATTACCCACAGCTGGGGTTCACAGCTGTGCACTCTATGAATCAAATGTAGTTTAGGTGCAATTCAAAGGTTAGCGCAAGCATTTTCAAATGCTGCGAATGAATCCAACATGGCATTGCAGTTCTTTCAAAAGCCAAAATTACTCTTTTACTAGACAGGAGAAGCAGCAATCTTATGCTTGGCATCCAATTATCACAACTAAGTCGAAGGCCATTATCGACGTTGCCTGCACTATTGTGGAGCAGCGAATTATCAAGTAAATTATGCATGCCAACCCTGCTGTCATGCTGTTTGTGAGAAATGGCTGACCCAAACTACACATTTTAAAGTGAGCAAGTGGAAGGGAGGATAGTGGATGGATTTAACTGCAGTCAAGCTAATGATTGTCTTATCTATTACATCCACTATTTTTGCCGTTGGAGACGTAACCTGTCCAAAAATCACTTCAATCCATTACAATGTGAGATAAATAAAACTTTAATATTTACGTCTATAAAGTTGAATTGTTTGCAATCTGATGCCACAAGAAGAGCTTTATCTCTGCGAGCATAACTTCTGAACAGTGAAGCGCGGGGTTCACTAACACGATGCAGAGGTTTCTTTATGCACATAACCAATGTATTTGCTGCAGCAGATTGTATGCATAAACTCGCCTGTAGTCGCTGAGAAGCAAAACTTGCCAGACGTATCTCACATTCTTCACGATCAGAATTCACGGCGCAGATCCAAAATGCGTAGTCGCAATCAGTCAGCAACAATATGTTGCGTCTGATCTTGGCATCAAAAAGCTACTAGATATTCTTAAAAAACGTAGGTTTTTGTAATTATTTTCTCCATGCTGACGGAATTGCATTGCGTCATCAGCTTTTCGATACCAAAATTAAGCATTTCGAATCACTTCTTATTGTAATCGCTAACATGCAAGTTCTTTCCTTTTTCAGGGGAAGCTGAACTTAAGAAGAACATAACTCGTTAGTCTGGGAGCATAGCAAAGAAGCAGGAGAAATTCAGTGATTTACAATCTCATGCCTATGCTGTTCTAAGAATACTCATGTCCGCAACTATTGCAAGGTTAAGGAAAGATCCATGGCGTCCGCCTGATTGCTTACTCAATTTTACCGTGATGTGACACAAGATCTCACACAATTCAGCTTTCATCTCTTGGGTTACTTGAAATAATAGCACATAAGTTTGTCCAATTTACATGCTATATAGATTCATAAAACAGTTTTGTAATCTCTGCCGCCAAGTAATGATAATGCATTTGTTTCAGCATATTAAAATAAAGTCCTCCGAAATGCCTGGTACATTAAGGCGTCTTATTTGACAAGAGATTTCTCGTTCTTTACAGAAGAATCTAAGGCTGCTCAGGAACTCATCACTTGAGACACATAACGTAGAAGCGAGTTAAATGCGGTAAACTTGAACAACCCAACTGTTTTGCTCAAAAGTCTGACCAAACACGCGACGACTTTCCTCTGCGTCGTGATCACATGTGTGGTTGATGACCGGCCCCGTAGGCCCTCCTACTTACTCATCATATCACGTGTAACTCGCCTTTGTCTCAAGCAAAATGGATGCCTACAAATATGGATTGTATTTGGAGTCATTCAAAAGCATCTTATTGGGCTCGACAAACATAGATAGTAAGCACTTAATGAGCTTACATATTATTGTGCATAGGATTGAATACGTAAGCAAAACCACTTTTATATGTAGAGATGTGCGCGTAAACTAAATTTACAGCCTTACGCAACAAGTGGTCATCTTAGACGAATCGCAGAACGGGCTCAAAATCTTAATTCACTAGTATGTGTAATGTTTTATTGAACATGGTTTTCAATTGTCCGGGTTGTTCATCGGATTGCAAATCCATCGTAACGCTCTTACAGCATCAGAAAAGTAAGAAAACGGTGTCTTCGATGTCAGCATGCACCGCGTTTGAGTAAATTGGCGAAAAACATCTCAGTCTTTTTTGATAAGTGCTTTTGGGTTGTCAGCCACAAATGATTTGGTACATATTAATCGCAGCTAAATGCGGAGACGGTTTTCATGACTTCCTCCAGGCACTGTGAAAAGAATATTTCGATGCACGTGAACCTGTGACTTCGTGCTGGTTGGCGAGGACGAAAAAATTTGCATTGCATCGTGGAAGACGATGGTTGCCACAAGCGAGGGAAAAATGTCCAAATTGGGAGGCTTGCCCCAAAATCACAGTGATTTTATGCAGACTGCAGATGCCACTGTTGGGACAGATGAGCAGCTGGAGTCTGCTAGCGATATAATGCTGTTGCTTAGGCACTACTTATTGCTATTTCCAGTGTCTGTTACCAATCGTGGCAATGGTTCATGCTAAGGCGATTTTTGATTAGAATTCCTTTTGACGTGAGTGCATCTGCTGCCAATATAGCAGCCACCTGGATTCCATCTTCTCTCGCCCACAACTACCCTCACTTCAAGTCAGAAGCCGCGTCATTCAGTCAGTCAGGAGTGACGACAACAAGCATTCGTAGAAAGGTCGCGTCTACTTGGATAGTGGCGCTAGTTACATCATCAGTGCAGCAAATCTGCCTTTTGGTTCATAAAACCCCATTAGCGAACTATCTTTCTTAAGATCCATTAATTCATGCACAGCCGATCATATTTGCAGCAAGATCGTGCACTTGTGCTTAGATAAACCACCTATCGGCCCCGCATATATGGTGTAAATACCAAGGGTAAAAAGTCTACATCTGATGACGCATGCGAAATCCACGCGAGAGGGAGCACAGGAGACAGTACTCAAACAGACAGTGCACTGTGTAATACAGGTTTCTTTGAGTTCGCCTCTTTCGTATGATCATCCTGAGAATGTGAACCTTGCAACGAAGTTGTCTTCATCGAGCCTTGAGGCGGAATACTGCTCCGATCTTCTCATTCACCAAAGCATTAAATTTGGGATAGTTCGTACGATTTACCAGAGCTATGGCTGAAAAGCAGAGCACATGGTAATTTCTACCAGAGATTAATAGGCGCAAACTCACTAATATGTGTCCTGATAAAATGCTGAAAGTGCAGAACAAAGTTGGCGAATGGGTCGGAACATAGGCCGCATGCATTGTGATTCGAAACTATTTTTGAGGTAAAAGTGTCTTTGTTACCTCTAGCACATGGTAATATAAGAGAAGAACGGTGGGGATCTTATAAGTTCTCTCACCTATTTGATGACGTAAGAGCATCCGAAATGTTGGATAAAACGTGTGGCACAGCGAACAAAACATATTCGATTTTTCTATTACATATCAAACACATAAAATGAGATGCAAAAGCTGCTGAGTCATCATGTCGAATGCATCACAAGTCTCCATTGATGAATGTTCACAAAATCACAATGAACGCAATGCAAATTTAGCCATATAGCTACTTGGATGGTCACAATGTGTGCTCAATTTGCAGAATTCCTCTTCAATGAAACAACTGGATTGTCGTTTGGAGATGTGAAAATTGGGTTGGGCAATCCGCGTGCTCAGCCTGTAGCCTTATTATGTGAAAGTTTAATTTCAAGTGGCCAAATGGAGAATATTAAGGTAGGTTTAAACGTATTTGAGGGTAAAATTCTGCAGCATAGCTAGCAAACATTCAACATTAAGTGTAACATTGATAAATCCTGCCTTTTCATAGCCTCATCGTATATTAAGGCCTCAACTTTGAGTATATTCAAGCATTCCCTTGCAGAATTAGATGCTTTATTATCCGCAACATACTATGACACATTTTCCAACTATGGTGAGCTATTTCCTAGACTCTCTTTGAAAAAGGATCCAAGTTTCCACGTAGACCATTGGATCGTCAATTGGGTCACGCCTCGCTGACCTCTGACTCATCTATCTCTCTGCCGCAGTGCCCTCACATTCTACTGTGCCGCCTTCGTAACACGCGGATTTTCGTAGGTATTATTATTCTGTGTACTACGTTAGTCGTGATTCAAAATGTGCGGTGGACAAAAATGTGGAGTCGCAGCATTCTAATAGACAGCTTGGATCACCAGTAGATGTGCATCTGTGCGAATCTAGGGCAAATTTTTTTAGTAAGTGCTATAATCTGGGCACCAACGCTACCACGCATGTTTATGCGATGATGTTGACATTGTATTCAGTAGATCTAGCAATGAATGCGCCGATGTCGACTTGCAATGCTTGGCTATGTCAGCGCATAAAATGTTTAGTGGCGAGAGCAACATTGCTGCATCGCAGAGTAATGGAGTCCAGCAATTACAAGCCTTTATGAAGTTAAGCTTAAGTTAGTGTACTTGCATCTTCGTTGTTAATGTTAATTGTAATGCACAATGGGCTTATCAATGTGAAATATTTTTTAATCATGCCATACACATCAAGGAACTTACAATGCTAGTTAAGGTGGAATAGGATGAGCGACAATCCCTTAAAAGCAGGGGAATAACAGTTGATCAAACAGCTGTGGATTGGTCGGTGAACCAGAAATTTGGTCCTGTAGGGGACTAAATGGATGGGTGGTCAAGGACTTGAAAAGTAGAAATACGGGCTAATTGATTAACAAGTAAGCGTGTGGCGGATGGGTTTGCAGCGGAGCAAACAAGGTGCCCAATAATCAACTATCGATTTCAACGCCAACTTGCTCAGTGCAATAAGGATTGATGATTTTATATGAAATGCACCTTTTGTGCTTTCTTCGCAAGTTTGATCGTGACTGTGCACTTTAGCAAAATGGGACTGGCCCTCCCACATTAACACTAGGATGAAATCCGGGCTAAACAATGTTACAGATACAGCTGAAAGTCATGCTCTTATCGAAATGCAGCATTTAAGGGCCCATTTAGATCACAAACATCATCGATGCAATTATGCTCGCGCGTCAGGTGTGCGTTTCCACAATGACAAAAGATGCTATCAATGGGTAGGAAAATCATAGTCACGGACTCATTTTCTATGTTACCAGTCTGTACATCTAATGCACATGGTTTCAGCATTGTTGGCAAAGGAAACTACGCGTTGACAAGTTGCAGATTCTCCTACACTTTAAGCCCCTGCTTCAGTGAGAGCAGAGACATTGCGTTTGATCCCGCTGCTAGGCTTTTGGAAATTAGGTGAAGAGCAGAAGAAGAAATGAAATTGAGACACGCAACGACACTCTGTTCAAGCAACAAGTGAGGTGCTTATGGCTTAAGAAAACACCCTAATCTCTTCTCACTTGTTTATTAATGTGGCATACAGTCATTGACTAACATAGTGCATAATTGATGATTTGATGTCCTTGAGCCCACCTTCTCCCTTGCTGTTATGCAAGGTCTGACTCCTGCAGTGCAAGTCACCCAGTTGCTGCAGAGGTCAGCGCAGTAGCTTGCCTCAAACAGAAATGACCATTACCTGCTCTCTCTTAGCTGAAAATGCCAGAGAATGGAAGCCGCCATCTGTTGCGCAAATAGATTGTAGCTTTGTCTTCTCTTTCAGGACCCGAAAATGTCCTTCATCTTTGGTTACCCCTCCGTCAGCATTCACATGCCGCTGCAAAAGAAAAGGCGCACAATTTAGAGGAAGACAATAAGAGTTCCACTCCTGCATGGTTTGCAAACTTCGGTTGACCTTGGCCTCACACCATGCCACGACAAACTTCAAAAACAGTCAGTGACTGAAGCGTTACCACTAAAGACGCCTTAGTTGGGCAATGCCGGCCCACTCTCCTCCTCATACGCAATGTGCAGCTCCTGAACCAAAGACATCGTTCGCATTAGCACTTGGTGCGCAGTGAACAAGCCAACTTAGGTAAGGGCAAGTGAACTTTTTTTTCCTCTTCCCACCTGGTGTAAGGCTCCGCAGTGGATTGCAAATAGCTTTCTTGGACAAGTTACTCAGGGGCAGAAAGTAACCTCAAATGCAGAGAAGAAGGCCACCGAATAGCCACATAGCTTGAACATTGAAGCAGTGCTGGAGAACCCATTAACAATCTTTTACTTAGCGCAGTGAACTGCAAGCAATCGGTTCCAAATCTGGCTGCTGACCACTATGCCACCACCGACCGCATCTCTTTAAAATGGTGCCACTCAGTATCCTTACCATAATCGCAGTTGAAGTTTCAAACAATGAACACTGGCCACGCACTGCCTTTATTAACATCTAATGCTTTTGGGTTCCGACGAATTCTTAAATTTCCTTCGCAACAAGCGCGCTTACACAAGTGCATATCATCGACACTTGTTCTAAATCATCAACCTTTATAAATCTCCTCTTTTGCATCATCTAGTTGTTCGCGCAGAACTGGTTAATCAGTATAGCACAAGGGCTTTATGTCTCAATGTGTGAACACTCAAAATGATCTTTACCAAGAAATAGGTTTCCTTGAAAGCAGTCCCAAACGATGCTTTATGGTCTCGTCTGCAATGCACTGCATGTCCGCAAGCTCACTCTGGAGTATGGAGTAGCCATTAACATAAGAACGTGGAATTCTATGCAATGCCACTGTTGCGCTGAAAAGAGCAAATAACCATTTTACGTGTTAGCACCTATCGAAGGGTAGAAATTGCACCGACTGGGCATCACCTTTGGTGAAACGTTGCAGCCACTAACCGACTTTCCTAGTTGCGAATGATTTGTAGTTCAGAAGCTCTATTCTGCTGCTTTCATAATCGAGAGCCATCTTATTACGGGCGAACGAATTTCGCGTGTGAAATGCTTGATACTGATGAATTTAGTAACCTATGCCAGTAAAATTCCGAAAGATGCAGAGCATTTCATTGTGCACAGTAGTGGAACTGACAAAGGGGAGGCCGTTGCTTCAATCACTTGAAGAAGTTCTGTTAGTGTACTTCGGGAAGTAGAATGCAATGCATGTTTTACCTACCTGTTGGTCCTACGTTAGCCCTGATCGGACTAGGTTGCAAAACTAAAACCCGGCACCTAGCTTTCTGTCGTACGTCTTCAATTTGTAGGCGACAGGCCTGGAGGAGGAAATGGATTGAACGTCACCCCACCATCTAGCAACTGGCAACACATCCCATAGATCTCTAGTTCAGGCGCACACTAAAGCACATACAATGACTTATGACGCGACCTCTGCAGACTTTTGCAATGGGACAAGTTCAAATGGAAAGAACGTGGTAACTTGGCCCCAATCAGATTGCTGCTGAAGACTAGCTGTATAGAAAGACATTTTTAGAATAGGCTATCATTTTTACAACGGAACGAAGAAGAAAGTAAGGCGCAGTAAGCTTAAAACAAGTGTCTGTGCTGCTCAAAGTCTTGGTCAAGCACGTGACCACTGCTCCTCTGCGTTTTAGTCGCATGTTTGGTTGAGGACAGATCCAGGAAGTCGCCTTACATACTCACTTATCTCGCCGTTAGCTCAGTGGCAAAATCTGACGCAACTCGCCTCTCTCCTTACTAAAATGGATGTCCGCGTGTGTAGGTTGTGCAGGAGGTCATTCCGAGGCCTCATCTTACACCTTGCACACTTGGAACTCGCGCATCGCGGTAGGGATGCCTAGATTTTAGGATGCACCTTTAGGTGCACATGCATCATTGTGTAGATGAATTAGTGAATAAGTAAAGTCGTACACTTGTGTACAGATATTTGCTTTTATTCAGAAAGTCGATGAAATGTCTTGAATGCAATGGTTCTCGTTGTAACTTAAATGGTGAGAAATTGCGCAGCAAGTGGTGAATTTAGCGAAATCGCAGCGCTGCTTCTGCATCTCATTTCACATATGTTTGGCATGTTTCAGAAAGATCGGGTCTGTATTGCCCGGCGTGCCAGAGTTATTTTTACACTTTCCAGATGCTCTTACTGCATCAAAGAAGTGAGAGAATTGACAAAACTTTCCATTGTTATTCTCTTATGCCGTCATATATCAAAAGTAACACAGACACTTTTATACCTCAAATCTAGCATGTGATCACATTGTGTGCGGTCTGTGTTTCGTCCCGTTCGTCAACTTCGATTTGCTCCTCCGTCATCACATCGGAACGCATATGTGTGAGTTCGCGTCTGCTAATCTCTGGCTCAACTTGCTCTGCTCACTAACCATAGCTTTGGTATCTCATACAAACTATTCTTAACTTAATACTTTAGTGGACTATACCACAGTCGCCAGAATGACAAATTTAGGGCTGCCCTTTTACTGCCCAGTATGCTACGCAGTATGCGCAACCATGGAGGCTTTGCAAGCACACATGGATTCACATGATTTTGGTAGTTATTTTTCCGTTTATTAGGCAGTTTTACAACTGTTTTTATTGTGACGCCTTGGCCTCTTCTGTTTTGCAGGCATTTGGTATGAAATGCTTGAGTGAATGCGACCGAGCACTATCACCTAGCAAAATTTGTGAGTTTCCAGCAAACTTTGTGTCAATTTATGTAATTTTCGATTGGAATTGTTGGCTTGCTAAGATAGAAGCTGCCATTGTGTGGAGACCGTGTGTTGCGGAAAAGACGTCATGTTGACCCCGACATAGGTGGATGTGACAGTGCGTGTTTAGTTGAGCATTGCCTGGTTGATATGGCAGGGCAATAATCGCATTACATTGCATCTAGTCACATTGGTATTTTGGACATTGATGAGAACGGCAGAGTTACAACGAATGATCAGCAGTTGAGCGTGATATCACGAACCATTGGATTTCAATCGCATTACATTTTAAGTGCATATACAATAATTATACATTTATTTCTTTGTGCTTCAGTGCAATTCAACGAGCTATATTACACTGCAGCCACGGACGTGAACTCAGCCATGAACTACTTAACGAGCAGACGTACGGTTAATATAGGAAGAGAAGTTGATCTTTACTGCTGCCTCTTTTGTCCTAGTCATTTCTAGGCTTAAGGTTGGAGTTCAACCAATATATTTGAAATTTGGGGTGTTTATGCAAAGATGCCTAATGTGGCAGAATAGCTGTGGCGTAGAGAAGAAAGATGGTGCTGTGGAAAGTTACGGCCCTTTTGGAAAGGAGACGACATAATAAGGACGTTTTAATGCTTGAGGCTGGAATGAGGTTGGACAATACCATACTCCGCAAGTAAATCATCATTACCCAATAAAACTTGGTGTGAGAAATTACCGAATCCCATTGCAAACTGCTTCATGTGCATGCAGTTTAGCCATTTATCAAACCTCAAATCGGTTACCATAGCATTGTGTGGTGAACAGCAATCGGAATGCGGAAGCGAAGGAAGACGCTTCAGAGATGTCGATAAGGCAGAGTTTTGTTCATAAGCACTGCCTGCAAGAAGAGCAGGTGTCGGTAGGAATTAAGTGTCGGGAAGTGTTTTAGTTGGAAAGCAAAGAAAAAATGGGAAAAGCAATGAGATTTCGTCAAGATGGTTAAGTGCAAGGTGTCGCTAAAACAAATAAAGTTAACTTCCCACTTCTAGGTTTTGTGCACTTAGCCAAACAATATGCAGCTTGGGATATGCAAAGCCAACATTCCCGCTACCAGATAGTTGTGAGGAAAGTCCAGCTACCTACTTTTGGAACTTTGATCTCGGCGGTCCATATGATGACCTGAAGTCGAAAGTTGGGGGTGGTGCACATTACTTCTTCAAGTTATGAAGTCTCTTTAATTGCATACGACCGCTAACTTGCAACGCTTCAAAAAATGTCTCTTTCATTTCATCATTACAGTTGAGAGAAGAGTTAACATGCGGTTCTTCTAGCGTCTGATTTTCTCTCGGAACAATGGCAGCATTTGCACGCCTTCAACAGGTCTTTAGTGATAGTGTACGATTAGTGCAATCTGAATCCATAATGCAAAACCAATCGCAGCCTTATTAGCTTTGGCTTTGATGGGCGGCCTTGTGCATCATTTGCAGTACGAAACCTGTGACCTTTACCTCTGCCTATGCTCATGAGCTTAAGTCATCCTATCGATTCAGCTCTGAATATGAGCAATACATATTAGGCAAATTGTACTTACCTGTCCGCCCTAATCCAATGCGTATAGCGCATAAATAAATGACACTAATGCTTCCTGGCGCATTCGAGGTCAGCACATATTCTCTGCCGGACAGCAATAATCAAAGAATGACATTTTTAGTAGCAACGTTCGCACTTAGATGAGCAATGTGTTGCTGTTCAGCAGTCGGAATCGCAAATGCTGCGATAAGTAAGAAATGCCCTTTTGGCTAATTGCTTATAGTTAACCTAGGCTGAAAATTGTTACATTTACCTTTACATTACTCATCATGTCCTTCAAGAGAGGTGAGCTTTCAGAGAAACGCAATGTGCAGTAAGCATTTTTAATATTTTTTAAATTGACCCATAAAAGTTGCGCAATTTAATCTAGGGAAAAGTAGAAAAGGATTTATGAAAGGGACTTCCGCAGTGTATGGCGTTGAGATGGAACTGTCAACTTGTTTATCCACTTAGGACAAGATGTGCTGCCAAAGGAAATGGAGAAGCCAGTAGTCAGCATGCAGTAAGACGATCAAGAGCTTGACTACCACACTCGCTACGCCTGCAAAAATGAACGTCATTCTTGACCACCTGACGTACGGATGGACTAGAGAATGCCCGACTGTAATGTCTGCGCCTAACTATCTCGAGTGTGGAACCTGTGGAGGTAAGCAAGGAAGCCATTGCACCCAAAGTTACGACTGAATTTTCCGGTGGATACGATGCTTTGTTCTATGCTTTGCACGCGCTTACACGTCGTTTCACTCGACTGGTGGTAAGCTAGATTGTCATAGCACTAGAATCTCGCGCATTGCCTCGCGTAGATATAAGTGCAGTCAGTACCCATTTGGGCAGTCTATCATGATGTGAATTTCAATGAATCACGTGGGAGGTGAGTGAAGTAGAGTGGATGTGTGGGTCTGAGGTGAAGTGAGTGAAAAGAATTTTAGAGGTGACTGACTTACATGTGAATGGGAAAGCTGGAAACGAAGGAGTTGAATTAAGGAGGGGAGAAGTGAAATAGGCACTGTGATCAACAGGAAGGTGGGATGTGATGAATCTATTGAGTAAATTGCCATTGCCATATGGTTGCAGAGGAAAATGGCCAGCATCGATGCTCACTACTATTCTACTCTACTTTTAATAAGGATGGGACAGACTGCTTACAACTGTCTCCCTTGGTCTGCTATTTGAAAGCCATGACGGTGTGAACTCACTTGAGGCCACTTAAACTAGCCCTAGCCTTGAGGTGCTGATACCTGGTCAGGCACTTGGCCAGCATGGCTTGCTTCTCCTGCATAGCCTTCGATATTCCTTTACTTGCAGAGGTCTGCGCTAATGAGTTCACTGCACCGAATGAATGTAATATTTTAGCACAGAGTGAGGCGAGCTAGTGCAAGTTGGTGCAGTTAAGGCTACTTAGACCTAGACTATGCTGGCTCGAGACATGTCCGCTGGTTAATAAACGTGATATTGCTGTGTCTCAGGTGCCACAGTGGATTCGCTGTTTATAATGGCAATGTTGAGAGTCGCAGTCCATTTGGAAAGGTGCTTGCACGCTTAATCGTTAGGCTGGTGCCAGGCAGTGTTGACGCTTAGAACTAGAAAGTGCATGCAAGGAAGCCATGCAAAGGATGCACCAGATTTATGCTCATTAACGAGATTCTAAGCTCGTAGATGCATGATCAGTTGTTTTCCATTCGCCTGCTAGTCGGTACTCCCCAACAGAAACATTCTTCAAGGGAGGGTCATGTTCGAAAGGGGCAGGAATGCGCTCCACTCTCAGTTGAGCTTATGTGTGCATTTACTCCCGAAACAAATTCCTTTTCTCTCGCCTTCTTACCGCATTAAGCCTGTCCCCACCAAGAGTTGTAAAAAATCTGTGACAAACTGCTTCGACTTTGGGGTTTATTAGATCATTTCAAATCCAAAAGCTAAGCGTGCAATAAACAAAGTCTTCTCCAAAACCATTAATTAGCTGCAGTAAAGTAGCAAGTAGAGTTGTAAGGGATTTAAGAATCAGACTTATTTCGACTACCTAACATGCATATATGTATGCGTGTACCAGAAGCAGCACAATCAGAGAAGTTGCCGACAACGCATGATCTATAATCGGATCAACCGACTTGTGAGCAAACATAATTGCGGTCAGCGGTCGAGTTATCCTCCCCATCACTAAGACCTCAGCTGCGATACTCACTTGGTGAATTCATCTTGGTGGCGAGCTTTGCTCGGCTTTATGCGCATTTACGCGATCACGCTTTATTGCATTCGCCATTGGGAAATGATAAATGAGCTCTTTCAATTGCTAAAGCTACCATGGAGTCTTGGTAATGTAGACAAAAATCTTCCACAATTTTGGCGCTTTTGCGCGTCTGCTGTAGAAGTACCTGAAAAGAACACTGGTGAACAGATTGGGCGAATCGTGCCGCCTTCGCCAAAGCAGGTATACCAAATGAATAAAAAGTGCCCAAAGGGCTAAAGTCTAGCATATCAAGAAACTGGTTTTGCAGTGACCTGTTAATGCAATTGCTAAGCAGCTGTCATGTGTTAAATGCAAACAGAAGTCGCCCCTTATTTGGTTAATGAAATCGAACAACGATAATTAGAGCTCGAAAATCTTAGTAAAATGAGAATGGGCCATGGGCGGAGTGTCCAGAGGCCAAAAACAACCAGAAGTCCGACAACAAAGCTGGCACTTGCGCACGCTCTGACTACAGCTGTGGTCCGTTATTCATGCATCCAGCGAAACAGAGGTAGTTTGGACGCAATTTAAAGGGCAGCACGGGTATTTATTGAGGCTATTAATGGAAACAGTGCAACAGCACATGTTAATCCAAACGTCAATATTACACCCTCAAGTGAAAAGACGGAGCACTGGCATACCTTCGATCTCCACTTTGTACGACTAAGTCAAGTGTCATCATCGAGAGTGGCTTTATCACTGCAAAGAAGTGAATAATCGGAGGGCATATAAGCTCTATTTTGGTCAAGTATTTCGGGCTTAGGGAACATGTATACAGTTGACTTGATGGTTTTCTTAATGTTACTTCTCCACTGTGCTTGCCCTAATATTATGAGGCAAACTAAGACAATATTACTATAGGCCCTGGGGTTTTGCAGATAAAGCGGATAATTCGATAAATCCCTGATGCCGAAGAACAATGCCTCGCCTTTACGCATACAAATGAAGTAAGGGGATGAGAGCGGCCCAAGGATGGATCGCGAACAGGAGGGAGGAGAAAGCAAAGGCAAGTTCTGAAGCAAGCAGCCCATTCCTTTTAAGAAATGCACTGTTCTTTTACCCTCACCACTTTTACCTTCGTTTTCCATTTTCTCACACATCCGCACTGTCGCCGTTCAACTGGGAACCATTTTGGCCTTGACCTGAGTGCACAAATCTCTCTCTATTTTTTCTCTTCTTCCCTTAATTGCCACACTCGCTCAGTTTTGTTTTTGGCAATGCAGACGGTTTGCATTTCAGCTACACCTGCATTGCCAGATCTTCGACCAAATATTGCCGGAACAATTTATGGGCAAAAGCAAGCTGCTGAATCCCAACCTGTGCTAATCGCCACCAAACAGATTGAACATAGCGCATCTCTATGCTCTCGTACTCTCAGCTTTCCCTGTCAATACAAAAGTCTTACACATCAGTTACTTATAGCATGTCCGGTTTTAAATTGAGAACTTCCACTATCTCTTACAGGAGGAAACGAGCTGATCATTCCTAATTCTGACCAATTTTGGGGTAATATGGATAAAAAAACGGATCTCTCTACCTCTACTATTCCTGATTTTCCTGCCAAAAGGTAGTCATCATGCTTCAGCCACACCCAAAACCGTGGGATTGCGAGATGAGAACTACCGCGAGAAATTACAGAAGGGGTCCTGCCACTGTCTTGCAATTGATAAATTCTGGATCACCACAACAGATTTTCGCGTCGTTGCAATTTTCCTTGCCACGATGGGTTTTCCAAACACATTGAACTGCACTCAACTCGAAGTGGAGTAACCTAACATTTTGCAACTAGTCTTAGTTAATTGTAACGCAGTGTAAAACATGGCGCAGCTAATACTCGAACCCTCTCTGCTACTTTTACATATCGTGCTTTTGTACAGTCGCGAGGGAAAATTATGTGAGTTAACAGAAGACTAGCTCTTTTTGACATCATAGCAAGCTATTGGTCAAGAGTCTTATTAGGATCAGTGCAGATCAAAGTAGGTAAAGTATGAAGCACAGCGTACTTTGAGTAATTTGCCATTGCTTTGCATGTGTATTGCCTCGTGCACGCATTGACATAAGCTACCGATCAGACTCAGTATCGTTCATGTATTTTCAATGGTAGTGTAACGTGGTGAACCACTCTAACGTGGTTAAATCCCGTCCTTTTCTTGCCTCAAGGACTTCCAACCGCAAGCCTGTAGCTGTCAAACAACCCTAAATAAATAGAAATCCAAGCAAAGCTAACTGTTGTGGGCATTGGAAAACTCGTATGAAGCAATTCTACAGAACCATCAATTAAATTCGTTCTTGCCTGCGAATTGTGTGGAGCACTGCCAAAGGCTGAATTCTGATTCTGAATGGTTGCTATAGAGCACACGCCTAGCAAATTGTGCTCCAATCTTGTGGAATTCATATGTCAATTTTCATCAAGCCTTCGAGAAGCTATGGCCTCCTCTGGCCAAAATTATGACACTGTGCCGACGAGAGAGCAGGCAGTTACCGCTGGTGACCCTGAAAATGATGGGCGAATCGCCCAGTTTAAAGCCTTTTTCACTTAGCATAATGTACGATCTGCGGTCGACCCATGTTCTGGAAATCGCAAGCATGATATGAATCTAGTTTTGTTTTTACGCGGTACGTGGCACATTTTGCTTGACGCACATAACAGAGTGAATAAGTACTTCAAAGCTTTCCAAATTAAAACCCATCACTAGTCATGTGCGCGTGCTTACATTCAATCAAGGTCTTTGCCATTTGCACATTATTTTACTTTTACCTTTTATGCAACCTGATGCAAACGCCTCTTACAATATCCCCTTAAATGTTTCCCTCTTTTCAAACCTTAAATTGGGTCGCCTTAGCTCCACCAGACTTATAGCGATCTCGGCTACATCTATTTAAACAGTTATATGTAACGCTACAACGTTCACTTATGAGGCAAATTCTTGGGCTTTCCGATGACACCTAGGAATTGAACACAAATGTTTCATCTAGAGAGGCATTTATCTATTTTATTGCGATAAATCATTCTACGCACAACAGCACTTTCTTATTAGGTTGACCAAGTTCCAAATGTATTTTCGATGACAAGAAACATCAGCGTAAAAGCGCAGCTGAGGGGACTGAAAGGACTCAACTTACTCTGTGCAGAGTAAGGTAGACCCAAATTTAATGCTTTTAACAGTCTGTAACCTTTACATTAATCCTAATTGGAGCTTAAGCAACTCAAAACCATTGGTCAAAGACTTCAGCTGCGGTGCGGGCGCAGCTTTAGCACTCTGCCAAATAGGCTCCCCACACATCGACGAGGTCTACGATGTCATTTCATGACCCGGAAATATTACTAACGGAAGGGATGTGAATTCCCATTGCGACTCCTCCTCTTTGAAATGCTGTGGTACTGCTGCTACCCCATATATACTCTTCCAGCTCCTCTCCACCCTCATCCTCCCGCATCCTTGATCCTACTTCTGCTCGCACTTCGTTTGCCACCTGTAATACAACTTCTCATTCTTCTCCTACCATTGCAGCATTACGACGTATGGGAGGGCAGATCATGGCGAAACTTTGCACAAATCAAGCAGAAGGGGAAGATAAGGCCTTATCTTTGTAGCGGATGCAAAGCCTCCAATTGGGCACCCACAGCAAAGATTTGACATTGTCGCCCACATCCATGTCAGTGGTGGCAGGCAAGACAAGCACAGGCAATCCACCCGCCTTCTTGCCTATCCGACCTCACTGAGGGCTTCAGTTTCGCCACCTGTTTCTAAAGGATACAGGCTGCACACCATTCGTCAAGATGACTGTGAAATACTTTTGGACATAACGCATTCAGCACGAATTGGTGTGGGTGTCGTTTCCTCGGTAGTCAACCATTGGATATGCAATATTAAATGTCTGCATTGTCGACACCTGGCATGCTTGATGGGTATTTTATGCTCCGAATGGGTAAAATTGTCCACGGCTCTACTCATGCCACTGGCAGGAGGTTAGTGTTGGGGTCACAGGTAGTTGTGGACTAAGCGTGAGCATAACTGTGATGGTCAAAATGCAAATCGTTACTCTCATTGACGTGATTCTAGAATTGCCGCAACAAAAGGCAACTACAGGTCAATGCAGTCACCGGATTTCTTCTTGGCTGAAATTCGACTGTCTTTATTTCATGAGAGGTGTGCAAACTGAACTCTTCTGAAAGGGGTCATGAAGCCCAAGTTCTCGATGGTGTCTAGCGAGTGAGTGAGTGGGTGGGTGGGTGGTTGGATGGCCTACATTTTGGTACGTCGTGATTTTCTAATGGAACGACTCGTTGCTGATGGATCGATAAAGCCCATAAGACCACTTGTCACCTGGATCGATCCATTAGAACAGGGCAACTAGGGCCGTAAAGTGGACCCAAGGGCTAAATCCAGGCCAATTCGCACTTCTTTGTAACAAGCTTGCCATAAAGTAACTTAACCCTCGTAAGTTCTCAGAACTCTTTCTTCCTCTAGCATTCAATCACTCCTAAGCCATTATATCCCTATTCTCGTTTCCTTCCTCAATTGTAGTCGCTTGAGACAGCTAAGGGTTTACAAGGAATGGGAACGGATTCTCACGCGTGTTTAAAGTTCTCTTGTGAAGTCCAAATAGCTTGACAATAGTTTGGCCAAATTCAGGGTGCAAATGACCTTCTCAGCTTTGACAGTCAGTACCACTTCCTAATTGGATAACATGCCGACCTGCTGCGCGCGTTTGTGCCTTTTTCTACTGGCATGCGAGTCTTGAAATGAAGAGGTACTTGTGTCACCTCTGCTTCTAGTTCTGCCTCTGATAACAAAAGAAATGCGGCACGAATAACTAAATAAAATGAGATCGATTGCTTTGCAAAAAAGGAATTTAAAGGAGTGGAGGTGAAACGTCGATTGTCATCAACAGTCATTTCTTTGTTGATTATGATGAGCGGAGAACCTCTACGCTAAATAGAAGAGACAAGATGGACGAAAATCCAAAATCTTTAGGTCTTATCTGCTTCGCAGCTAGAAAAGTCAGTCCAATGCATTAGGCACAGATGACAGAAGGAAGAACAAGGTATGCACAAGGATCATTGAAGCGTCACGTGGTTGTGAAGCGGGCGATGAGCAGACGCTAGAACTTGTTCATGTTGCTAAGATGTGTGGAGTGGGACCCACTAATTAACTCTGAGCTGCAGCGGTAACGCTCTTGAGTAAAAAAGCTTAGAAGAGTCTAAAATTATACTGTCTCAAATGAGAGGGCAGACGCAGACAACTCAGGATCCATGCTCTGTCAATCAGTCATCAGATGTCGCAATGCAGCTATGAGATGAAAAGGAGAGGGAGGAAGAAGGCTCCTATCCTCATCAGCAATGCTGGAGATCATTTGATCCTAAAATCGACCTCCATCAATACCCGTGGTCCTATTATCAAGTCGCCTGACCTTAGAAATCCAATTGGATAGATACCAGTCCCTCACTTGACCAGCATCAACATTAAGGTTTCCAATTTCACTTGTTTTGAAATAGTCTGTTTTACAATGGCCTCCAGAACTCCAGATTGCGTTGAGACCAAAGTTGGATTCACAAGTGCGACTACTTACCGTTGAAGAACAATTTGGAACAGGATTTTGGCAAGTTGGCAACTCATCACTGTTGTTCTACCTAAGCCAAGAGAACCATCCAATTTGCGAAAGCACTTTAATGCAATCTTAAGGTAAGTTGTGAGTCGCACAATTGCTACCTTTGATTGGAATGGAGGTAAGGGGGTAGCTAGACATACTTTTACATTCCGACGTATGGTAAGGGTCTACTTCGACTTGACACCTCTCTGCAGCCTACGCCTGCAAGCGATGTGAAGCTATTATACAGTGTTGCTGATATTTCCAGCCATCTAGCGCGCAACAAGTAACCAAATAGGTAGTCAAGCGATGCGCTAAGCGAAAATTGTCAGCTGAGCTTTAAATGTCATGCCAAACCTTCTAAGCATGGTGACTATGAGCAGCACTGGCGTAGTACTGATAGCACTGGAGACGCAGCGGTTGTTTGCGCTTATCTACGTCCTCTTTGGTTATGCACAGTTCATTCGACCACACCTTTAGTGCTCTTTGAAAGGCACATTGCCTGGCTGCAAGGGTGACTACGCTAGGTGCGACTCAATGTGTGGCTTCATAAGTACTTGCACCGAGCCTCTGTACTACTCCCTTCCTGGATATTACCCAAATTTGAACCATATCAGATGCCTACACTCCTACTCCATCACTGACGTGTGGACGACAAGCTGATGCATTCGCTTCG